>SMJT01000034.1:579136-715189 GCA_004349715.1 Crucihimalaya himalaica | reverse complement strand
TAACGGGATCCAAGAATTATATCTGGAACAGATAAGCATGTCTGAATTCTATCTAAAGACACACCTGATCCCCACAACTCCTACTTGATCCCTTCTAACACTAAATTCAAAACAAATAACAACAGGGCTTCCCAAAGCATAAACACATCCCGTGATTATGTCTTGATACCATACCTACCTGTTCGCACTCCTTTGAAATGGTTGACCTTTTTGGGCCCAACACTATTACTCAACTATGTTCTTCAAAGTCGGTGTTAGAGTTAAAAGCTCCAAAAGGAGTTATCAAATATAAGACAGTGAATTTTTTCCAATTTCAAAGAGACTTCCTCCTCTGAGGGAAAAGCTATTGGTTTTCTTAAACACCAATCTATCGCCATAGCTCCATGTAACGTCTGGTAGCCAAAGGAGTCAGTTACTACTCGGAACACGTGTGTAAGCATTCTAGCCCGGGAGCAAAAAGGTTCATTCGTATAGTCTCCTTCCCCATACCGTTTGAGTAAATCCCCGCAGCCACAAGTCTAGCTTTGTATCATTCTACCTCTACCAATTACTCAAGTACGTTGATTGTGGAATACCATTTGGCAGCTCAACCGCTTTCTTCCCAAGTGGTAGTTCAGCCTCTTCCCAAGTCACTTGTGTATTCGTTCCATCGCTCCAAACCTCATCATCTACGGGCATTCACCCATTCTTTATCCTTGTTTAGGCTTCTTCATTACCGTTTGAGGATGTGACCTGCTAGATTCACATGCTTCCCAACGGAATGCTATAGATGACTCGGATGGCAAGGCCAATCGTGAACAAAGCTTGAATAGCGGTGACGCCACGGTTGGTTGTTTGTAGTACCAAAACCCTTTGTTATTCTTTTCCCCCAAATTTCTCGAAAGGGGGGACATCTAGTCCTAGCTGCTTCTCCTCAACCGGCCTTGACTTTGGTTTGGTCAGTTCCTCTACCAACTCGGTGCATTTTCATCGATTCTTGCTACCATAGTGACCTTCTTATCCGATCCGTTGATCAAAGCTGACGTGAACCCTCTTCTTCGGAGAACGAGTTTTGGAGTTGTTTTGTATTGGTACAACTCTCATTGTCCCGGTCCATTTTCCTCTTTGGTTTGTGCTCATTCTGGTCTCCCTCATCCCTTTGTTGCGTCACTCTTGTTTCCGTGTCCCGTTTCTTGTCCACCGACACTCCACATCAAGATGATCAAGAAGGAATTGTTAGACGTTACACATGTCTTACCGTCGGTATCTGGCTAAGACTCCTGAGAGCTATATCCTTTCGATGCCTCTTTTCCCAATCTTCATCTTTCAATGATATCCCCCTTCGCTTTCAATAAACTTCACACTCTCAGGACACATCAGGTTCGCAATCGTCCTCCTCGCGATGGATCGAAGCAGTTGTGTACCCTTTTAAATCGTCGTGCTAGCTAATAGTAACGGAACATGACCTTGATACGTCATTAGATTCAAGGCTTGCTCCCTTTGTTCACCTGGGACAACACAAAGAACCACACCACCAAACACTCGTATATCTGACTAACGAGAAGGTTTCTTGATCATGGTCTCCTCAAGACTTGAAAAGGGCGAATATCCTTTAGACTTCTCTTGTGGCTATACGTCGAGTTTAATATACGGTTGAGCGGTTAACATGCGCCATGACGCACTATCCCCAAAACCGTCCTTGCACCGTTCATGCTTGTGACACACATCATCAACCAAGCTACTTCCAAAGATGCCTCATTCTTCCTTTCTACGGCTGAAAGCTACCATTTTGTTGTGGATTGTTCACGGACAGCATGCGTTGATGCAATTGTTTTTACCATGGTGGTTTTGCCTGGCTACAAGAATGTATCATGTTCTCTTGAAAATACACGATGGCTAGTGTTATTCTCCTCCACTTGTTCAAACCCGATATCCAAAGAACCTTACAAGTACTTTAATGGTTAGCTTGAATTGGTTAGTGACATAATTTTGGAAGTTTAAGAATGTATTTCAAAGACCTTTAGAATACGTTATGCATTAGATGAATAAGGATGAGTGACCCAAGTATATTCTTGATTTCTCATCGTAAATTCAAACTTTCACCATCATTATTTATTGTATCTCTATGTTTCATGCACATATGGTAGATGTGGCCAAAAATACTGAAATGAGAACACAAAAATCAAAGCAATTTTCATAAATAGTTAGATAACTTTTAGTACGGAATTACGATCTATATTGTCTTAGCAATGTTTACCAAAATACAAGCTTCACATCTAAGAAGAGCTATACATCAAACGAGAGACACTAGGGAATACTTAAAATTAACGTATGTGTCCTGAGAAAATTTTGACCGAAGAATGGCCTAAAAATATAGTTCCAAATCTATTATGTCATGTGTCTACATTCATTTCATTAACATCACTACTCATTCTTTTGATATGACAAAAGTCAAGAGAGGGAGAGATAGCAGTGAGAGGGCTATGAGAGATCTTCTTTAGAACGTAGAGTATCATTCTAATTCGTTTCCTGATTTCCTTTTCATGCTAAGTGACTTTTCTCAGGCTTTCAATTATCCTGAAATATACAATACTGTCATTAGCCCAAGATGATAAACGCATGGGACCAATAAATGGTCCTGTTGATGTGTCACTGACCTATAAACCGAAATAAGTTTAAAAGTAAATTTGGGATTTTCCATTATGAAGATGCCTTAGAATTCACATCAAATATCTTAAGATTCCCTACTCCTTTAACCGGAACTGATTCATGATCACCATGTTATCGCAACAATTCAAATTAACTCATACACTCAAGGCTCAGGTCATCCTATATTAGGGCCGGTTTATGTTTCCTAAGGCAAGTTCGCCGACATTTACTTATCATATGATGAGAAAGACGACCCCGAAAAGTCAACGAACAAAGAGAGAATCCCTGAGCGTCTATAGAGGTATAGAAAAAAAAGTAAAAAGGGTACCGAGGACTAACCATTCCAAAGAAGAAAATAAAGCAAATGGAAAACAGAGTGAAGAGACCTCCAAATGCTGTATTTCTTCATATACAATATCACCTTGGTGAGGAAGCGGTCATTTGGCCACTTGTTGGGTAGAAGGGTCCGGCTTGTCCACTGTCCCTAGTTGGCTCGAAGGAGAGGTTGGCCTTGGTGTCCTTGAACTTGGATGGCTTGAGGTGAGGATGGAGAATCCAACATTTGTCTTTGATGTGACCTTTCTTCTTGCAATAGTCACACACCCAAACCTTCCTCTCTTCATTCTTGTACACCCCTTTGTTCGCCATAAGAAGGTCACCTTTTCCACTAAAGAGACCGAGCGACCCTTGCTCCCTTTGGATTTGGGAACACACCTCATCTAGGCTTGGAAGCTTGTCCGCCCTTAGAATGTGTTTGATGAGGTCGTTGAACGCCGGATGGAGGGTTAGGAGTAAGCCAAAGACTTTTTCTTGTTCCCTTCGCTCATTGAGGATGATTGGATCGAGTGTACACGGCCTCAACATCTCCAACTCGGCCCATAAGGATCTAAACTTCCCTAGGTGCTTGGTGAACTCAAGATCCTCTTGGCTCAACTCGTTGATAGACCTCTTGACCTCAAAAACTCGGCTAAGATTGGAGATGTTCCCGTACACATGCTTGAGAGTTCCCCATAGTTCTTTGGCTGTCTCGCAATAGGAATAGGCTTCAAGAATGGAGGACTCAAGGGATCCTTGAATGATAGCAAGAACAGTTTGGTCCTCTTGGAACCATTTAGCCTCTTCGGCCATGACGTCTTCCACCTTCTTCTTCCCTTCTTCGACGGTGGTCTCTTCATCCGTGGTGTGTTTGGTCTCCTTTATCTCAAACGCCTTCTCCACGTGATGCCATAGACCTCGTCCACAAAGAGCTGTCTTTGTGGTTCTTGACCAAAGGAGGTAGTTTCCTCCTTTTAGTGTAACCGGAATCGCCATAGGTTTGTTAGTTTCCATGGCTTAGTCGAATGAATGGAGAATGATGAATGAAAAATCGAATGAGAGAATAGTAGTAATGGAGAATAGAGAGTTAAAAACCCCAAGAATGCTCTGATACCATGTTGATTTTAGTGAAGAATAATGGAGAAAAGTGAAGAATAAAGATGAGCAAGAGAGAAGGAGGCAAAGAGAATTTTTGATTTTTCATTTAAGGGAGTGAGATTACAAGTGTGTGGCTTTAAATAGTCTAGCAACTAGGTTACAAGAATCCCTAAAAGAGAAAGAGAAAGCGCAGCCATCCAAGGGGGAGAGTGGTAGCGAGTGAAGTGGTCCACACCGGAGAGAGAGTGGAGTGGTCCACACCACGGTGGTGGCTTCCATGCGCCCAACGGCTACAATTCAACTTGTTTCTTTGTCTAGTTTGGCCTTGTACAAAACCGTACGGGCCAATCTAGTTCGGGACCAATCTAGTTCGGCCTTGTCTAGTTCGGCCTTGTCTTAGTTCGGCCTTGTCTAGTTCGGCCCTCATTCTCGAGTTCGGGACCAATCTAGTTCGGCCTTGTCTAGTTCGGCCCTCAGTCTCGAGTTCGGCCTTGTACAAAACCGTACGGACGTACGAACGTCCGTACGGATGGCTCTCTTATTTCTTGATCAATAGTTTGGACAATGCAAATGGTTTTTTTTTTGTTTTAACAATAATAAAATGAAATGCAGGGATAGAATATTGGTTAGGAATCTCCTAAGATTTCTAAAGAAGCATCATGCAATATTTATGAGAAAACATTAAATCTCTTTTTGAACTCAATCATAAATGTTAGTTACCCTAATCTCTAAGTGATAACATACTAAGCTAAACAAACCTTAATAAAAACTCTCGTTTATTACATACTAAGTATTTTAGTAAGCATTAAGAACATTATCAATATGTTCAAAAGGATGCTGCCAACTCTCGTTGCGTTAAGTTGCCTAGTTTCCCTAGGTTAGATTTCGATGTTTCTACCAGCTCATGTTGAGCAACACCATTTAAGGGCAATACCTAGATTCTCATATCAGATAAGCATTACTAACAACCTAGGCAAAGAGCCCTAATATCATTCTTTATCTAAACATGCATAATAATCATCCTAATAGAAACCCTAAAAACCCAACAAAACATTACTCAAGCATAATTGCAGAAAATAAGCAAGAAAATAATGAAAATATAATTAAATTGCAAAATAAACTAGAAAAGCTAAAATAACACTGTAGAATATTTACAATGATCTCTTCAAGTTTTCTTTTGCTCTTAAGAATCGGACAATTACTCTGCCTTGGATGATTTACAACTAAGGGTCCAGCCCTCTATTTATAGTACAAGAGAAGGAGAGAAAAATGTATATTTTCCAAACGCCAAAATGGAAATCTTCCAGAATGCCAAAATAGATATATTCGAGAAGCCCTAAAGTGAGAAAAATGGAAGTTTTCCGAAAAGAATGAGTTTTGGAAGACTTGGGCTTGTTATGGGCTTCAGAATACTCGTCGGGAAGTGCCGCCAACCGATCGGTGCTGGTGCATAACCGATCAGTTTTCTTAACCTTCATAACTAGTCAGTTTTGGGAGAGCACTGGTCGGTTGAATGGCCATAAGTTTTGATCGCACCGTTAGATTTCCTTCCAACCACTTATAATTGAAATCTAACATCCTCTTCTATCTAGTGTAAAAATATCAAGAAAATCCAACGGTGGAAAGTCTTTCATCATAAGCCAAACTTGTGAGGCTACTGCACAATCCTGCATCTCCAATTACCCGAAACGATCCAAAAACTCTCCATTTACTTCAAAACTTCTCAAAACCTATCAAGACTGAAGAAAACACTTTAAAACAAAAGAAAGATATTTAAACTCAAGAAAAGACTCAAAATGTATATCAAAACAATAGTTAAAAATCGGTAAGAATAGAGGTTAACACATTCTCCGAGACTTGAATCTTTGCTTGTCCTCAAGGAAGAACAACAAAAACTCGAACCTGGAGAACTAGTTTGAAGAATGGGAGTTCACAAATCTTTGGGAACAATACCTACAACGGGTCTTCCTTCCATGAACTGCATCAAAACTAGTCAGAACAAAATTTACTTTCTGTACTTAAACATGAACTTATCAATATCCCATACTCTAAATCCCGAGATCACAAGAAACTCTCGAAGTCAATGAACTTAACCTTTTAACATTCAATTAGAAAGTACGTGCACTCGCACAAAAAGGATTTCGAACATGCTATGGTCTTGGTAAAGGAAGTGTTTAGGGTGACTCAATTTTTTATGGTTTATCATAATTATCTAGGATGCAAATCATTATTCATAATCACAGTGAGACAATGCATACACAACCTTCCTTTCACTAAGACTACCTTACTTATCTCAAAACCCAATGAAATCCCAAAAAAAATACTAAGAAACTCTCTTGATGTTTTTTACAATGAAACTTGAAAAGTGGAAACGGTTCTGTCATACAAAATCAAGCATCAAAACGATAATACCAATATTTTCTAGCATTCTCTAGCACGCCCTAAAAATATGTCAACAAGATCTAATCTTACAGAAACTTATTAATCATCCCAAAATCCTACGTCTAGCAACCCTAATCCTAGTGAAAGGTTAGCTATATTGGTCCGTATACTCTATACACTACAAAAAAACATTACGAATTCCTACGAAATTTCTTACGAAAAATTTAGTAGGAAAAGTTTTCTACCTTTAACCTATGATATTTTGACAAAAATCTGAATTCATAGGAAATTGTAGAAAATTTCCTATGAAAAAATAATCGTGAAAAAGTGGTAGAAAAATTCTTACCAATTTCCTACCACACATATGTTCGTAGGAAATTAGAAGAAATTTCGTAAGAATAATCCTACCATTTTCCTACGTAAAAGTTTTGTAAGAAAAAATCATACTATTTTCCTACAAATTAACATAATATGATTTAATTAACCTACCAAATTCCTACCAAAGTTGTAAAAACCTAGATCTATACAAGCTAATTTCTCCTTTTTAATTTGCCTCGCATAGTCTGGTCCGAAAACTATAAACAAAAACAACTTTGTTCACTTATTAATCATTGTTCCGATCCAACGCCGGTGGTTTTTTAATTGGTGGTACTAATAACTCTCAGATTTTGCTACTCCAATATTCAGGTACTCTCTTCTTACTTCGTTGCTTCGTTGATTTGGTTCTTCAATTGGTCACCGAGAGAGGTCTACGGGAAGTCTTCGGTAGTCTCCGACGTGGGTTTTGTTTTTGAGATTTGGGTTTGTGGTCATTGGGTCATTTGATTTTGTGAGTTTGATTAAAAGAATGACCACAAAAACATGCACACATGCGTTTGACTAAAAGCAGCATTTGGTTCATGTATACCAATTCCAGCCTTGCAACCGGCCGATAAAATCGACCATCATTGCCTTTGAGATTATACAAGAACTTACATGGGCAAATGTATTAAGCTTGCTGTTTGTTGGTAATGATGTTTAAATGTTTCCATGATTGTTGTGTGGTCATGTCTTAGATTCTCCATGGCTAGTGATGATGTTTGAAATTGAGGAGCTAGATTCCCTTTTCTGTAAAATGTTTAGGACTGGCTTATTGTCTGATACCTCATTATGTTACCTGCATATGTAACTTGCACACATTTCAGGGATATTTTGAGCTCAAAATTAATCACCATAGGCAGCTCTTCCTTCCATAAAACGAGTTTTAATTATAACTAGAAACTCGAATTTTAATAGTTATGGATTTTATATTAAAGACTTGCTATCTGCTGTATATTGTAGATATTATGCATAATAGCTTTTACAAACTGTGAGGCAGGAGCAATCTTATCTATTGCAAAGTGATTGTTGCCTCATGGACTTTTACCGAGCTGTTTTAGATGGCATCTTATTCTCTAGTTATGGATTTTAAAAATCCTGTGTTGAATTTGAAATTGGATTGTATCTATTGTTTCTCTTGACAACAGTAATTGCATAGCTATTTATTGAAGTCCATGGTTCAATCAACATTGTTATTTTTGGTAAATGTTCATTCCTATTGTTTGAACCATGGACTTCTACGTTTCTTTTAGCATCACATGCATTACAACGTTTTTCAATGTTTTGTTTTCTAGTTTAAATTGATATTAGTGATATGAATGCAATATTTTTAAGCATAAAAGTGCTGGTAATTTCAAGAGACCATCAAACAACAATCCTTTTTCAGGTTCTACCTTTGATCTTACGTTTTTTCCATATTGCTCATGGCAAACGGTATTGTTCTTGTATGTGTAAAAGTTGTGTATCATGTGGGCTTTATCCTGGAGTATAGTGTGTTGCTATGAATAGTTTTATTTGATTGCTTTACGACCAATGCTAACTATTCCTCTCAATTACCTCTATAAATAACTCAAAAAACGAGTTGACACTTAAACTAATGGTTTTTTTTTCTGGGTCAATATGGCTATTCTGAAATTGAGAATCTTTTTATTCTTGATCATGTAGTGAAGTAGGCTGTAGGAAGGAACTTCGAGGTTTCGAGGCTTCGAGGCTTTGTTGGCAGATGAAGAACATTAACATAATCTTTTCAACTTCAAGTATTGATTTTATTATTAACCTGGAGCCTTTTACTTTCGTCTTTCTTTAGTTTTTCTTAGTACTACTGCAATTTTAATTGGAGAAGTGCTCTTATATTGCGCTGCGTTTCAGGTAGTTTCAGTTGTTCTTGTTCCTCGGGGTTTTGTTTTCATTCTGTAAAGTTTGATTGTTTTCGGTATTGGTTTTTTTACAGGGTGAACTAGCTCACATTCTCAAGGGGCACAAATCTCATCTCAGTTTCTCGGGGAATGGTCGTTTCGTATGCTCTATGTTCTTACTTGTTTCGTTTATGTTCCTTAGACTCATATAACTTCAAATTTATTGTATATTGTTGAGATTTTCAGATTGGAATCTTGCCACCATTTGTAGACAAGAAGTCCAAAACTTACAAGTGATTTTGCTTGAAGGGCTTTTATAACATTTATTGAATGCATAGGAGTGAATAAAATTTACCGAATAATATATATATATATATATAGCTTTTATAACATTTATTGAATGCATAGGAGTGAATAAAATTTACCGAATAATATATATATATATATATAATTAATTGATATGATTTTAGTAATAATATTTTGGCATTAAATGATTATTGTGTAATTTTTAATTTAATTTTTCAAATAATATAATCTATAAAATAAATGAATTAATTTTATTTTATTTTATTAAATTCAAAGGAAATGGTAGGGAAGTGGTAGGAAATATTTTCCTATGAATATTTTGGTAGGAAATCGGTCAAAAATTTCCTTCCATTTTCCTACCACAGTTTCTTACGAAATTTCCTACTAACTTTTTCGTAGAAATTTTCCTACGAAATTCCTACCATTCTCGATTTTTACGGAACATTTCCTACGAAAAAATTTCGTAGGAAAACATTAGAAACAGCGGTTTCCTACCATTTTCTCATGATATTGGCAACAGAAAATTAGTTGTTTTCTTGTAGTGATATTTTATGCACATGAATGCACATATGGTGATGATCAAAAGAATGCATGGGGTTTGAACAAAAGGGTTTTTAGGGTGCAAGGTATGGTAGTAGATTAAAGATGAGCCTAGCTATTCGGAGGTCAAAAGAGTGGTAAAAACAAGGCAACTCCGAATATCTATCATAGCATGATTACCAAGCCCCTAATTGAGATAAACTAAGTACATGTTCAACGTTTCACTAGATAAGGCTAAGTTCAGATCATTTCAAGTTTCAAAGTGATAGGGACTTTCCTGGATATTGTGTCTGCTCATGGTTGTTCCAAACTTCTGTTCTACTTCTGACATGGTTCTGAATAGGTTGTTGGAAGGTCGTCCCAAAGCAAGTCACTCGAAAAAAATCATAATCCCCTAAATTTACTACAAAATACTAATTAAAAATTTGAAAATTTTCACCAAAATAACCAAGTGGTAAATCAGTACCCTCCCCCAGACTTGAATTGCACCGTCCCGGTGTAAAAAGAATGAAGGAATGCGGGTGAAAATTTTCAAAGAAAACAAAATAGCAAAAGAAAAATGAAAAAAATATAATACAAAGGATAGGGGTTTAGAATGATTTTTGAACCGATTGGTGCTTGGGTATCGGTGTAACCCAAGCATCGATTGGTTGTCGTTTCAATGGCTCAATCATTTGAGCAGTATAGCTGGCCTTTCTAACGTCCGATGCACTCCAATATGAGGTTTGCCTGTTGTTGATGGTCACCGAAGCTTGTTCATTATGCCATCTATTAGCCTTTGTTTTTGAACTACAGAGAGAGTTTCCAATCACCTTCTAAATCTTTGGCTTGTCTCTTCTATCGGTCTTTTTGGATGTCTTTACATAAGAATGAGTATTTCCATCCATGACTTCTTTGATCTTATTCTTACTATCGATTTCTTCCTTTGTTATAACATCCAAGATCTTCCCATTGTTTACAATGAGACATGAGGCATGTTGATATGCTCAAATATAATACTCTAAAAGTACCAAAGCAGTAACAGTAGTATGTTAGGGGCCGAACCACAAAGACTCAAGAATTCACTCAATAGATATTAAGACTCGAATTAAGCTAAGCGAACAAAGTAATGCAGGAAATAAGCAGCAGAATATAAAAGTAGTGAAATTCAATGGGGGGGGGGGGAAATAGGCTCAGGGTATTTCTCAGAAAATCAAGGAATGCAGGCAAATCAATCAATCAGGATTCAAATTTAGCACGGTTCTTGAACTCAAAACACTAAGCTATAATTAACCAACTGTCGTTGCGAGAATTATCTAAATCTATATCCTAGAATCCCAAATCTCTTTGCAAATTCTAAAGATCTAAACCAGCTTTAAAGTTCTGGTTTGATATGTTCACAAAACAACTAAACCAGATCTCTTTGCGGATAGTTATTTTGCTCACCCTAGGGTTGTCGGGTTTCCAATCACACTCTCGTGTCTAATTGATCAACCTAAGATCTCAATTCGAGATTCGTCAACCTAGAACTAGCTTTGAGAACAACCTATGGTGAAGAACTAATTCAGATTATGAATCCTAATAGATCAATTTATCTAACAACCATTAAATCCTTTATGAGAAAACCCTAAACCTAAGAGATATCTACTCAGACATGATCAATGAAACAGAAATCATAATTGAATATAATTGCATAGAATAAATCAAGAGTAAACAAGGGTTTAGAATTGTCTCCCACAAAAACCCGGAACCAATCTCTCTCAAAGTATTCAGAATAATGATAAAAACTATATCTCAAAGTGGTTGAAAAACCTAATTATAATGCTAAAACACGTTTTGGGTTTTATTGTAAATAATAGAGTCTTCTGGACCAAGTTGCAGAATCTTCAAACTTGTAAAATCACGTGTTTTCTTTTCATGCAGTCGGTGTCGATCGATACTGGGTTGGTGTCGGTCGACACCAGGACTCTGTGCTCGTTAGGCTAACGAAAACTGGCTTTACTTTTGATCGCACCGTTAGAATGGCTCAAAAAACTTCCAAATGAAAGCTAATCCATTGGCCTGTCTTGTATCCAAATTTGAGCTCAATCCAACGGTGGGAAATTATTCAACGGACGCCAAAAAGCTCCAGAATACTCCAAAAGCTCCAAACGTGCTAAAACCTGAAAAGACTCAAAAAGACTACAAAAACACTAGAAGGACTCTAAAAACAAGAGCTATATCATGGCTAAAAACGGGTAAAAACCATGATATATCACGCCCCCAGACTTAGCCTTTGCTTGCCCTCAAGCAAACAGAAAACCAAACCAGAGGAAAAAGTTTGAAAACACGGAGACTCACCTGTTCTTGAAACATTGCAATGACCTTTTTCCCAAGCTTTCCAGATATCACCTAACCAGTTCCAAATCTAACTACCATGTACTTCTCCGTAGACATTCGCAGCTTCCCAGACTCCACACATTATCTCACAGCATCATCCAACCAAACCCTCATCGCCAGACTTAGCCTTTGCTTGCCCTCAAGCAAACAGAAAACCAAACCAGAGGAAAAGGTTTGAAAACACGGAGACTCACTTGTTCTTGAAACATTGCAATGACCTTTTTCCCAAGCTTTCCAGATATCACCTAACCAGTTCCAAATCTAACTACCATGTACTTCTCCGTAGACATTCGCAGCTTCCCAGACTCCACACATTATCTCACAGCATCATCCAACCAAACCCTCATCGCCAGTTTCATCACTGCGGCCAATGTTCAAAAACTTTCTAGAATCTTCCTCATACGATATCATGACAAAAAAACCACTCAAATTACACACTTTTGGTATTGTTTTCCTCTCCCCTAGACTTATCTCTTTTTATCTTCTATTTATTTTATTTTTTTAGCTTCACATATACAAATCAACGTTTGAGACGCAAGTATTGATGGTGTTTGCCACCTAATCCCCGGTTCTCCCCTCTCAATGTATCAAAGGCTTTAGACGAATAATGGGGTTTCGGTAAATGTTCTTACCCCTCTCTTCTAACTTTTGTGTGATCATTCCTTATCCAAGTAGAATAATGGGATCACTGGAAATTTTCCTAGCCCTCTACTTGGTGGAAATCATCTTATCTTTTATGCATCTTATTTACTAACTTTTGTTAAGGGAGATGTATACCATTATTTTCAAACACATGGGTTCCTTTGTTAGATATGAATGATGAATCAAGCTCTGTAAACAGTAACCACAACGATGAAGTGCAATAATTTGGCTCAGGCTTTGGAAAGACTCTGCTGGAGACATGGGTGTCTTCTAGTCAACTGGTTAGTCTTTGGATATTTCATTAGTCGATCTAGAATTGATTTTGTAACACTGGTCACTCAAAAGCAAATAGGTTTTGACTAAATAAAACAAATTTTGACTCAAAAACGACTGACTCTAAGAAAAACAAACACGTTGGCAGCAACTACCTCCCCCAGACTTAAACAACCTTGTCCCCAGTGTTATCTAGTCTAGATTTGGCAAAAGAAACAAAAGAACTGTGTGAATTGGGGAAAATCGAAGAAGTTACCCGAGATGGTGATGAGTGTCGATCGATAAAGCACTAGTATCGATCGATACCAGACGTTGGTCGACACAGGGACTCCTTTTCATCGCTCCTTAGTTGTTGATTCATGCAAAACACAAGACACAAAACCAAAAACACAAAAACAAAAGAAATAAAAGAACTTATATACACACTTACCAGTGGGTTGCCTCCCACCAAGCGCTTGTTTCACATCATTAGCTTGACCGTGTCGGGGCTCAGGCGTCGGGTGGTTCGCAGAGAGACAATGAATGCATCTGTGACAAACATCTCATCCAAGGTGGTGTGTAAGCATTAACGGCATGTGGTCTACCAAGGAAGTGAGGAACAGTATCAAGGCGGGATGGAGGATTGGGTGGGTTACTTCGTTTTCCTGCACAGTCATCAAAAGAAACAACAAGCACTCGACGAGAATCTCGCGGCTTGCTTAAGTGTGAAGTAGATGGAAACATATGATTGATGACATTAGGTGGTTTGGAATTGGAAAAAGAAGGTGCGTACCTTTGCTTTCTCTGAGGTGTTGGGTGTGTGAGAAGTGGGGGTTTTTAGCTTGGAATCAGCTGGCGGGCATAATGCTGCGTCGACCGATGCAAGGTCTGAAACTCGAATTTCACCACTTTTCTGTAGTTTAGCTCTGCAATCCCTGCCTCCATTGTAAAGACATCATTTTCCAGCGGTCTGTCATTAATTAGAGCCTTTTCCTCGAGCCTTGTACTGAAAAGACACTCCTCACTCCAATCCTTAAGCACATCATTCTTTTCAGAACTCTCAACCAAATCTTCTTGAACAACCAGCTTGCTCATTTGCTCAGTAGCATCCAACACCTTGACATACCCAACAGTAATGTCTTCTGAATGCTCTGTGGTTGGGTCCTCATCCATGGAAATCTCTACTAGAAAAGGTCTGTCCATCAATGGTAGATCTCCTCCTCAGCTTGTCCATGTTAAATTTCATGACTTTCATCAACCAAATCAAGCTCTATATGTCCCTTTCTCACATCAATGATGGCACCGGCTGTTGCCAAAATGATCTTCCTAAGATAAGAGGGTCCTCAGGTTCTCCAACATATTCCAAAATCACAAAGTCTGTGGGAATCATACAGCCTTCGATCATTAGTGAAACATCTTCTAAGACACCTTCTAGAATCCTTTTGGATCTATCAGCTAAGATGAGAGAGATCTTTGTTGGAACGAAATCAGTCATCCCAAGGCTTTCAGCAACAGAGAGAGGCATCAGGTTAATTCCAGAGGCAAGATCACAGAGAGAATGAGGGAACCTTTCAGTTGAGATGGAACAGTTTAGTACAAAGCTTCCAGGGTCAGGTACCTTCTTTTGAATCCTACTCTGAATCATAGCACTGACATGTTCAAAGATTTTCACCTTCCTCTCTTTCCTTGAGGTTGTCCTTTTCAGGAGGATTTCACTGATGTCCCTTGTGAGCAGTGCTGCTTCCTTAGGACTCACACCATTGGTAACCATCCTTTTAGCATACCTCCTAAGTGGAGGTGAGAACTTGACTCCATCAATCAGAGGTATTTCAATTAGGACTTTGTCTATTATTGTCATACATCTGGCTTCTTCTATTTCCTGCTTAGACTTTCTGGGAGGTCGAGGGAAAGGTATCTCGGGCACATAGCCCCTTTCCTCGACAATCCTGGGTGTTTTTACAGTTTCTCGCTCAGTCTGAGAGGAGTGTCGACCAATACCAGATTGGTGTCGATCGACACAGCTAGTGGTATCGCTCGATACATGGGGTCTTGAGATGCTCCGTGAAAGTATCTGCACTGGTGTCGATCGACACTGGGTAGTGTCGGTCGACACTGGGTTGGTGTCGGTCGACACTGGGTAGTGTCGGTCGACACTGGGTTGGTGTCGGTCGACACTGGGTTGGTGTCGGTCGACACTGGGTTGGTGTCGCTCGACACTGGGTTGGTGTCGGTCGACACTGGCGTATCAGGTTCAAAATCACCTCTTGTGGTGATTGCATTGACGTGTTCATTATGTGCACGAACCAACTTTCCCTTGACAGTTGTTGAAGTCTGAGCTATTTGAGTTTCCAGCATCTTCTGATGAATGTTGAGAGCCTCGATTTTCCCATTCAGATCTGTGTACATGGCATCCATCTTCCCATTAAAATCTACTGTCATCTTTTTTTTTCCCTCAAGAATCTGTTCTAGCATGGATTCAACCTTGCTTTCTTGAGTCTTAGGAGGCGGAGTCTGTTAAGATGAACTCTCGTGGGTGCGAGTGTAATCGCTGCTCGATCTGCATCGGTTTCTGTAGATACTGATTTGTTCCAAAACCAGCTGGTTTGTTGTTCTTCTGGTAGTGAAATCTCTGACCTTGAAAAGCAGCACCACCAATGTAGTTAATGTCTCCCACTTCATCTTTTTCGAAATTCTTGATCTCATCAGCAAAGTGCACACCCTTTTGTTGCTTGCCTATCAACAAATTATGCACCGAATCCAGCTTCGCGTGCACCTCAGCAATTTGTGATCCATCAATGTTCCCGTTCTGTTTCTTCCGCTCGTAATCTGCAATCTTGGTGCTATTGCTAGCTGCCAAGTTCTCGATCAGAACATAAGCATCACCGGATATATTGTGTTGAAATTACCATTGCTCGCAGCATCTAGAGGCATCTAATACCTCCAATCGATCCTTTTGAAGAAAATACCGAGCAACTGAACCTGTGAGAACCCGTGATGTGGACAATCTCTCTGATAGGATATGAATCTCACCCAAGCAGCCTTAAACGCCTCTGTTGCTCCCTGAGAGAATTGAGAGATCTTGTTCCTCAACTCCTCGGATCTCGCATCGTCGTAGAAGTTGTTCAAAAATGTGTTATTCGTCTCTTCCCAGGTGCTCAGCGATCCCGGAGGCAACTACTTCAGCCAGTAAGCTGCATCCCCAGCAAGAGAGTATGGGAAAAGCTTACAGAAAAGGAAATCATAGGACACTCCATTGTACTTGATGCTAGTGAACAAGTCCTCAAACATCTCAATGTGATCCATAGGGTGTTCATGAGGAAGACCATGAAAAAGATGCTGACCCACAAGAGTGTAGTATGCAGGTTTCAGCTCAAAGTCATTCCTTTAAAACGAAGGAACACGAATCGCTGCTCGATTGGCATAGAAATGATCAGGCCTGTTGTACTCACCAATTGTCCTACCTCGATCAACCACATCATTCCCAACATTCACAACAGCTGGAGAGACAATGATGTTTCCATCTCCATCAAGTCTTTGTCCCCTCTCATTGCACAATTAACCATCATGGTCTCTCAAAGCTCCAGCATCATCACGAACCAAAATCACTGGATTGTTCATCTTGCTAGCCTCTTTGTTCTCCTTTTTGTGCGTTCCCAAAATGCTAGTTCCTCGTAGGAAAGATTTACTAGCTGAGTGCTCTTGTTTCTCCTGGTTTCGCGATTAGGCATACACGTGAAACAAAAAAGTCAAAGTACGTAAATAACAAAAATAAAAAAAAATTACGACGAGTATCGACCCATACCAGCTGGGTATCGATCGATACCGACAAACTTAGTCGAAACTCTAATCTAAAATCTACCACAAAGACTCAAGAATTCACTCAATATATATTAAGACTCGAATTAAGCTAAGCGAACAAAGTAATGCAGGAAATAAGCAGCAGAATATAAAAGTTGTGAAATTCAATTGGGGGGGGGAAATAGGCTCAGGGTATTTCTCAGAAAATCAAGGAATGCAGGCAAATCAATCAATCAGGATTCAGATTTAGCACGGTTCTTGAACTCAAAACACTAAGCTATAATTAACCAACTGTTGTTGCGAGAATTATCTAAATCTAAATCTTAGAATCCCAAATCTCTTTGCAAATTCTAAAGATCTAAACCAGCTTTAAAGTTCAGGTTTGATATGTTCACAAAACAACTAAACCAAATCTCTTTGCGGATAGTTATTTTGCTCACCCTAGGGTTTTCGGGTTTTCAATCACACTCTCGTGTCTAATTGATCAACCTAAGATCTAAATTCTAGATTCGTCAACCTAGAACTAGCTTTGAGAACAACCTATGGTGAAGAACTAATTCAGATTATGAATCCTAATAGATCGACTTATCTAAAAAGCCATGAAATCCTTTATGAGAAAACCCTAAACCTAAGAGAGATCTACTCAGACATGATCAATGAAACAGAAATCATAATTGAATAGAATTGCATAGAATAAATCAAGAGTAAACAAGGGTTTAGAATTGTCTCCCACAAAAACCCGGAACCAATCTCTCTCAAAGTATTCAGAATAATGATAAAAGCTCTATCTCAAAGTGAGTAAAAAACATAATTATAATGCTAAAACACGTTTTGGGTTTTATTGTAAATAATATAGTCTTCCGGGCCAAGTTGCAGAATCTTCAAACTTGTAAAATCACGTGTTTTCTTTTCCTGCAGTCGGTGTCGATCGATACTGGGTTGGTGTCGATCGATACTGGGTTGGTGTCGGTCGATACCAGGACTCTGTGCTCGCCAGGCTGGAATGTCTTCACGTAAACTAGCATTACGTTTTATCGCACCGTTGGAATGGCCTCAAACAACTTCCAAATGAAAGCTAATCCATTGATCTGTCTTGTATCCTAATTTGAGCTCAATCCAACGGTGGGAAATTATTCAACAGACGCAAAAAAGCTCCAGAATACTCTAAAAGCTTTAAACGTGCTAAAACCTGAAAAGACTCAAAAATACTATAAAAACGCTAGAATGACTCTAGAAACATGACATATATCATGGCTAAAAACAGGTAAAAACCATGATATATCACATGTTCAGCGACTTTATGAGTACAGATCGTGTTGTAGAACATCCGTTTATCGACATTGGAGAAGGCGATCCTCTGATTAGGTAAATCTACAATTGCACCAATTGTTGTGAGGAAAGGTCTCCCAAGTAGCAAAGAAATATAATAATCTTTGCTCATCTCCACAACATGAAAATCGGTAGGAACCCAACAATTCCCAACTCGAACATCTAGGTTTTGAATAAAGCCTTTTGAAGACATGGTGGACGCTCAAGAACACTTTGATCCTTCTGAACACCATCTGAATCGCCATCTGAAGCACCCCTTTAACACTCGGAATCAGGCTGGATTGTGATATCTTAAATATAGGAATCCAACCGATAGGTGATAGCATAAAACTGGTCGGTTATGTAGTCTTTGTGAACCGATCGGTGACGGGATTGCACCAATCAGTTGAAAAGTCTAAAATCTGCTCCGAATCAACTTCCACAGTGTTGACTTGTTCTCATGGGTTTCCTTTTGGTTTCTTGGAAGCATGCATGGAGGTACCTTAGCACTATAAACAACTTGGGCAATTTGTTTGTCCAAAACCCGGACATGAGGACTCTCGACTTCAATCTTCCCCATTAAGAGAAGTCTACATCCCGTCTATCTTGGCATTGATGATCTCAGCACTTTGCTTATGACTCTCCATAAGCCAAATCATCATCCTCTCAAGTTTGCTCTCCGAGAGGTTTTGTTAAGTGGATCTATGAAACCGCTTTGCCCGTTGTTGGATTGGGGCTTTGTCAGAAAATTGTAGCATCTGAAACCACCTTGTTTCCCAGCAAAGAACCGATTAGGAGCATTGACATATCTCCAAATAGCCCCAGCAGGCTCAGCAATCAGTCATTGCCCGATTTGTTAGTTGGGGACCGATCGGTTGTCAACAGATCCATAACCGATCGGTGGTTGATTTGCACCGATCGGTTATCTAACAACTCCAAAACCGATCAATTTGTATTAACACCGATCGGTTGTCGAACATTCTCAGCAACATTTTCGTCTTCGTTATCACCTCCAGCAGCAACAAGAACCTTAGGAGTGTTTTCTGTCACTCTGGAGGCCACCTCAAGGCCCGTAGGGTAGGACACCTCTGCAGAGACCAGAAAAAAATCCTTCGTCGGCTTCTCGTACAGATCCCAATATTTGGAGTGAAACGTACCAAATCTAATCATCCCCAGCATCATGTGGACCTCTTCCTTGAAGCCCAACTCTCGTGGTATGGAGTTGGCAGCTCTCCATCTGTTCTCTACAGTCGACGTCAAAATCACTCATCTTATGTGATCAGAGTCTATACTTGGGCGTGAAGCCCTAGCTCGTTGGGAGCTTTCCCCTCGTGTTTTTGGAGCCATATCTGCAAAAGCAAAGAAAATTATTTATCCTGTCGGGATTTTAGGGATTTACAAAAGATTTCAGAAATATAAAACCTTCTAAAAAGTTTCTATAAAATCCCAAAATAATTATAGCAGAATATAGAACTCTGAAACCTCTCTAAATGAAATAAAATCAATCAAAATAAAAATTTTGAAATTTAGACTAAATAATGCCGTAATTCAAAATTAATCCAAATTAATCGAAGCTAATAACGAAACTCATCAAATTCTTCCTATAAAATCATGGATTATCCAAGAACAATCATCCTAATCATCATGCAAGCTCAAAAAATCGAAACCACCACACACCATTTTTAAAAATTCTGAAATTTCCCTCAAAAATCAAAAATTACCAAATTCTAACCACCAAATCGATAATCTAGCAACTTAAGCATCATCCAAAATCCAAGCCAACAAGCAAGGAATCAAAAGAAAACGGTTTGAAATCAAAGGGATATGAGATTTTGAAAATTTTGAGATTTTTTTTGATAAAATTGGTTGTGGGATCAAGAGGAAAAAGAAGGCAAGTGAGTTTGTAGGGCATCAAACCAATTTAAAGGAATAGATCGCATTAAACAGATTTTCAAAAACTTACCAGGCGTCAACCGATCGGTGCTAGCCAACAACCGGTTGGTTGACGAGGTCTTTAGAACCGATTGGTGTAACAGCTGCACCGATCGGTTGGCCTTCTTTGAATTCACATCTTCTGCGTTTAGCACCTGATTCGAAAGCTTTTTAAGACGATAAAACAGGAGACTCAACATGTGACATCCAGAGTCTCATTTAAAAAAAAAAAAAAAACAAGAAACAAAAAAAAGAGAAAATACATGTTAGTAAAGTAAATGTTAGTTAAAGATAAAATTATATACAAAACAAACAAGAAAACAGAAAAATAAGATTATATACAAAACAAGAAAATAAAACCGTAGACTAATTTCTAACTACGAATCCAAAGATACTCGTGTTTGGTCCCCGACAACGGCGCCAAAACTTTTTGTGCATAAAGTTTTACCCCAAATATTATCGCAAGTATATGATACACCGTTATAGTACTTAGGGATCGATCAACAGAGACCCAAAACAATTACACTAAAGACTATGATACTCAAAGCTTGGCTAGGGTAAATAAATATGATTTTGTATGTTTTCTAACAACCTTATAAAATAAATATGATCCAAGCACATCTAAGTTAGGCACAGAGAATCCTAAGGAAATCTAAACAAGCAATATACATGCATATGATAAGGCAGTACAAACCATCCTAGAACTCAATCATAAATATTAGTTATCATAATCCCTTAGTGATAACTACTAAGTACATTTTCTAAAGCGCCAAAATGGAAATCTTCCAGAATGCCAAATGGAAATCTTCTAGAAGCCCTAAAGTGAGAAAAATGGAATTTTTCCAAAAGGGATGAGTTCTGGACTTGGGCTTGTTATGGGCTTCAGAATACTTGTCTGGAAGTGCCTCCAACCGATCGGTGCTGGTGCATATCCGATAGGTTTTCTTAAGCTTCATAACTAGTATGTTTTTGGTGAGCACCGGTCGGTTGAATGGCCATAACATTTGATCGCACCGTTAGATTTCCGAAATTAGTTTAAAATTAATAAAATTTGGTTAATTTTTTAAAATATTGTATAATTTTGACTATATAATTAAAGATTTTCGAATATTAAGGTTATTTCGGATACTTTTGTTATTGGATATAAAATTATAACTAAAAATACACATATTTTTGGATATATTATTTTATTTCGGGTTTTCGGATATACTTTTCAGTTTTCAATTTGGATCGGGTTCGGTCGGGTAATTTGGATATAGGAGTTTATTATTCGTTCGGATTTTATAACTATTCGGTTTGGTTTCGGAACCGGATTTTTCGGATTGGTTTTTGGATTTCGGACTATATGCCCAGCCCTACCTGAAACTATAGGAAAAAAGTGCTTCGAACCAAGATGGAAGTGGCGTAGAGGTGCTCTCGATCAATGTACCTCCTCCGAACCTCAGGAAAAAATGGGGTGGTTTATACCCAATGACATGTAGAATAGGCGTCACAAGGCACCTTGAGTAGATAGGACGTCGCCTCTACGTACTGCCCCTAGTTGTAGTGAACTCAGTTGCTAAAAAGTGCTCCAAAATGCACAGCTTGTGGCTGTCCGTATCCTTCATCCTCGGAAGTCTCAATTAGGCTCGAACGGCCTCTCTCAGTATCCATAACTCAGAAGTCCTGAATGTACCGATCTTATGCCTGCTGAAAATGGTGTTGTTAATAAACTTAGCAACCACTCGTTGCATAGGGCTCCTAATCTAAGCTTGCTTCCTATCTCTGAAGTGTATGTACCTGAGCCGATGGTGGCCCAAAACTCGTCGGGATTAAAGACGATGCCAACACGTGTCTCTGTGCGCTTTGGGAACCTGAAGATGTCGAATAACTGGTGGATGGACAGCTTGTGATGATGCCCTCTAATGAAGAAGTTGATTCATCCTCTGCAGGCAACCTCACGGCATGTAGGATAATGTACCTACACTGAAGCTAGAAAATCCTGTAGCCTCTCGTGCAGGTCCCAAGATCGAGTGTGAAGAGTAACAAACTAGATGATCTCCATCATCCTGTGGACCTCGTCCCAAGGCCCAACTCCTCTAATGTCTCGTCATGAAGGAACTTCATGGGATGGAGCGTGTCCCCCTCCATCTGTTCTCTACGAGCAATGTCTGCAGCCTCCTCACTCTGTGATGAGCATATGTGGGCGTGAGGCCCTGACCTGTCGTGAACTCTCTTCTTGTGTCCGTGGAGCCATACCTGAGAGAAGGAAAGGAAAAATGAATTCATTACGGGATTTTTGACATAAAATTTTGGAAACAGAAAAGTTTCCGGAAAAATTCTGAAAATTCTTCAAATAATTCTAAAGAAATACTATAACTTCAAAATTACCAAAAATGACTTAAAATCAATTTTTATGCAAATATTTAAAATTTCTGCAAAATTATGCCTAAAATTCAAAATAAATCCAAATGAAATGAAATTAAGCATCAAACCCATCCTTTTCTTCGTCAAAAATTAGTTATTATTAATGATCAACCATTCTAAGCATGTTTCAAGTTCAAAAACTCAAAATCACCATTAACTCATTCTCCAAAAATTCTGAATTTTCACCCAAAAATTCAAAACTTATTAAATCTAACTTCCTAAATTGTTCCCTAACAACCTAAGAATCAGTTCTCATCCAACAATCAAGCAAAACAAGCAAAGGAATTGGAATTTCGAGTTTCACCATGGATGACACAAAAATCAGATATAAAATTTAGAAATTGAAGCACTTACCTTTGAGGATTGAGCCTAAAACCTAGATGACTGGATGGGCTTGAAAAATGAGTGGTATGCACCCAAACTTTGCTGAAATCGGTTGAATATTGAGGAAGTTATGATTTTTGAAAGTTTGAAGAGTTTTGAAGAAAATTTGGGTTAAAATCGGGGAAAAAGGAAGAAGAAAAGGGTTTACGGTTTGACCAGTATAATCCGGTTTCATTCATTTGAATTAAACCGGATTAAACCAGTTATAATTTCTTGTATGGGTCGTCAACCAATCGGTTGGTCAACCGATCGGTTGATGAAGCGTACAGAATCAATCAGTAACACAGCTGCACCGATCGGTTGGCCTCTCTTAAATACACATAATATGTGTTTTGCATCTGATTTAAAGGCATTCTAAGGCCAAAAATAGAATAAGACTTAGATATAGTTCAAAATATTATAAGTCTTTCACATAAAAACCCTAAAATGCAAAAAAAAATCATAACTTTAAAAAACCGGAAAAAACTAGAAAGGGGAAATAAAAAAGGAAACGAAAATAAAAATCAATGGGTTGCCTCTCATTCAGCGCTTGTTTAAATTTATGAGCTTGACTTGCTGCAATCACTCCAGGGATGAATTGATGTTTTCCTTGTCTTGAGGTGAGGGAATGCGAACACGGAACTCTCATTCAACTCTCAAGTGAGGAGCACCGGGGAAAAAGACATGGTAATAGACATCTCTATCAACGTAAGTGAAACAAATCCTCATGTTTTGCCACGTGTCGGTAAACTCCAACCTTGAAGAGTATCCTCTCAGTAATTTCACGAACCTTCTGAACTTGGCTACTGAAATCCGCCGTTTCACACCCCTTTTCTGACAGTCTCCTCATGGAAGTCAAAGTAGCCCCAACAGGCTCTGCGGCAGCTCAAAAATGTTAACTCCTATTTTTACTGCTTTTTCTAGTCCTGTTTACGACTAATCTTGTGTCTTTTTACCAAGAACAAGTTAATTTTTTAGTCTTCTTGTTTTTTTTTGCAAAAAAATGGGCCTGAAAACGAAATGCGAGATTTAGAGCTAAAATGAGTTTTAGATGGATCAAATGGGCTTCAAGTAGACCAAGAGGAAGAAAAGCTTGGACACGCAGACCGATTAGTTGCACTTAGCACCAATCGGTTGATAAGACCATGGGAACCGATCCGTTACACTTTTACATCGATCGGTTGAGCATTTCAGAAAACTTCCATTTTGGCGATTTTGGAACAATTTCCATTTCTCTCTTTTTCCATTTTTCTTTTCCTCCTTTGTAATATAAATTGAGGGCTCGACCCCTAGTCTAAGATCATCAAGCCTCAGTGAGAAAAATAGTAGTAAATACTTCTTTACATTCTTCAGATTTTTATTATAGTTTTTTGCACTTTATTTTGCAATTCAATTATGAGTTTTTCATCTTTGTCTTGCTCTATTACTACTATGCTTAAGTAATTCTCTGTTGGGTTTTAGGGTTTCTAATAGGATATTTTAGATAAGTATTTATGCATGTTATTTTGAGAATGTTGAATTGATTCTTCACATAAGTTGTTATGAATAGTTATCTTAGGCGGAAGTCTAGATATGCCTTTAGATGTTTCTCGACAACGAAAGTTGCAATGGAACTTTGGATTGTAACCTATGTGAAGAAAGTATTCCTAGACAACAAAAGTCGCTAGGGAGCTTTGTGAACCTATCGATCCTATACTTAATGCTTGCTTTAATCTTAATATTAAACGAAAGTTTTTGTTAAGATTGTTAGCTTAGTAGTTATCACTAAATAATTAGGCTAGCTAATATTTATGATTGAGTTCAAGAAAGGTTTTTGATACTTTCTCATATGCATGTATGTTGCTTGTTTAGAAATCTTTGAAGATTCCCTTTGCCCAATTTATATATCCATTATTTATTTCAAAATTATTTATTGGGTTGTTAAAAAACCAAACAAAAATCCTATCAATCGTCCTAGCTAAGTTTTGATTGCTATAATCTATAGTGTATTTGTTTTGGTCTTTGTGGATTTGATATCTAAATACTATAGCGGTGTTATAGTACACTTACTATATTATTTAGGATAAAACTTACATTCAACATCAAACTGACAGGTCGGTTAGTAACATTGTTCGGTTGGCGGGATTTTCCAGCAACATGTTCGTCTTGTCTAACCTCCTTGATAACAGAAGCTCCGTCAGCAAAGCACCCCATAATTATGTTCCTCTTTCTTTCGTTCCATCGCTTCAACTTGGTCATCTGATTCATTCTTACTAACTCGTCGTCGTCCGGTTTGTCTAAAACGTGATTCTTCCTTGCATAAAAAATCAAATAGACTAGATAGAAGAAGAATTAGTAACAATAAATATAAATGCAGAAAATAAAAACTAGAAAATAAAAATCCTTGACAAATTTTTAACTAAGAATCCAAAGGCACTCGTTAATGGTCTTGGGCAACAGCGCTAAAAACTTGTTGTGATGTAAGTGTATGATACACCGTTGTATTACTTAGGGATCGAATCCATAATCACTAAAATAAATGCACACTGGACTATGATAATTAAAACTTAGCTAGGACAATGCAAATGGTTTTTTTTATATAATAATAAAATGTAATACAGGGTTAAAATATTGGGTTAGGAATCTCCTAAGATTTCTAAACAAGCATCGTGCAATATTGATGAGAAAGCATTAAATCTCGTTTTGAACTCAATCATAAATGTTAGTTACCCTAATTTCTAAGTGATAACATACTAAACTAAACAAAACCTAATAAAAACTCTCGTTTATTACTAAATCTTTTAGTAAACATTAAGAACATGATCAATATGTTCACAAGGATGCTGCCAATTCTCGTTGCGTTAAGTTGCCTTGCTCCCCTAGGTCAGATTCCGATGTTTCTACCAACTCATGTTGAGCAGCACCATTTAAGAGCAATACCTAGATTCTCATATCAGATAAGCATTACTAACAACCTAGGTAAAGAACCCTAATATCATTCTTTATCAAAACATGCATAATAATCATCCTAATAGAAACAATAAAAACCCAACAAAAAATTACCCAAGCATAATTGCAGAAAATAAGCAAGAAAATAGTGAAAATATAATTGAATTGCAAAATAAACTAGAAAAGCTAAAATAAAACTTTAGAATATTTACAGTGATCTCTTCAAGTTTTTTCTGCTCTTAAGAATCAGATAATTACAAATTGGGGACGAAAACCTCTATTTATAGTGTTAGGGAAGACCTAAGATTCAAGAATAAGAATATTCTAGAAGACAGCAACCATCTAATGCAAAGTGCAACCAATAGGTTCTTGAGATCTTTGTAACCGTCGTTGCTGATCTCATCGGCGGCAACCCCTTCCGTTATTCGAATTCCATGTCCTACTACACGCAAACGTGTCCGCAGTCGAGGAATTTGGCACATTGAAAGCCAAGCTATGTTTGTGCCTGAAAGGGAACCGATATTAAATCAATTAATGCCTGAACATACAGAAGCATTTGTTTGGCTTGAATTTCGTGGTTTACCGCCACACTTCTTCTCTGTTGAAGGGTTTGAACACGTTGCTGGTATGCTCGGGCACCCTATCTTTTCATCAATCAACAGTCAATATGACTAATTTGGAAGTTAGGAAGTGTTCATTGTAATTGATCCTTCCAACCCTCTTTCAGAAGCTATCAATGTCCAATTTGGCTCTGGTAAGATTCATTGAGTCGAAGTCTCTTTTCCTTGGCTTTCTCCTCTATGTTCCCATTGTCAGTAAATTGTGCACACAATCAAGCGCTGCCCAACAACACCAATCACATGTCAAGGTTGTAACTCCACTACTCATTCATCGAATAATTGTCCTCGTGCTAAAAATCTACTTTCTTTGGTAAGGGAAATGATAAAGCTCCCCTTAAGTCTGCTCCAAGTCATATCAAACAGGAAAATCAGCGTGCTCCACAACAATTATCTACGGGTGACAAGTTAGTTGTTGAAGGAGAAGGATGTCAGCTTGGTAAAGACATTAAAATCAAAATTTAAAAAGGATTGCTCTATAGATCAAGCTCGGGGTACTGATGGAAAATTAATAGTGGACATTGGTCTTGGATCTTTATCCAAAACCAAGTCGAAATCTTTAGGTAGCAAGCGCCAAAATATATACTACTCTTCTTCTTCTTCTTTGGACTCGGAGTCCTCTCGGTCTGTTTCTGAAGAAGAAGGGGAGGTTTCTGAAGAGGAGGTATCTAAGGAGGAAGAGCCTCCATTTATGAAGGTTCTCTCAAAGAAACAACGTCGCTAAAAGAAAAATGCCACGGGGAAGAGCCCCAAAACAAAAAATCATTAGTTATGATAGACACTTTTTGTTGGAATGTAAGAGGATTCAATCAATCTATAAAGTGTAGTAGCTTCAAGAGATGGTTAAGGCTTAATAAGCCTGCTTTTGGTAGTCTAGTAGAGACGCGTGTCCACCAACACAAATCTCATAAGTATTTTAATTCAATGTTTCAGGCTGGAATTTTTCAGGTAACTATGAATATGCAGAGCTTGCTCGTATTTGGGTGGTTTGGAATCACTGGGTGCAGCTTTCAATCTATTCTAAGTCAAACAAATGATCACTTGCATTGTGGACCTTCCGAATGCAGTTGGAGTAGTTGCTGTCTCTTTTTTTTTTTTATGCAGTGAACTGTAAATATAGTCGAAGACATCTTTGGGAGGAGATTTTGAACTTGGCTAGTGACCCTATTTTCTCGTCTAAGCCTTGGACCCTCATGGGAGATTTCAACCAAATATTTAATCCATGTGAATCATCAACTGGTAGCACTAGAGTATCTATGGGGAATTTTGAGTTCAGAGACTATTCTGCAAGTTTATTCTCATCTTTCTGGAGAAATGTGTTCACCTGGTGGAATAATCAGGAGGCTGATCCTATTGCCAAAAACGTTAGATAGAGTATTGATCAATGGTAGCTGGTTCTTGGATTTTCATCTATCTTATGTTGATGTTGGTGATTTAGACATATCTAATCACCGCCCAAGTTGTCTTGTTATGGGAAGTCACATAAGTTATAACATACCTTTCAAAGTCTCACAATTTCTTTTCCAACACAAGGAGTTTCTCCCTCAGGTTGTTGTCCACTGGTTTGAGTCTCTTGTGGAGGGTTCTAAGATGCTTAGGCTATCAAAGAAACTAAGGATGTTGAAAACAGTACTTAAGGATCTTAACAAAGAGTACTACTCAGACCTTGAGAAGCGTGTCCAGGAAGCTCATTCCCACTTGCTTGATTGTCAGAAGTGTGTTCTCTCTAACTCTTCTCCTCATTTGGCTAGCTTGGAGACACAAGCTCATCTTCATTGGTTGAATCTGGCTTTTGCAAAGGAAAAATTCCTTCACCAAATGTCTCGTGTAAAGTGGTTAGAATGTGGGGATAGTAATTCTTCTTATTTTCACATGATGGTAGCTACAAGGAGATCAATTAACCAAATTTATTATTTGTTGGGTAGTGATGGAGTGAAGATTGATAATATTGATGAAGTCCAAAAACACTGTGTCAGTTTCTTTGAATGCTTGCTTGGTACTGCCCCTTCCCCTCTCTCGGATGAGAATAAGGATCATATTAGACACCTCACCGCCTTATGCTGTGAACATGCTACTAAGCTAACCTTTCAGGCGCCAATCACCATGTTGAGATCAAACGTGAAGTCTTTGCTCTGCCCTTGAATTGAGCACCTAGCCCTGATGGCTCCACTTGTGAATTTTACAAGACTACTTGGGATATTATTGGTGAAGACCTTATGAAAGCAGTAAAAGAGTTCTTTGGATCTAGTCAGCTTCTGAAATAGTGGAATTCTATTGCTATTACTCTGGTCCCCAAGTGGAAGGTGCAGTGAGAATTGGTGATTTCCGTCCTATTTCGTGTTGTAATGTGATATACAAAATCATCTCAAAGATTTTGGCTACACATTTAGAGGCTCTTCTACCTTCTATAATTTCTAACTCCCAATCGGCTTTTGTGAAAGGCAGATTACTAGTGGAAAATGTTATGTTAGCCTCAGAAATGATTCAAGGTTTTGAGGGTGAATGTTTCTTCAAGGGGTCTGCTTAAGGTTGACTTGAGAAAGTCTTTTGATTTTGTCAATAGGGACTTTATTGGTCAAATTCTTGATGCTGCAGAGTTTCTTTCGATGTTCACCGATTGGATCAAGCAGTGTATGACCACGACTTCCTTCTCTATCTCTGTCAATGGTGCTCTTTGTGGGTATTTTAAAGGTTAGACGGGCTTGCGCCAAGGAGACCCTCTCTCCCCACCACTATTTCTCCTTGTTATGGAGGCCTTTGCAAATCTATTATCTAAAAAATATGAAGCATGTGCTATTGGCTATCACCCTATGGAAATGAATCCAAGGATTTCTCATCTCGCTTTCGCGGATAACGTTATGATGTTTATTATGGTAGAGCCTCATCCCTACAGGTAATTACTACTACCCTTGATCAGTTCCAAACGTTTTCGGGTCTGAGTATGAATAGAGAGTAGACGTCTCTCTTCTATGCGGGTCTAAACCAAGAGGAAGCTAATTTAGTCTTTTCTTTTGGCTTCCACCTTTGGTTCTCTCCCCATTAGATATCTTGGCCTACCTCTTCTTCACCATAAGTTAAGAAAATCTGATTAATCTCCTCTATTGATAAGATTAAGGTTAGATTCAAGTCTTTGACTATCAAGTGTCTCTCCTTCTCGGGCAGGCTCCAGATGATCTCTGCGATGATTTATAATTTGGTGAATTTTTGGTACTCTACGTTTGCTCTTCCTAAGGGGGTGTTTAAAGGACATCGAGAAGTTGTGTAATCTCTTCCTATGGGCTGGTGACCTATCCAAATCTTATGCTACAAAGGTTTCTTGGACCAAAGTTTGCATCCCCAAATCTAAAGGTGGACTAGGCTTAAGGAACTTTATCGACTAGAATGAAGTTTCTTAATCTCTGGCTTATTTAGTTGTTATTTTCAAATAGTGGCTCTTTGTGGGTTGCTTGGACTAAAGAACACTACTTCAAGCGTACAAGTTTCTGGTTAGCTGAAGTGCATCATAAATCAAGCTGGATTTGGAAATACATCTTGGGACTGAGACCTATGGCTAAACCTCTGATTGGTTGTATGTTGGGTTATGGAGTCTCGGCAAGCTTCTGGCTAGATAATTGGTCTACGCTTCGGCCTCTCATAGATTATGTTGGGAGTAATGGTCCACTTAGTTTGGGCATCCTGATATATCATGGTTTTTACCCACTTTTAACCATGATATAAGTCTTTTCTGAGTCTTTTCAGTAGTTTTAGAGTCTTTCAAGTTCTTTTTAGGATATAGGCACATATGGAGCTAAATTGGATTATTGGAAGCTTTTGAAGCAATCTGGAGTTGAAGCAGTTCGGGGAACTGAAGCAGTTCTGGGAACTGAAGCTCAGCATCGATCGACACCTGAGAAGCATCGATCGACACCTGAGAAGCATCGATCGACACCATCGTTTGGAAGAGACACGATTAAAGATCCCAGTATCGATCGATACAATTTACAATATCGTTCGATACTAATGATCAGAACGTACATCAAGACCCGAAGATAAACCAGAAGCTTTCCTTATTTTTTGAGATAGACTCCTAAACGTGTTTTAGCTATATAATTAGGTTTTTCAGCCTCCAGAACAGAGAGGTGATTTTCTGGAGATAAAGTATTCTGCAATTGAGTTTTTGGGAGAAGAATCTTGAACCCTCTTTGTATTCTTACTCTATTTTACTTATGATATCTAGTTTATTCATGATGTTTGTCTCATTCACCATGTCTGAGTAGATTCCCTGTTAGGTTTAGGGTAGTTTAAAAAGTATTTGATGAATTATTAGATCTGATTAACTTGTTAAGGAATATCCACAGAGCTTTTCACCTAGACTTGAGATTAATGTTTATTCTAGCCTCGCGAACTAGAATATGATGTTAGGTTGATTAATTGGCACGAAAGTGTGATTAGTTTTCTGAACTAGTGTTTGGTTAGCCAAAGACCTATTCACAAAGAAATTTGGTTTAGGATTTTGTGAACAATTGAACTTGATCGTTAATGCTTGTTTGAATTTATAGAATTTGCAAAGAAATTTGGAATTCTAGGTTTAGACATAGATAGTCTTCGCAACGACAGTTGGTTTACTTTACATTTGTGTTTCAAGTTCAAGACCGGAGCTTATTTTATTCCTGACATTTGATCTGATTGATAATTCTGATTTGCCTGCAAACTCCCTAAGCCTAGCGTTTTCCCCATTGATTTATTACTTCGTTTTAATCGTTTTGTTACCTTTGATTACATTCATTTCGCTTAGCTTAATTCACATTCTGAAATCTATTGAGTGAACATCTTGAGTCTTTGTGGTTCGACCCCTAGAATACTACAGCTACTACTTAGATACTTTAGGGTATTATATTTGAGCATATCAAATTTTGGCGCCGTTGTCGGGGACTCTAATTTCACCATTAGATCACGGTTTAGAATTTCGACTATTTTAAAATTCGTCACTTACGTGATTTGATTTCTGTGTTTCAGGTGTATGCAACATCGAGAGACCAGACGAAGCAAGAACAAGCAGTTGACCAATCTATCTAACAAAGAGCTAGCTGAATTAGAGCGCACGATCAGAAAGCAAAAGAAACAAGCAGGGATGAACATTCCGATTGTGCTTGCTCGTGATGAGGCTGGGGTTTTGAGAGATCAGGAAGGTCACCTGTGTGACGCGCAAGGACAAAGGCTTGATGCAGAAGGAAACGTTGTTGCCCCTGCACCGATAGCTAATGAGGTTATCCCACCAGCTGTGCGTGGGAATGTTGGGAATGCTCTGGTTAATCGCGCCAGAACACTTGGGGAGTACAACAGACCAGACCAGTTCTATGTCAATCGGTATGCGATTCGTATTCCAACTTTTCAGAGAAACGACTTTGAGTTGAAGCCTGCATACTACACTCTTGTAGGCCAGCACCATTTTCATGGTCTTTCTCATGAGCATCCCATGGATCATATCGAGAGGTTCGAAGATTTGGTCACCAGTATCAAGTACAATGGAGTGTCCAATGAGTTCCTCTTCTGTAAGCTCTTCCCATACTCTCTTAGTGGAGATGCAGCTTACTGGTTGAAGCAGTTACCTCCTGGTTCTTTGACTACTTGGGAGGAGACTAAGACTGCGTTTCTGAACAATTTCTATGATGATGCGAGATCAGAAGAGCTCAGGAACAAGATCTCCCAGTTTTCTCAGGGAGCGACTGAGGCATTTAAGGCTGCCTGGGTTCGATTTCGGTCTTATCAGAGGGATTGCCCTCACATGGTTTCTCGCAGGTTCAGTTGTTGGGTATCTTCTTCAGAGGGATCGATTGGAGGTATCAGATGGCTTTGGACACTGCAAGCAATGGGAATTTCAACACCAGGTATCCCGAGGACGCTTATGTGCTGATTGAAAACTTGGCATCTAGCAACAGTACTAAGAACGCAGATTTCGAGAGGAAAAAGCAGAATGGAAACGTTGATGGTTTGCAGATTGCTGAGGTACATGTGAAGCTGGATTCGGTTCACAATCTGTTAATGGGTAAGCAGCAGAAGGCAGTGCATTTTGCTGAAGAAGTCGAGAACATCGATGAAGGTGAAGCAGAAGATGTCAACTACATTGGTGGTAATGGTTTTCAGAATTCGTCGTACAACCGCGGTTTCAATAACAACTCTCAGAGAGGAGGATTCAAATCTGACTTCAAGTCTGTGAATTTCGGAGGAAACTCCTTTGCTCAAAAGTCATTTCAGAACAGTGGGTACACTCGCACCTATGGGAATTCATCCTACTAGACACCACTTCTTAAGACTTATGAAAGCAAAGTTGAGTTTATGCTTGAACAGATTCTTGAGGGGCAACAAAAGATGACTGTTGATTTCAATGGAAAAATGGATGCCTTGTACACTGATCTGAATGGAAAAATCGAGGCTTTGAACATCCATCAGAAGAAGTTGGAAACTCAGGTTGCTCAAACTGCAGAAACAATTAAGAGACAGGATGGTTTCCTTCCTGGAAAAATGGTGAATCCAAGGGAGCACGTTCATGCCATTACTTTGAGAAGTGGAAGAGAAGTTGCTCCAGGGTTGAAGAAGACCTACTCTCCTAAGCAGCTCATCGACCTTCCTTCAGATGACGACGATGAGATTCCTACAATTTCCCTAGTATCGATCGATACTCACCCAGTATCGGTCGATACCACTCAAACTAGAGCCTTGCCTAATCAAAGTTCTACAGGACCAGATGCAAAACCACAAGCATCGATCGATACCCCCCTGTGTCGATTGATACCAGTCCAAGATTCGAACAGAAGCAGACCACATGACATATCGGGAGAGTATATGTACCAAAAATTATTTTCCCTCGACCTCCTGCCAAGTCTAAGAAAGAGATAGAAGAAGCTAGATGCAGAGCGATGTTGGAAAAGTTGGTTGTCGAACTCCCGTTCGTAGATGCTATCAGGACTGCACCAGCTTTCAGGAGATACATCAAGAGGATGGTGTCAAACAATGTGAATCTTGAAGAAGGGGTACTGAGAATCACCCACGAGTGCAGTGCAATTCTTCTTAACAAAATTCCTGAGAAATTACCAGACCCTGGAAGTTTTGTATTGGATTGCACAATCTTCACTGAGAGGTTCGAACGTTCCCTTTGCAATCTTGGTTCTAGTGTAAACCTCATGTCGTATTCAGTAGCTAAGAGAATGGGGATGACAGACTTCACACCTACTAGGATCTCCTTGATTCTTGCTGACCGCTCTGTGCGATTTCCCGAGGGATTGCTTGAGGACGTTCCTATTACGATTAGAGATTGCTTGGTCCCAACTGATTTCATAGTCCTTGAGTATGATGTTGAACCAAGGGATCCACTGATTTTGGGCAGACTTCTTGGCCACAGCTGGCACCCTGATCGACTGCAAGAATGGGAGAATATCTCTCAACATCGGTGATCTGATTATGACCTTCAACAAGGAAAAGATGATGAAGAAACCAACCATAGATGGCCAGACATTCTTCATCGACACTTTCAGTGAGCTATCAGATGAGTACTTCATGAGGTTGCACCCTGAGAATCCTTTGGAAAGAGCGTTGGTTTGCTCTGTTGAGACTGTTATTGTTCCCACTGATGTTGTTGCTTGTTATGCCATGATCCTTGACACAAATGCAGAAGCATCGATCGATACCACAGGAAGTATCGATCGTTACCCACCCTTTCTTCCCGAGGAGCTAGTTATCTCTCGTGCCAGATCCGACTCTTTGAGTGATTGGAGTGAAGAGAGAGTTCCTAAGCTCGATCTTAAGCCACTCCCATCTAGCTTGAGGTATGTTTTCCTTGGCCATAACTCTACTTATCCTGTGATTTTCAATTCTTCTTTGTACAACGCAGAGGTCGCCTTACTGCTGAGTAAGTTGCGCAAGTATCGCAAAGCTCTCGGCTATTCTCTTGATGACATTTCAGGTATCTCACTAGATCTGTGCATGCATCGAATTCATTTGGGGGACGAGTCCAAAGCTTCAATCGAGCATTAGAGGAGGCTTAACCCGAATCTGAAAGAAGTGGTAAAGAAGGAAATCATGAAACTTCTGGAAGCAGGTATCATATATGCCATCTCTAACAGCAGTTGGGTCAGTCTGGTTCATGTTGTTCCTAAGAAAGGTGGATTCACATTAGTAAAGAATGAGAAAGATGAGCTGATTCCGACGAGAACAATCACCGGGCACCGAATGTGTATCGATTACAGGAAATTGAATGCATCAACAAGGAAAGATCACTTCCCATTGCCATTCATTGATCAAATGCTGGAGATGTTGGCAAGTCACCCATACTACTGCTTCCTGGATGGATACTCAAGTTTTTTCCAGATCCCAATACATCCAGATGATCAGGAGAAGACGACGTTCACTTGTCCCTACGGCACGTTCGCCTACAGGAGGATGTCGTTTGGGTTGTGTAATGCTCCAACTACATTTCAGAGATGTATGATGTCGATTTTCTCAGATATGATCGAGGAGTTCATGGAGGTCTTTATGGATGATTTTTCTGTTTATGGGTCTTCATTTAAGGGATGTCTGGACAACTTATGCAAGGTACTTCAGCGCTGTGAAGAGAAGCATCTAGTTCTGAACTAGGAGAAGTGTCACTTTATGGTCCAAGACAGTATTGTTCTGGGACACAAGATTTCTAAGGTTGGGATTGAAGTTGATAAAGCTAAGATTCAGGTCATGACAAGCCTCCTGCCACCTACATCTGTGAAAGACATTCGGAGTTTCCTTGGTCACGCCGGGTTCTATTGCAGATTCATTCAGGATTTCTCCAAGTTAGCCCATCCACTCACTGCTCTTCTATGTAAGGATGTCACATTCGATTTTACAACAGAGTGTCTCGTCGCGTTCGAAATGATCAAGAAGGCGTTGGTTACTGCTCCTATTGTTCAGCCACCAGATTGGAACCTCCCTTTTGAGATCATGTGTGATGCGAGCGACTTCGCGGTTGGATCAGTTTTGGGACAGAGGAAAGACAAAAAGCTTCATGTCATATACTACGCCAGCAGAACACTGGATGAAGCTCAAAAGAACTACAGTACCACTGAGATGGAGTTACTTGCTGTCGTGTTCTCTTTTGAGAAGTTTTGTTCTTATCTGATTGGAAGTAAGGTGATTGTTCATACTGACTATGCTGCTCTTAAGTACCTGTTGCAGAATAAGGATATGAAACCTCGATTGTGTCGATGGGTTCTACTGCTCCAAGGTTTCGACATTGAGATCAGAGATAAGAAAGGAGTGGAGAATGGATTTGCATACCATCTATCACGAATGAATATCAGTGATGAAGTTCCTATTGATGATTCCTTGCCTGAGGAGAACATTTACTTCATTGAGACTGGGTGTCGACACAGCTCTGGTTCGATTTTACCAATACACACAGCAAGCATTGATCGACACTCCACAGGTATCGATCGATACCCTCACAAATTGTTGCAGTCGGTTCAACATTTAAGCATCGATCGATACCAGCTATCATCCATAGCTGAATCGTCTGTAGATCAGTCTGATACGGAGGAATCCTTCGCTGTCACCACTCCTGCTAAACTTTGGTATGCCGACATAGCCAATTACCTTGCTGCTGACTACGAACCAAAGCATCTCAAGAAGTATGTCAAGAAGAAATTCATGAGAGATGGCAGACGTTACTTTTGGGATGAACCATATCTGTACAAGCACTAATCTGATGGGATTTCCAGAAGGTGTATAGCTGAATCTGAGGTGCCAGATATTCTATTTCATTGCCATGGATCTGAGTATGCTGGGCACTTCGCCACATTCAAAACAGTTTCTAAGGTTCTGCAAGCTGGTTTTTGGTGGCCTACAATGTTCAAGGATGCTCACGCCTTCATCTCTCATTGTGATGTGTGTCAAAGAAGAGGAAAAATCAGCAAGCGACATGAGATGCCACAGAACTTCATCCTAGAGGTCGAAGTTTTTGACTGCTAGGGCATTAATTTTATGGGACCATTCCCTCCATCGCGACAGAACAGATACATATTGGTCGCCGTCGATTACGTCTCTAAGTGGGTAGAAGCAATTGCTAGTCCAACCAATGATTCTACTGTGGTTCTAAAACTGTTCAAGACCATTATCTTCCCTCGATTTGGAGTACCCAGAGTTGTTATAAGTGATGGTGGCACTCATTTCATCAACAAGGTTTTCGAAAAGCTGCTGTTAAAGTATGGCGTATATCACCGTGTTGCTACACCATATCACCCTCATACCAGTGGACAGGTAGAGGTCTCCAACAGACAGATCAAGGAGATTTTGGAAAAGACAGTTGGTTCTACACGAAAGGATTGGGCACTAAAACTCGACGACGCTCTTTGGGCTTACCGGACCGCGTTCAAGACACCACTTGGTACAACGCCTTTCCATTTGCTTTATGGAAAAGCATGTCACGTTCCAGTTGAGATCGAGCATAAAGCGGCATGGGCTACCAAACTTATGAATTTCGATATCAAGTCTGCTGCTCAAAGGCGAATGGTTCAATTGAATGAGTTGGATGAGATCAGACACTTCGCCTATGAGAACTCCAAACTGTACAAGGAAAGAACCAAAGCCTATCATGACAAGAAGATCTTTTCTCGCCACTTTGAACCAAATGACCAGGTACTCCTGTACAACTCTCGTTTACAATTGTTTCCTGGGAAATTGCGTTCTCGTTGGTCAGGACCCTTCACAATCAAGGAAGTCCGCCCACACGGTGCAGTGGTATTGGTGAGTGCTGAAGGAAAGGATTTCACTATCAATGGACAGCGGTGACACATTATTGGGCGAAAGCCACCATCCCAGATGGCCACATAATGCCTCTGGCTGAGCCATTAGCTGCCTGACTGATCTCCATGTCAAGCTAAGGACATTAAACAAGCGCTTGGTGGGAGGCAACCCACTGTTGAGTATGTACATAAGTTTTTGTTTTGTTTTTGTCTTGTGTTTTCACGTGAACCAGGTCCAGACCACGAACATCGATCGACACCCTTAGAGTATCGATCGATACCGTGACCAAAGGAGAGTTGTGCTGTTACAATGGGAGCATCGATCGATACCACTTACAGTATCGATCGATACTCAGCACCCAGATGGCTCATCGCAAGAAGGCACGACAGGACGACGCATCCGGTTCTAATCCTCCATGCCGCGAGTTGAGTCTTCAAGACAAGGTGGAAGCGCTCTGTGGATCTTCTGGCATACCGGAGTCATCACCGCTTGTCTGACCAGAGATCGCTACAGGGTCCTGAAAGGTGATTTCACAGACAACACCGGTCCTCAGAGCTTCATTGAGGTCCACATTAGTGACATGAGGGCTGCGCCACGACGATCGCCATCTCCCTCTGCCCCTGCTCCTGTTGCTCGGCCTCCCTGGCCTAAGTTAGAGGGGAAGAGGATCATTCCGCGACGCGATTGGGCGGGATTGCCTAAGGAGGAAACCGAGAGCGAGGCCTGCATCTACAGACCCATAGCTGAGGAATGGGATAACTACGACACTTTGTTTTACAACGAGTGGTTGCGCGTTGTCATCCTCCCTACACGCTTCATCGATCCACACACTATGCGTCGTCTCGGTATCAATGTGGAGCTTTCGGAGACGCTTCATAAGATTGGTTCGGGACATTGTATTCACGGCAGTATGACCTTTATCCCGACCTCGTTCGCTGGTTCCTCGCCACAGCTTGAGTGTACTACAGAGACGAGGTCCACCGCACTGCTTCGGAGGGCACCTTGACTTTCCTTATCCGAGGGGTTCGTTACAGGTTGCCTATCCCTGATCTCTGCACCATCTACGGGTTCGATCCCGATCCTCAGCAGGTAGCTCTTCCTACCCAGTTTCATGACGCACAGGTCTTTTGGCGACACGTTGGTCTTGGAGCCTACCACTCCAAGACCACGACACAGATAGACATCCGCCATCCGACTCTGCGTTGCATCGTCCGCATTCTGAGCACCACTCTTCTCTACAAGATAGAGCCAAACAAGCTGAGGATCTCAGAGCTGATCTTACTATACATGGCCATTGGCGACCTTATCCCTGAGGACAGGTATGAGTGGCCCGAGATGAACCTCGTGGTCAACATTGGCGCTCTCTTTGCGCACCATTTGGTCTCTCTGAAGACCAAGCCCTTCTCTGGTTTCAACTACGCCACCGCGCGGAAGACTGAGTCAGTCGGCAGCCTCCTCACTCCTATCTTCGGCATTTTGGCATCTCCACTTCAGCGTGTTTGATTGTCACAACGCGTTCTCTGATGGATGAGCAGCATATGCAGCACATGCGTTGGCTGAAGCCAACTCGTCGCTGGTGCCTACCCACGACAGACAGAGAGCTCTTTGTGTAGCTCCCCAACCGCCCTCTGACCCGCATCGGCGATGACCCTTCTCAGCTGCATTTCAATCCAGATCCGAGTCTGCTCTCAGTTGCACCGTCCACGCGTGTCCGCGCTCCACGCCAACTCCCGTCCATTCCTGTCGTTGCAGACGAGGCACCCGCAGCTGACTTTGCTGGAAGTCAGCCTCGCTGTTCACAGCGCCGCCAGACATCTGCTCCTGCACCTTCGTTTCCTCCACCACCGGATCTGCCGATGGAGACAGCCACTTTTCAGAGATACGTCGTGGAGAGTTTACAGAGCATCTGGTCCGTTGTCTCTCGCTGCCGCTGCATGTCATCTACTGATGCCGACCACTCCACTCCTGGCCCTTCATCTCGCTATGCTGTATCAGATGACGATGATGATTCAGACTACTAGTCTCTGCTCCTGGGTTTCACATTTTCTGTTCCTTTCTTTTATTTTGTTTTGTTTTCTTTTCTAAACTTGTCTATCTCATTGTCAGTACTTGTTGAACTTATGGCTATCTATTGATTCTGTTGCTTCTCACTGTGCTCTCATGATCTAACAGTTCTTCATCTAACAATTGGCTTCGTTGGACACGGTTTCGAGTTTCAGAATTACAGACAAAGGACCTTGGTATCGATCGATACGTTACAGGTATCGGTTGATATTGCCTTGGCATCGGTCGATACCAGTTCTCAGTATCGCTCGATACCCACCCATTCCCACAGTACCTTCGAGCCCACTTTCAGCCATTCTGTTCTTGTGCTTTCTTTTGCTTCCTCTGTGTTAGATAACACTGGGGACAGTGTTGTTTAAGTCTAGGGGAGGTGGTTACTGACGTTGTGTTTGTTTTTCTTAGAGTCAGTCATTGTTGAGTCAAATTCTTGTTTTATTGAGTCAAAACCTGTCGGAGATTATGAACATTTGCTTGATTTCATTGTTCTGATTTTGTTTTTAAGTAACCATTTGTCACAGAATCAGCTCTAAGATCGACTAATGAAAAATCCAAGGACTAACCAGTTGACTAGGAAACACCCATGTCTCCAGCAAATTTCTTCTAAATCCTGAGCCAAATTTTGCACTTCACCTCTGAGGTTGGTATTCACTGAACTTGATTCATCATTCATATCTGATAAAGGAACCCATGCGTTTGAAAACTTTGGTATACCTCTCCCTTGACACACATTGATGCATAAAAGATGAAATGATTTTCGCCGAGTAGAGGGGTAGGAACACTTCCTGTGACCCCATTTTTCTACTTGGATAAGGAATGATCACACAAAAGTCTGAAGCGAGGGGTAGGAACATTTCCCGGAACCCCGTTATTCGCCTAAGACTTTTGATACTTTGAGAGGGGAGAACCGGGGATTCGGTGGCAAACACCATCAATACTCGTGTCTCAAACCTTGATTTGTATATGCAAAGCTTAAAAAAAAAAAAATTTAAAGAGAACATAAAATGAGATAAGTCTGGGGGAGAGGAAACAATACCAAAAGTGTGTAATTTGGGTGGTTCTTTAGTCACGATATCGCATGAGGAAGAATCTAGAAGGTTCCTGATTATCAACAACAGTGATGAAACGGCAATGAAGGATTTAGTATGATTGATGCTGTGAGATAATGTGTGGATACTGGGAAGCTGCAATTGTCTACGGAGAAGTACATGGTGGTCAGATCCGAAACTGTTTAGGTGATGATTGGGAGCTTGGGAAAGGAGTCATTTCAATATCTCAAGAAAAGGTGAGTCTCCATGTTTTTCAAACCACTTTCTCTGTTTGGTTTTCTGTTTGCTTGAGGGCAAGCAAAGACTAAGTCTAGGGGAGTTGATATATCATGGTTTTTACCCACTTTTAACCATGATATAAGTCCTTTTCTGAGTCCTTTCAGTAGTTTTAGAGTTTTTCAAGTTCTTTTTAGGATATAGGCACATATGGAGCTAAATTGGATTATTGGAAGCTTTTGAAGCAATCTGGAGTTGAAGCAGTGCAGGGAACTGAAGCTCAGCATCGATCGACACCTGAGAAGCATCGAGCGACACCATCGTTTGGAAGAGACACGATTAAAGATCCCAGTATCGATCGATACCACTTACAGTATCGGTCGATACCAGTGATCAGAGCGTACATCAAGACCCGAAGATAAACCAGAAGCTTTCCTTATTTTTTGATTAGACTCCTAAACGTGTTTTAGCTATATAATTAGGTTTTTCAGCCTCAAGAAGGGGACACTGGTGATTTTTGGAGATAGAGTATTCTGCAATTGAGTTTTTGGGAGAAGAACCTTGAACCCTCTTTGTATGCTTACTCTATTTTACTTATGATATCTATTTTATTCATGATATTTGTCTCATTCATCATGTCTGAGTAGATTCCCTGTTAGGTTTAGGGTAGTTTAAAAGGTATTTGATGAATTACTAGATCTGATTAACTCGTTAAGGAATATTCATAGAGCTTTTCACCTAGACTTGAGATTAATGCTTATTCTAGCCTCGCGAACTAGAATATGATGTTAGGTTGATTAATTGGCACGAAAGTGTGATTAGTTTCCTGAACTAGTGTTTGGTGAGCAAAAGACCTATTCGCAAAGAAATTTGGTTTAGGATTTTGTGAACAATTGAACTTGATCGTTAATGCTTGTTTGAATTTATAGAATTTGCAAAGAAATTTGGAATTCTAGGTTTAGACATAGATAGTCTTCGCAACGACAGTTGGTTTACTTTACATCTGTGTTTCAAGTTCAAGAGCAGAGCTTATTTCATTCCTGACATTTGATCTGATTGATAATTCTGATTTGCCTGCAAACTTCCCTAAGCCTAGCGTTTTCCCCATTGATTTATTACTTCGTTTTAATCGTTTTGTTACCTTTGATTACATTCATTTCGCTTAGCTTAATTCAAATTCTGAAATCTATTGAGTGAACATCTTGAGTCTTTATGGTTCGACCCCTAGAATACTACAGCTACTGCTTAGATACTTTAGGGTATTATATTTGAGCATATCACATCCCCTTTAACTATTTTGTCGCTGAGGCTTCTAATGATTAAGGATGGTATCTTCCTTCGGCGAGATCAAGAAATCTAATACATATTTATTTTTGGAACCTGCTTTTAAACATTCAGCCGCCATCGCTTATTGAAGGATCTGATTTTTTTGTCTGGGGATTACTGATCAAAGGGATATTTTTCTACAAAAATCACTTGGAACTCTTTTAGAGCTGCTAAGGATAAGAAATTGTGGGCTGTTTCGGTATGGTTCAAATACTCAGTTCCTAAGCACGCTTTTACTTTCTAGATTGCAAATCTTGACTGGCTTTCAGTAAGGACAAGGCTGGTTCATTATGGAATGAACGTTTTGAATGTTTGTTGCTTGTGTAGCCTCCAAGAAAAAACCAGAGATCACCTTCATCTCCATTGCTTTGTCTCCAAAGATATTGGTTCTAACCAGATTAGGGGTCACTGTAAGTACTTTTGCGGATTGCAACACGCTAATCTCTTGGTTGTTGACTAAATCACCAAGATTATCACCCACCTTGAAACGCATTGCTACTCAAGCAACTATCTACATGATCTGGCGTGAACGAAACGACCGTCTTCACAACTATACTTCAACCACTATCCAGTCTCTCTTCTCACAGATTGATCAGAACATCAGAGACATCCTTCTAGCTTGCCGCTATCGTAAAGGTTGTGGTCGTCTTCACTCCCATTGGTTCGCCCATCACTAGTTCACTGTGTGCATTGACTTTTTTAGTTTCATGCCAAGCTTTTTTTTTTGAGGCCTCTGAAACAAACGTTATTACAACCTTGTAATTAAACCTTTTACTTTTTGCAATATATACTCATCTTTATCAAAAAAAAAAAAAGCTCTAAAAACTAGTAAAAACAAGGGTTAACATGGTGCTAGTCCCATTAACTTTTGAGCTTTTGTGAGAGAGAGCCATGGTTCAATCCATACAGATGTATCTTCTTCGTTTTCAATGACGTTTTCCAGATTGGGTTTTAACAGTTCTCGATCTTGGCTACTGTAATTTCAACCATCTTTCCTTCGTCCTAAGCTTTAATACATAGCCCAAGACAACACACCTCACTGCACCATATGAATAAGTATGGGGTTAAAGGATCTCCTTGACGTATTCTTCTCTGTGGAATCACCAATCTGTGGGTTGTTCCATTTAGGAGAAAAGAGTAATTCACCGCGTTGATGCATTGCATTACCCATGTGATCGATTTTTTGTGAAACCCCATTCTTCCCAAAACATCTCCAATGAATATCCATTCTATTTGGTTGTCCATGAAGCATCTCTTTTGGCAACTGAGTTTTTCAGGTCATTTAACACCTCATGTGTTACAAGAACATTATATGTGATTGCTCTATTAGGGACAAAAGCATACTGATATTCTGAAATTATACCTTGAAGTACATGTTGTAGTCAGAGGGAGAGGATTTTTCAAATGATCATATAGAAAATTGTGCATAGAGCAATGAGTCTATAGTCTTCACCCTTTTTGGGATGTGAATCTTTGGAATAAGTTTGATTTGGATCTTCTTTACATTGCTTGGCAGGATATCAGAGAAGAATAAGCCTCAAATCTCCATTACAACATGTGGACCCTGATATATGCTAGATTTAGGTGTTTATTCCTTAGTTTTTAGGATTGATTTGTGTGCATTTCTATCATTTATGCATCATATTTGTTCATAAGTGTCCCATTTATCTTTAATTTGCATTTTAGAGTCCTAGGATGTATATATGTGTCTTGTGTGGTGGGTTTTGGCCTTTTTCAGGTGTTTTGGTGCGTTAAGAAGTTTGGACGGCCAACGGATGGCTAAGACGAGGTCTAGGAGTGAAGAAGAAGCTCAAAGAGGCGTGAGAGGAGTTTTATCGGTTAGTTGGACCGATAAAACGGACCGAAAAATCGGAGGTGACTGAAGCTGGAGACATGTTTCAGGAGTGAAGAAATATCGGTCACTTGACCGATACATATGGACCGATAAATGCAAGGTGAAGACGAAACTCGACGAGCTTACAGGAGTCTGTTTTTATCGGTCACATGACCGATATAACTAGACCGATAAAATTGCAGATTTCAGACAGAAGGCGACGGACGATTCTGGGTTGGATTTTATCGGTCACCTCTGACCGATATACGTGACCGATAAATCCAACATTTGCGAAATTTGTGGTTTTGACTCGGGTTTTCTGTCGGGTCAACCCAAAACCGATTTCTAAACTTAATATTAACCTCTAATAATTGTATTAGGAGGACAACTTTACTTTTTCTTCTTCCTCTACGTTTTCTTTCTCCCAAGAACACTTTGTCCTCTTTTGTGATTTATGATCAATACCAAGGGTATCTTTGTGAAGTCTTCTTAATCTTTACTCATCTACTTCTTATCTTCAATTATGTCTTGTTTCTTGAGTTGTTTTTCTTGTTCTTGCACCATGAGTGAGTAGTCATATTATGAATTATGGTAGGGTAGAATTGTGATGTTTGATGATTGTTATGCTTTGGTTTAGATGAGATATGCTTAGATCATTCGATTTAGGGTGTGTTTAATGCTTGGTATAGTTTGATCACCCATATCTTGAATTTAGGCAATTTATCGCCCGAGAGGTGTTCGATAAAATGCCGGAACCAAACTTAAATTGGCTTTTCTTCCCTAGGATGAATTGTGAACGAAATGGACTTTTGTTTAATGCTCATTTAGACCAAATTCTGCAAATGAGAGTTTAGCAAGAATAGGTTTTTATGAAGTGATAAATGCCAGGAGAGTGGGTTTATCTTGTTAAGTGTTCCATGTTCTGAGGAGGTTTAATTGATTATCTTCTCATTGTATACAAATTGTCAAGCATTCATAATTCGAAATCCCATCCATAATCTATTTTTTCGTAAAAATCTAAACCGTCATCCTTAATTGATTTTCTTTACTTGTGTCATTTTAGTTCTAGTTTTGTTACCTTGTGTATTGTTATTGTTTTATGTCTAGTCGTTGCTTTTAATTGTTAATTTGCATTTCAGTTGGTAGTATTAGCTCTTATTAGTTTAATCACGTTAAAACAACAAATCATATCGTCTTAGCTTAAGAAGTTTCTTGTATACTTAGTGTGTTAGTTCTATGTCCCTATGGATCGATACCTAGTCTACTACTTCGACTGCCTTGCACTTGGGGTACTAGTTTGGGATTAAAATTTGAGCTATCAAGTTTTTGGCGCCGTTGCCGGGGACATAAGCAATTAGCCATTAAGTTTTAGCTTCTTTTTGAGAATAAGATATTTTTCTTTTCTACTTTATTACTAAATCGTTCGAGTTTGTTTGCTCTTGTTTCGTAGGTGTATGAACACAAGAAGTCAATGCCAAGAAAATCTGCAACCACTTGTGTTAGACATCCGAAGACTTGAAAGAGAAATCGCAAGAGCAACTCGAGAACGAGCTGAACACGCAAGACGGTTAGGAATGGAACCTCCACATGGTGAACCTCCTGGGGCTGAAGCGAGAAATGCTGGAAACCAGAACCCTCCGGTACATCCAGCTAGACCACAACAAACCATTGGAGATTTCGATCAACCGAACACAAGAGGAACCAGAACTGGAATCCGAGCTCCTCCTTGTGCGAACAACTTCGAAATCAAGTCGAGTTTGATCAACATGGTCCAAAACTCGAGGTTCTTCGGACTACCAATGGAGCATCCGATTGAGCATCTAGATCGGTTTGAGTTGTTGTGTGATACAGTGAAAATAAATGGAGTACCGGAAGATGTGATTAAGCTCACACTCTTTCCTTTCTCTCTAGGCGACAAGGCCTCTCAATGGGAGAAGAGTGTGGAATCGGCTTCCATCACTACTTGGGAGGAGTGTAAGAGAAGATTCTTGTCTAAGTTCTTCTCTAAACAAAAGACGGCTAAGATACGAGGGGATATAGCCAGCTTCAAGCAGGGGTCGAATGAGACCTTATATGAAGCATGGGAGAGGTTTAAGGGATATGCTAGATCATGCCCTCATCATGGAGTTACGAAAGAAGCACTCCTCGGGATCTTTCACCGAGGATTACTTGAGAAGTATCACATAGCCTTGAATACGGCAAGTTATGGGAGCTTTGCCAATTTGACTGTTGAGCAAGGGGAGTTATTGATTGAGAATCTGGCCCAAAGCGATCAATGCTATAGTGGGGAGTATGATAGAACCTTGAGGGATCCTAAGGTTGAGGATCAAAAGTACAAAGAGCTTAATGATAAGCTGGATAAGTTGATGCAAGTCACTCAAAGGAGTGTGAGTTTTGTTGGAGAACAAGGAGGGTTTCAACAAGGACATGTAGAGAGTGAAGAAGGAGGTACCGAAGACCAACAAGAGGAAGTGAACTACTTGGGGTATCAAGGAAACACTTTCAATCAAAAGTACCAAGGGAATCCGAATCTTTCTTACCGGAATACCAATGTGGAGAATCCACAAAACCAAGTCTACCCTCCTCAACAAAATTTCCAAAACCAAGGATTCCAATCGAACTTTCAAAACCAAGGTTTTAGACCAAAATCCTTCGTCCCTAACTACGGAGGTCAAAACAACAATAATCAACAACGGTTTCAAGGAAATTCTGGGAACTTTCAAGGCAATACGCAATTCAACTCCAACTATCAACAAGGTTTTCAGCAACGTCCACAACAAAACTTCCAAGGACAAGGAAGTTCATCAACCCAACCCTCTCAAGACTTTGACATGAAAGCTATGCTTCAACAAATCATAGAGGGACAAGCTAAAGGGCAGATTGAGTCTGACAAGAAGATGGCTGAGATGAATAGCAAGATAGACGGATCATACAATGATGTAAACTCAAAGTTTGAGGGATTGACTTCACATGTTAAGGCATTGGAGAATCAAGTAGCGGAAGTAGCTTCTACTTCTAAGAGACCAATGGGAACTCTTCCCGGGAAATGTGAACCTAACCCCAAGGAATTTTGCAATGCAATTTACTCGAGTGATATGAATGTTATTAATGACAAGAGCTACAAAAGAGCAAGAGAGGATGTTCAAGTTGATGAGAATGAAAAAGTTCCTGAGGAAATTTCTATACTTCTCCATGGTTCTAAGGATGAAGATTTAGTGGGTGCTAGAAAAGAAAATGTCGAGAAGTGTCTTAAGGAAGATGATGTGGTGACAAAGACGGTTGAAAGGAAGGAAACTCCTAGCATCGAACCTCCTCCATATAAGCCTCCACTCCCATTTCCCGGTCGAGTTCTCACCAAAGCACAAAAGAAAGTTCTTTTGAGTTTCAAGGCGGATATGAATAAAGTTGGAGCACCATTGCCTAATGTGAATGACTTATCTCAAGTTCCTATTTATGCTAAGTTCATCAAGGCCATCCTTGAAAATCGAGAGGAAGTTGAAGAGATCATGGGGCTCTTCAAATCACCAGGCACAACACCACTTCCCAAATATATTTCCAAGCTTGGAAATCCGGGTAAATTCTCCATAACTTGTTCTCTTGGTGATTTGGAGATTGATGATGCTTTATGTGATTCCGGTGCAAGTGTGAATGTGATTTCTCTTGAGATGGTGAAGAGGTTAGAGATCAAAGACATGAAGCAACCCATATCCTCCATCATGTTCGGAGATGCTTCTTTGAAATCTACACTAGGATTGATCGAAGATTACCCTCTCAAGGTTGGAGATTGCTTAGTTCCAACGGATTTTGTGGTTGTTGAAATGGTACAATCTAGAGACCTTCCTCTCATTCTTGGAACTCCATTCCTCAACACCGTGGGAGCAAAGATCGACTTCCCCAACAAGAGTGTGACTCTTCTACACATCAACAACAAAATCTCTTACCCCATCAAAGCCTTTACCACCAACTTTTGTGGCACAATGACTCATAATGAGATGAACACTAAAGAAGAGACAAGAGATTTGGAGGATCAAAATGAAGAAGTCAAGGTTGTGAATGAATTGAATGGAGAAGCTCTAAAGCTTAACGAGTATGATGAAGAAACCTTGGATGGTGAATGCCTTGCTTCCTTGTTCAATGAGCATAAATGGAATACTAAAGAGGAAAAGTTGGGTAAAGCTAAGACGGTTCTTGAGGAGAACAAGAGGAAGATGAAAGAAATCCACCCTCCCACCCATGTACATGTAAAAGAGGTTTCTCTACAAGGTGCTAAGAAGGAGACTCAAGCACACTCCAACGTCCATACTTTGACTTTACACCCCTTGAGACTTGTGGATGGTGTGATTGAATATAAGGTCAAATGTAAGGAGCGATCTAAACTCTTTGCTATGGTCAAAGCCACTCTCACTTCAAAAATTAAGGGAATGGATCAAGCGGGTCATGAGGAGATGATGAAGCGCATCCTCACACTTGAGTTACATGAATATGGAACACGCTTGGAAGCCTCCAAAACCGCTCAATCCACTACCTCAAACGGTTCACCAAGGAGTTCCACAACTCCTCTAACATTTCCTAAAGTTCCACTCTCCGATCCGCCAAACGTCTAAAAAGCGTAAAGTCGAGCTAGAGACATAAAACAAGCGCGCTTGGGAGGCAATCCCATGCTATCCTTTGTATATATATGTATATATGTTTGATGTGATTACTTTTTTTGGTGTGATTGAATGTTCATATATGTTTATTTGTGTGATTTTTGGTCTCAAAGACTTATGACCCAATGAAGGAGACATTTAGAGAAGGAAAAGAGACGAAATGGTTTTTATCGGTCAGGAGACCGATACGAGCACCAACAACGACCCTTGATCGAGGTAACACCACCACCTTGTACATATTTTTGCTTTTATTTGTTAGAATTCTCTTCAATGTGTTAGGTTGTTTTAGACACACTTTCTCGTTCTTGTTTTCTCACCGAGACGGTGTGAAATAAGTCCGGGGGAGTGGTAGTCTATTAGTTGGTTTGTAATTAGTTTGTATTCGCGCATAGTCTATTAGTTGGTTTGTAATTAGTTTGTATTCGCGCATAAAAAAAAAATCGAAAAACAAAAAAAAAAAAAAAAATTCTGCATTTGGATCATATAGTTTCTCATGTTTTGTATGATTTTTAGGATTGAGTCTAGTCTAAGAGCATATAGGATTGCATTCATATGCATAGGGGACGATGATTATAATTTTCTCGAAATGGAAACACTTGTGTTTTGAAAGGGTTGCCCTTGTTAAAAATACGATGATGCATAAGCCGCTTTGAAAATTTGGAAAATCCATGCTTTGATCTCTTGGCTTGAAAGTTGAATTCATTGTTGATTTTTGCTTGATCGTTATCCAACTCTATCCAACTTGAACTTAAATGAACCTAACTCTCTCACATTGGGGTTTGAAATACATGATCATGGATTAAAACATTCAAGTTATCTTATTCACTTCACCACACTTTGTTAACTTGAATGGCCTCTTAAAACGGTTCCCCACCTTAAATCTAAACTCACTTCTAAGCCAAAACTAAATTTTTTTTGAGTGAGGCCTTTTCTTGTGCTTTCATGTGCAAAATCTTTAGAGAAAAGTAACGACAAGTTTTCTCTTCTATTGCTCTAGATTAAAGAGTCGAAAAAAAAAAATGAATGATATGGGTTTGAAGTAGAGAAAAATGGGAAACTGGTTAGAAAAAGAAAGAAAAGATTGCTAGAGAAAAAAAAATGAGTCAATGAAAAACGCTAGCAAATAAGAGCTTGTGGTTTCGAGATATGGTTTTGATGTGGTTAGAAGAGATATTAAGTCTAAAGAAATGTGGATAATAAAAGCAAAGGGAAAGTAGAGGGATAGGAGAGAAACTTGTATGCATCAATTGTTCCTTCTTCTCTATTGCTTTTGTGTAATGACTTGCATTTATTTTTGAGAGTAAACCACGGAAATCACTAAAACCGTCTTTTCTAAAACACGAACCTTTTTCTACCAAGCCGAATGATCTTGATTTCAATCCCCATTGTGAGACCGCACTTAAAAATGCTTAATTGAATGTTAAAGAGTTGGTTAGCATGATTGTGAAAGGATACTTTGAGTTTAACTCTAGAGTAAAAGATTCAAGTTGCGATAAGTATGGAGAAGTTCCCAAGAGTAAGAGTGACTTGTGCATCATCATATTCTTCTTAAGGACAATAACTTGAAAATTCATTATGTTTACCTTTAGATATGAGTCCCCGCCTTTACTCCTTTTCGGATTCTATGTCTTTATTTGCTTGAGGGCAAGCAAAAGGATAAGTCCCGGGGGGTTGATATATTGCTAGATTTAGGTGTTTATTCCTTAGTTTTTAGGATTGATTTTGTGCATTTAACATTTATGCATCATATTTGTCAATAAGTGTCCCATTTAGCTTTAAGTTGCATTTTAGAGTCCTAGGATGTATATATGTGTCTTGTGTGGTGGGTTTTTGGCCTTTTCAGGTGTTTTGGTGCGTAGAGTTTGGACGGCACACGGATGGCTAAGACGAGGTCTAGAGTGAAGAAGAAGCTAAAGAGGCGTGAGAGGAGTTTTATCGGTTAGCTGGACCGATAAAACGGACCGAAGAATCGAGGTGACTGAAGCTGGAGACATGTTTCGGATGAAGAAATATCGGTCACTGACCGATACAGATGGACCGATAAATGGAAGGTGAAGAAACTCGACGAGCTTACAGGAGTCTGATTTTATCGGTACATGACCGATATAACTAGACCGATAAATTGAAGATTTCAGACAGAAGGCGACGACGATTCTGGGTTGGATTTTATCGGTCACCCTGACCGATATACGTGACCGATAAAATCCAACATTCCGAAATTGTGGTTTTGACTCGGGTTTTCTGTCGGGTCAACCCAAAACCGATTTCTAAGGATTATATTAACCTCTAATCATTGTAATATGAGCACACTTTACTCTTTCTTCTTCCTCTACGTTTTCTTTCTCCCAAGACACGCTTTGTTTTTCTTTTGTGTTTATGATCAATACAGGACTTGAATCTTTGTGAAATCTTCTTAATCTTTACTCATCTACTTCTTATCTTAATTATGTCTTGTTTCTTGAGTTGTTTTTTCTTTCTTGCATATGAGTGAGTAGTCATATTATGGATTATGGTAGGGTAGAATTGTGATGTTTGATGATTGTTATGCTTTGGTTTAGATGAGATATGCTTAGATCTTCATTTAGGGTATGTTTAATGCTGTTTTTTTTTTTTGTATGGTTTGATCACCCATATCTTGAATTTAGGCAATTTATCGCCCGAAAGGTGTTCGATAAAATGCCGGAACCAAACTTAAATTGGCTTTTCTTCCCTAGCCAACGAAAGCTGATGTTAGGGTGAATTGTGAACGAAATGGACTTATGTTTAATGCTCATTTAGACCAAATTCTGCAAATGAGAGTTTAGCAAGAATAGGTTTTTATGAAGTGATAAATGCCATGAGAGTGGGTTTATCTTGTTAAGTGTTCCATGTTCTAAGGAGGTTTAATTGATTATCATCTCATTGCATACAAATTGTCAAGCATTCAAAATTCGAAATCCCATCCATAATCCATTGTTTCGTAAAAATCTAAAACCGTCATCATTAATTGATTTTCTTTTCTTGTGTCATTTTAATTCTAGCTTTGTTACCTGGTGTATTGTTATTGTTTTATGTCTAGTCGTTGCTTTTAATTGTTATTTGCATTTCAATTGGTAGTATTAGCTCTTAGTAGTTTAATCACGTTAAAACAACAAATCATATCGTCTTAGCTTAAGAAGTTTCTCGTATACTTAGTGTGTTAGTTCTATGTCCCTGTGGATCGATACCTAGTCTACTACTTCGACTGCCTTGCACTTGGGGTACTAGTTTGGGATTAAAATTTGAGCCTATCAGACCCACTGTTTTCCACTTAGATTGAAAGAAGCAAGCTAAGAAACTATCGGGGCCAGGTGCTTTATTTGCATGAACTGCAAAGCAGGCTTTCTTTATCTCTTCATAAGAAGGTAATGCATTTATGGATTCTTTACTTCATGAAACACAAAGGTTTTCTCTCCTCCTTGTGAAGTAAAGAGGTTTGAAAGTCATAGAAAACGCTGAGTAGGTTGAGCTAGTTATTTCCTCATTATCTTCGATCACAGAAATTTATTGATGATCTTTCTATTTCTCGTGATAGCTTGTCTCCCAAAGCCAACCACAGTTGGTGACTTCTTTGTTAGAAATCTTCTTATGCCTTGTAAGCCAGTAGAAGGATATTGTTCATCGTTGAAATTTGCTATGTGCTTGAGGTTAAGCTAGCCATTGCTTCTTATAATTTTAATTATTTTCCTCTGTCATCTTTTGATATTTTTTTGGTGTTTTTACTTGTCCAGCAAATTATACAAGTACGACATCTGCTAATCTTTTAATCCACAGTTTCTTGCTCATCAAAACTCCAAGCTGCATTAATTAACTCTTTGATTTCCTTATTATCTTTGAGTCTCCTATCGTATCTAAATATTCATTTTCTTCTCTTTTTCCAGGTCAAAGCGAGTAAGGAGTGTCTTATGAACGAATCCTTCAACCTTACATACTCACATCTTCCAGAGGGGTAAGCTTCAGCCCAAGCACAGTTTGACATTGCTCTATCTAGGCGACAATGCACTAGATGATCATGTCTTTGACCTCTCTAAGATAAAAACTTTCTTGAGTGTCATATGTCAAATAAATCACACTCTGATATAAAATAGAAACACACAAATGCTACCAATCAAACATTATATTATACACGAAAACCCTTTCGGACTAAAAATTATTAGCGATAATGGATCATCTAAAACAAATTCCTCAAAAGTGAAAGGCAAGCATCAAGTCACTTTGACATGATATTGATTTTTATAAAAAAAGATATAATGATAAGAATAAGTTTTTTCTTAAAAATATTGTATTTAATTTGCGCACATCTCTAGTGTTATCTGCTTAGTTATTTTTTTTTTATATAATTATTAAAACTAAATAACTAATAATTTTTTCTTTCAAATAACCAAATTTCATCAAATAATATTAAAATTACATATGTGCTTGAAGGTAGAACCTTTAACCAACAACAAATTCAATTCTAGATTCGAATTCAGGTTATGATTCTAATCCAAAGTTCGTATCATGATTCCAAGTTATGTTGTTGTAGATTTCTTGTTGAATATGATCATACAAATAAGAAGGAGCTGGTATTGAATCTACTCATGTTGATTTTGATTCATATTCTTATTGTGATATCAAATAATATCATAAGAATTAATATGAACATAGTGTTGAATCATATTCTGCTGACTTTTGATTCATATTCCTATTTTGATAGTGAATATGATCATAAAACCCACTAATATCATCTATCGCGGCTGCATTCACAACAACAACAAAATCTGCAACATCAAGAGGCGATGTATACACTACTCCAATCACTACTAGAAAACAGACGTTTTGCAACGTCCATAATCGTCGCTAAATCGTTGCAAAACAGCGTTTGCGTCAACTTTGCGACGAAATCCAAAACGTCGCAAACAGCGTGACGCAAAATAGAAATCGTCGCAAAATCGACGCAAATTTGCGTCGCCACCAGAATCGTCGTAAAATCGACGCAAAACGACGTCGCTAAATCGACGCAAAGTTAGCGACGATTTAGCGACGAAAACACCACGATTTTCTGAAAAACCTTAAATGTCGCTAAATCGTTGCAAAATTTGCATCGTCATACTCTCGCCGCTAAATCGTCGCTATAATATCGATGTGAAAACGTCACTAAATCGACGCAAAAAATAGCGACGATTTTGCAACGATTGGGTTTTGTTCGATGCTAATTCGACGCAAAATTAGCGACAAATTTGCGTCGAATATTTAGCAACGAATTAGCATCGTTTTTGTTTTTGCAACGATTTTTAAATAATTTTGTTTTTTATTAAATTTTTGATAATTAATAATCAATAATTAATAAAAATGAAAATTGAAAATTAAAAATTTAAATAAAAATATTTTTTATTAATATTAAAATATGTTTTGAGATTACAAAAAAAAAAAAAAACTAAATATCAGCGTCGTTTCCGAGGTCGAACGCCGGTAGATCTGCATTGGCCGCTTCCGCTGCAGCCCGTTGCAATTCCGTCGATTGGTCCTCATTCGGAGGTGGTGGTTGGGCATGTCGTCTGTTGCGTAACGCCTCTGCTAAGACCGGGTTGTCAACTGCGATGATCTCGAACAGCTGATCTAACCCTGAGAGCTCACGTTCCGTCGCTTCTTGTCGTCGTCGCATAGCTTCTATTTCGTTGTTCGCGAGGGATAACTGAGTCCGCAAGAGAGCAGGATCGTCATAAACACGAGTCCTAGATGATGAAGAACATGCCGCCGGAACATCTTCTATGGAACCAACTCCGAAAACCCGGTTCTTCTTCTTCGGAGCAACCTGAAATTAAAAAAAAAAAAACTTGTAATTAACAATTTTATATTAAAGTAAACAATAATTTTTAAAAAAAAAATAGGCATACCTCTTTATAAATGGTATCCATCTCGTCGACGGTTAAATCACAAGATTGGACGGAACTACCGCCTGGAGATGTCTGGGTCAGCTGGGTCTGACGCTCAAGACCCCTGGCATTCACATCGTTGTAGACCTTCTCGGACCACGAGTCTACATATGTGCCATCCTTCTTCTTGTGGGTCTCGACCATGACTTGCACAATAGGAGGTAGCTGGCCTCCATTAGCCTAATTAGAAAATACAAAAAATATTAGATAAACAAATAAAATTTTTACCAATTATAATTACTATAATTTGATAATTAAATATTACCAACGTTATTCGTTTTACGGCAAACGACGTCTGACCCGCAGTATGCTTAGGTGGTCCGTAACCGTCAAGATCAAAGTTCTGTGCCTTAAAACATCCAGCGGCTACTGACTGCGAATGAGGATATTCCCAATACTTAACCAAACCGCGCCAAACAGTAGGATCCATACTCCGCGGCATTGCGTCATCGCCTTATTCTTCCACTCCTTCTTTCAGTTGGAAATCGTCCCAGCAAGGCGTTTCAATGCCTTTGCCTCAAAAGCTCGGAGAATGTCTCCGGTTATACCTTCATCCCAATGCCATTTTTGCTACAAAAAAATATTAACAAATTAAATAAAATATCATAGTTAAATAAATTTAAAATTTAAAATACGAGAAAAATAAATTTAAACTTTTACCGCAAACATCTCGAACCAAATATCTTTGATATACCGAGGCGCCTGAGACCAATTGGCATGCGGCTCGACGAAGTAATTCTTGATGCAATCTGCGACGCTCCTATTAACACGATTATCTACGGTAAACCTGCATATAAAAAAAATAATTAATAAAAAATATTATAAAATTATTAAAATTATTTTAAATAATTATTAAATTACCAAAATGTGTTAGGAGGTCGATTTTTTTCCAATCGATTAAGATCACTATGTCCCGGTTGTCGTAGAAGGCTGTTGACCCAAGCGATAAGGGTGTCATGGTTAGGTGGTGCAGGAACTGGTACATCAACTGGTGGTGTTGGTGATGCCGGAGGTGGTGGAGGTGGCGGTGACATCTGTGAAGGCGCCCGTACGCTAGCGGACGTAGAAGATCCTAGATGAGATGCACCCAGAGATGAAGACGGGCCCGCTCGTGATCCCACAAAATCCGCATAATGTGGGGGATTATGTCGTCTACTCTTCTAAAAAAAAAATTTAAAACATTAATTAATATAATAAAATATAACATTAATATAACATTAATTAATTAGTCAAATATAATAAAATTATGTAAAATCAAAATTTAAACAATTCAATCCTACTCTAAATATTCCAATCTTATTCTAATATTCAATTAAATAATATTTCAAACCAAATATAAACATTCTAATCCTATTCTAAATATTCCAATCCTATACTAATATTCCAATCCTATACTAATATTCTAATCCTAAACTTCATATATTTCTATCCTAAAATAATAAATGTTTAAATGTTTAAAATTACAAAACATACCTTTAAATTGGAGGATTGAGAGTGAAAGAGGGATTGAGAGTGAGTGAATGAGAGAGAGGGAATGAGAAGAATGAGCGAAGTGGGCAAAAGTTTGGCGTTGTATATATAGATTTTGTGTTCATCGCAAAATCAACGCAAATTCGTTGCTATTTTGCAGCCGAAATTTTGACCAATAGTGGAAAGGCGCTAATTTTGCGACGATTCGTCGCAAAATTGGCGCCTTTATTTTGACCGTTTTCCGAAAATAATTTTAAATTTTTTGAAACTCAATTTTCTGCGCCAATATTGCGACGATTCCTCGCTAAATCGTCGCAAATCGTTAATATTATTTAATATTTTCAGAGTTTGCCACGAAATTGCAATGAATTAACGACAATTCGTTGCTATTTCATTGCAAATTTTTTGCTATTAAAAATATTTTTTTGTTAAAAATTTATGTTAAAGTTTGCTATTACATATTTGTTAAAGTTTGTTAAAGTTTTTGTTAAAGTTTGTTAAAGTTTGTTAAACAAATTTTTGTTTAAGTTTATTAAAAAATTTTGTTAAAAATTCTGAATAATTTTGCTATTACACTGTAAAACTTTTATAAACTTAAGAAACTTCATTTCAAGAAATAAATTAAGTTTTCACAAAAATATTTAGAGTACAAATAATATTTAATAATAATACATCTCGAGTTGATGAAAAAAAAATTAGACATTTTCATCTGAGGAGTCTTCATCGGTAGCTTCATCACTTTCATCAAACTCATTGCCATCTTCGTCTTCAGTAATGTTGTCATCAACTAAATCTTCAACTTGAAAATTATGCGGATCGATAAGTAAGATGTCATCAGTTGTTTGATCTGGCGTTGACATATCTCCGCAAAATTCTTGTTGCATTGGCGATTCACCATTAAGACCAACAATACGACCTCTAGGATAAACTTTTATAGCTGATAACCATCGTATCCCTGTTTCTCAAACTCCAGGATATGGAATAAAGCTGACTTGTTCTGCCTGTGATCCAAGTATGAAAGGTTCAAATTTCCGGTATCGCCGTGATGCATTGACATCGACTACGCCAAATTTGTTTAAGCGAACACCTACACCAACAACGGGATCAAACCAATCACATTTGAATAATGTGCATTTTAAGTTGATTGTTCCTGGATATCCAACTTCAATTATGTCTGTCAATATCCCATAAAAGTCTAAGTCACCCTTCACAAAAATCCCATAATTAGCGGTTGATCTATGGCTCCCGTGTTCTTGTGTATGAAACACATATCCTCGAGTAAAATACATAGGTGCAGTCGTGATCTTTCCAACCGGGCCTTGAATCAACTCTCGAAACCAAATTGGATATGATGTATCATCATATTCCACCTACAGATAATGTAAATCATGTCGTTATATTGAATCCAACCAAACATCGATACTTCCATGTCTAAATTTTTTATATATATAAATAAATCATATATATATACGTACTTGTGCCTTTAACCATGGAGCAAAATTGCGATCTTTAAGCTTTTCAAATTGATCAGACGTTATATCAGGATATGCTTCTTCTACTTGACACTTGAATAAGCTGAGATGAAAATTTAAAAAACTTTTCTAAAATAAATAAATCAGTACTAGCTAATATATATATCTGTATAACGTCTACCTTTCAAATGGTCTCACGAATTCGCAGTTTGGAGAATATGCGTATGTGCACTATGACGAACTTTATCATTCGTCCACCAGACTTCCTGCAATCTTCCACTAAGTCGACCTATAGGTGAAAAAATATCTAGTACTCCCTCAACGGCGTAAGTTGGTGCAACACCACCGTCATCATACCGTCTTGTTGCTCTTTTGCGTTTCGAACCGTAGGTGCAAAGTAGTATGAAGAGAAGTGTGATGTTTCTTCAGTTAATCTCCCAGCACTATTGAACCTTCAACTTTTGCAAGGTTTTTAGCCTTCCCTTTTAAACTCCCATGAAACGTTCAAAAGGATACATCCAACGAAACTGAACAGGTCCTCCTAGTACAACTTCATAAGGAAGATGGATAGGGAGATGTTCCATAACATCAAAAAAATGACAGAGAAATATCTTCTCTAACTTGCACAACAATATTGCAATGATGTCATCCAGATGTTGAATTCCATCCTCTGTAAGAGTTCGTGTACATAAATCTCTAAAAAACGCTCATATTCCTGTAACCATGATAAATTAATAATTAGTCAACTAAAATTTCTATCAAACCTAATAAATAAAATAAAATAAAAATAAAATAAATATAAAATTAATGTCATCTCATCATGCAGCTGTCCTTTCTGATTGATATAATCGTTTCAGCCTATCTGTTATTGGGAGGTACCACATCCTTTGGTACGGTACCTTATTTCGCCCAGTACTTTGCGGTTTGTATCTCAGCTTTTTGGCAAAATCTACATTCCTGCAGCTTATCATCATCTTTCCAAAAAATCATACAATTATCAATGCAAACATCAATCATCTCTGATGGTAACCCTAGACTGTAGACCAATTTCTGGATTTCATAGTAAGACTCTGCAGAATGATTATCTTCTGGCAAATACTCTTTGAAGACCTCTGCCACGCTATCCATGCAAATCTCAGATAAGTTATGATCAGTTTTAATGTTCATCAACCTAGATGCCAATGATAACTTAGACAACCCGTCTCTACATCCTTCGTAGATTGGTTGATTTGCAGCGTCTAACATATCATAAAACTGTTTTGCATCTATGTTTGGTTCCTCATAATCATTATTTTCCGTTAATGATGTTATTGTCTCATGGAATGCATATGTAACCATGTCATAAAACCTATTCTGATCTCCACCCACATTTTGTTGACTACCGTATTGATGATAATCCTCATGATCATGCAAAATATTAGGTTCATCATCCACATCTACATAATTACTACTACTACCCCTTTCATAATTATAACACTGACCATAACCCTCTCCACGTTGAAACCAAATAAAATACTGCGGCATAAACCCTCTACTATAGACATGCTTTTCCACCGTCTCAGTATTAATATATGATTTATTTTTGCACTTCCGACAAGGACAATACATCATACCGGTTTCCATGGTCGTCGGCATATTTCTCGCCTGATACATGAATATTTGAAGACCTTCCACGAATTCGTTCGTCACCACTCCTTCAGAATCTTTATGCATATACATCCATCTTCGGAGTTCGTATATATCACCTCCACTAGACATCTTTCAAAATAAAAGTTTTTTTACTGTTTTATGTGTTTTTTTTTTTGTGATTTGTTGTTTTTTTTTTCTTATCGAAAATAAGTGAAGGAAGGAGGCTTTATATAGACAATTTTATAGAAATTTGCAACGATTTTGCAAGGATTACACCACTTTCTATTGCAAGGAATTTGCAACATTAAAAATTTGTGACGTTTTAGCGTCGATTTACAGACGAAATTGCAACTCTTTTTCCCGTCGCAAAAAACCAGTACAACAACCTAAAAACGTGTTTCTTAACTACTTAAAATCGTCGCTAAATCGTTGCTATTATGCAACGAATAAATACGTTGCTAAATCATCGCAAATTTGCAACGATTTTGCGACGATTTTATATGGTCTTGCTAAATAGTCGCAAAACAGTTGAAAATTTGCAACGATTTTGCAACGAATTAAAACGTCGCAAATTAGCGTCGATTTAGCGATGATTTTAATATTCGTCGCAAAAACGTTGCTACGCCGATGCTTTTTAGCGACGGAATTAATTCGACGCAAAAAAACGACGCAAATACCCTTTCTTGTAGTGAATAAGTATAGGAGGGAAAGAAAAAGACTCTTTTTTATAAGAATCTGAATCTTTTGAGTAAGCTAATCGATATAATGATTAATATACCATTGCAAATCATGTACTCATGCGTGTAGAATTGTACATTTATAAGTTTTCTTTTTACTAAGACATATTTATCTAACTCTCTTTTTCTTTTTACTAAAAGTAGTATTTAGCTTAATTTGTTCATAAAAGATGAAAATTTGTAAAAGTGTATTTTCTTATATATAATAAAATTATTTTGTTTACGGATGTAACGTGAATTTCACACAATATTTTGAACACACGATTAATAATATACATATATCTTTATGAATAAAATGTGATTTTACTTGATTTAGAAATAAATAAAGAAAAATACAATTATTAGATAACAATTTTTATTTACAATCATATTTTTAGTTAGAAAATCACATATTTAGTGAGAAAAATAATTATTAAAATAAAAATTAATAGATATATGATATAAAATCAGACATGGTCGAAAGTTCTATTTAATTTTGTTTAATAATAAGTTGTTTACCAACGATGAGTTGGCCTAGTGGCTATTAACCCCTGAGTCCTGAAAAACGTAGGGACATAGGAGGTCACAAGTTTGATTCACGTTGAGAGGGATCTACTCTCCAAAGAAGAGTTAATTTAACATGGTTTGGGTCTTGCCCTAGGGAGATTATGGACTTCAATCCAGAACCTCCTAATCATTCAAAAAATAATAATAATAATAATAAGTTAATTTCAATAAAACAAATGTATAATTTGGGTAAAATTTACCGTTTAATATAATATGATTTTTCTGTCTTTTTACTTATGCATTCACATAAATATTAATGTAGGTATACATGTAAGAACATGATTGAATATAAAATGATAAACATTCATTCTCGAAATAAGTAGTATACTTACGCAGATATTATACCTTTCGGGGAATTATGACCATCTATTTTGTGTTTAAAATTAAAAAACACAAATGCTACCAATAAAACATTTTACTATCAACGGTAATAGATCATCTTAAACATCAACCTCATAAGTGAAAGTGAAACATCCAACATAAGTCACTTTTTTAGGAAGCTCCCCTTTCATATCTATGAACAAGAGTTGCTCTAGCACTTATAATTTATGTTGAATTTTATCATATAGATATTTAACACAGTCTTCCCTTTTTAGTGACCAAAAAAAAGAAGATATTTAACAGAGTCAAGGATCTGACATGAGGTTGATTCATTTTTTACAAATATGATACTAAGAATTAGATATTTTCTCAAAAATAAAATCTTGTTAATGTGCGCTCATCTCTGGTGTTATTGCTTAGATATATATTTTTGTAATTTAAAAAATATAAAAGAATTATTAATTATATAATATTTTTTAAAATAACTAAACTTCTTCAAATAAAATCAAAATTGCATGCACTATGATGTGAAAATATATTATCTAATAATCAAAATAACATAAGTGCATTAAGGTAGAACCTTTAACCAACAACAATTATTTAAATAAACAACATTATTTTTTTTAAATGAAAGCAAAACACAAATCCAACAATTGTATACTTCACTAGAAAATATGCTTCATGTGGTTAAAAATTATTGTTGATGTAAGGAGCATAAATATCGGTGTTGGAAGTGGTGAAGGAAGGTATGTGACTGGTGACAGCAAGATCAACGATTGGTTGCTGGTGGTAGTTATAGTGGTTTCCATCCATGAAAGAAAAGCTTGCACGTCCTCCTGCATAACCCATATGTTGTTCCACCGTCATACCCTTGAATGGCTGTTGTTGATTGGGATACAGATTTGAATTCATATCTAAATTCATATTCAGATTATGATTCAAATCTAAATTCGTATTCTGATTCCAAATCATGTTATTGTAAATTCCTTGTTGAATATGATCATATAAATCAGTAGGAGTCTGGTATTGAACCAATTCCTGCTGATTTTGATTCATATTCATATTCTGATATTGAATAATATCATAAGAATTCACAGGAACACGATATTGAATCCTCTCCTGCTGAGTTTGATTCATATTCATAGTTTGATTTTGAATATGATCATCAAACCCACTAGCCGCACTTATCGCGGCTGTATTTGCAAAAACAGGATAATCTGCAACAGTAGGAGGATCTACATCTGCAACTCCAACAGGAAGAGGAGGAAAAGAAGAAGACTCACCGTTTTGGGCAAGACTATGAATCCTTTGATTAGCCTTATCGATATAATGATTAATATACCTTTTCAAATCGTTAAGGTCTTTTTCACCATATCGATACTCCGACATCTTTCCATCAAGACAATCAAACATAAATTGTCTAACCTTTAAGTCTCGATTCTCAAGAGCTAGCTTGTCTACTTGGTCTTTTATTGTGGCAATCTTCTCCCGCAAATAGGTCTCTTGACTCATCATCTTTTTGGTTCTTGTTCTCACCGGCATCTCCATAAACTTCGAAGCCACTTCTTCAGCGCCTTCTTTTGACGGCCAAGCCTCTGGTTCCAATAGGTACGGACTGTAGATGACCCCACAAGCTTGGACACCACAAAGAGTCGTCAACTCATGGAGTTTCTTCATCATCCCTTTCTTCCTCTTCATGAATGTTGTTTTCCTCGAAGTTTCATTAGCTATCAAAGATAATTTCAACTTCCTCATTATCTTTGTTTTTCGTTTGTTTGGTTTGTCAATTGTTGGCACAAAGACTTTTTATATAGCGACGAAAGGGTATCTCTACCCATTAGGTATCTTATCACTTTCTGGACTCAGTAATTCTAAGGTACATCCAGTAGATCTCTTATAAATCTTTGTATTTATGTGTGTAGCTGGTGCATTGTCATTAGTTTACGACTTAATATAATATTGTATATTCATAAGTTTTCTTTTTCTAAGACTAATTGATCTATCTCTCATTTTTTTACTGAGAGTAATTCTCTAGCTCAATTTTCATAAAATGTGTAAGTTTTGTACAAAAAAATAAGTATTTTTTCTTCTATAGTATTTTGATATATGTAAAGTTGTGATAATACAAAATCTCATTAAAAAATTTATCTGTAGTAAAATTATATTGGTAAAGAATGGAACGTGAATCTCATGAAATATCTCGAACGCTCTATTAATAATATACACATATTTTTGAATAAAATTTGATTTTAACTGAATTAATAATAAATCTAAAATATAAATTATTAGATAAAAAATTTCATAAAAATCAAATATTTAGTTGGAAAAACAATTTAAAAATAAAAAGTAATAGATATATGATATAAACCTTGACATGGCCGGAAGTTTCATCTTATTTCGTTTAATCATAGAGTGTAAAAATTGGGTAAAATTTACTGTTTCATATATTAATATGATTTTACCCCCTTTTTAGTCACATGGATATTACGTATACATGTAAGCACAAGAGTAAAAATAAAATAATAATCTTTCATTTTATAAATAATATTAAAACTTATGTAGATATTATACCATTTGGGGCATTAACATTAGCAATTTTTCATTGAAAAAAAATGTATTTCCAATTGCAATTATAGAAAATAATATTTACCAGCTAATTATGAGGAAAAATATAGCTGGCATTAGAGAAGTTATTTTTCACTAAGAATTACAGCTTACAATATCCAAAAAAATAAAAAGATAATTACAGCTTACTCCTCTTATTAAACTCCCTAAAATAAATAGCATATATGGTTCTTCAATTTAAATTAAACACTTCTACGCGCTCTATATGTACACTAGGGAAGAGTCTGTATCAAATTCGTTAATTATATGTTTTTTGAACTATTCCGTCAAACACATTCATGCTTTATTATAAGAAAGATTATGTTTGATGGAATTTATTTTTAAAAAAAGTGAAAAAATGATCTAATGTTTTACTTAGAACTTTATTTTTTTGTTTATTATGGAATTGATAATCGCTCTTGCGCTTTCAAATGTTGCTTGCATAACCACATCTTATTATATGCAACTTAGTATGTAGTTCCTTTTTCTATTTCCTGGTGTGTTTGGTAACTTTATTACCTTTGTCCTTAATTAATTTATAATTACAAGTTCAACGTATGCTTTATGTCACATGATATACTACATACGATATATTATATTTGATGTTTCACCTAAATGCGCGCAGAATAAGAAAGGATAAATGTTTTCCCATTTATAAAAATTCAACCAATAGAAAGAAATATAGTCATAAACTTTAGATTAATTAATATAAATTATGCATAGAAACCTGAGAAAATTAAAAAAAAATAAACAAAATTGTCTTCTTAAAACATTATATATAATAGAATAGAGCGAGTACCAATTTTTATGTGCAAACAAATTTCATGTTTAAATATATGTCTAGTGGTTGTGGTTTAAATTCAACAAATCAGATTTTAAACCTTTGGTAACCACAAATAAGTTGCAAGTGCATAACAAATATGTTGCACTATTTAGTATATTGATTTCATAGAGAATGATAGTCACGTAATGAATGAAAAAATCTAGCTAAAAAATGAGTATGACTTGGTTTTTGTTTTGGGTTTAAAACGTTGGACATTAGAGCTATTTCCAAAATTCAAGGATCGGATAAATTCTAACAAATCAAATGCGAGAATAGGGAGATCACTCGATCTTCTAATGGATTGATCAATCTCGAGGATTGCGGATTCTAAAACTAAATAAACTTAATTATATGATATCTACTCTCACAATATCTGATACCTATTTTTTTAAAACTCAATTGCTCAAATCTTTTAGGTGATCACACAAGTAAACAAGCATTAGATTTAAGTTCTATTAGTTCATAAAACTCAACTTTCATAGGTTATAACACAATTGATCTCAAGCTAAGGAAACTTAACAACACTTTTGGTGGATAGATTATGCTAAGAAAACTTACTAGATGATCAAGAATGCAACATGAAGTAGCAAAAAAAATGAAGAAGAATCCAAAACAAATTGAATCCCTGAATCTAACAATTCAAATAAATCCGTCCATAAAAGAATGTAATTAAAAGGGCTTAGAAACTTCTTTGGTTTACAAATGATGATATCTTCTACCCAAAAGATGATAAAAGCTAAGAACTAGAAAAGCTTTACAGAAAAGTGTATAGATCTATGATTTGGTGGATGATGTGATGGCGTTGGATGTACTCTTCTTTTTTTTGTGGTCGAAATTAACTTTAGAAAGGTGCGGAAGTGAACTCGGTAAATAACAAGATAAATAATCAAACATATTATGTGAATTTGTTTTTTTCTTAAAAGAAAGGGATCAATCGACCTCTCTTTATGCTCCTGGAATTGCTTTATTTGTTCGGCAGACTGATCTATATTTTATTATAATTTTCATATCATTTTACTGGGCGGGAATAACATCGAACCACTTGGAGGTGAAAGCTCTATCTTCTAGCTTTCTTATGTCACAAAGTGCTTTGACGAATGCCAAACTTCTGATGCTCAAAAACTTTTAAATCTTAAATATGCTTGTTTTGCACCCTTTCATGGTCATTTTTGTTCAAATAACTCGAGATAAATCTTGTAACAACAAATAGTAAGAAAATAAAAACTTGAAAAGCACCGAAATTATGTCAAATATCTACTAAAAGTTTTCAAAATGACAACAAAAACAACTGAATATATGATGTCTTCATCTAGTCAATCTAATAGTTTGAATACAGTTGTAGTGAGTATGATCAATACTTTTCTAAGATACCTACTTAAGTAAGTGTTAGTGTCGGATATCGAAATCTCGCACTTGAATCCGATAAAAAGTCTTATTTTACCATCGGGGTTAGAAACCTAATTGAAGTAAGACGCTACGAAGTCTTAGAAATCTCATTGGTTAAGTTTTGTATTAGTGAACTTAGGTCAACAGAATCAATGGAGAATTAATGGTGAAGAAGATGATGAAGATGCGATGAAGAAGAGCATGAAGGAAATTTGAATGATTCTGTTAATCTTATTAAAGGAGTTGTACAAGCTTATATACAATTGATAAGCACCCGGTACAAACTAATTATGTACAATAGTAAGACTAAACCAACAATATTTACAATATATATCTTATATTCCCCTTCAAGTGGAGTGTATATATTAATAACAGCCATCTTGCAAATAAGTCTCATCAAGAATTATGTAGGGAACAATGGTTTACTCAACACATCAGCCAATTGATGTTCAGTCCTCACATGTAACGTTTTGATAAAGTCTGATTGTACCTTCTCCCTGACAATATGACAATCAAGCTCCAAGTGTTTTTTATTTCATGGAAAATTGAGTTATTGGCAATGTGTATAGCTTTCGTATTATCACAATAAAGAGTTGAAGCTTCTGTGGTATCAACCCAAAGATCGCGAAGAAGCTTTCTCAACCAAAGCATTTCACGGACAGTTGTAGACATATTCATGTATTCAGCCTTGGCTGAGGATCTAAAGACAGTATCTTGTTTATTGACTTCCAAGAGACAATAGAAGGACCAACAAATATACAAAAACCAGAGGCTAACCGTCTTGTATCTGAGCAAGTTGTCCAATCTACATCACCAAAGCCTTTGAGCTGAAGATCTGATAATGCAGAGTAAAACAACCCTTGTCCAACAGTGCCCTTGAGATAGTGAAGAATTCTATAAATTGCCTTCAAATGAGAATGTTTAGGTGCAGAAGTGAATTGGCAAATCTTATAAACTGCAAAAGTAATGTTAGGCCGAGTGAAAGTCAAGTACATAAGCTTTCCCACCAATCGTCTATACATTTCCACATCTTCTAGTAAATCCCCTCTCTCCAGATACAGTTTTACACTAGGATCAATAGGTGTAGATGAGGGTTTGCAGCCAGGAAATCATGTCTCATCCAAAAGATCTAGGACATACTTCTGTTGAAATATAAAAATCCTAGTTGATGACCTTGCAACTTCAAGTCCCAAAAAATATCTTAGGAGACCCAATTCTCTTAACTGAAATGATTATTTTAAAGCAGTTGTAAGAGAAGTAGTAGTGTTTGAAGAACTGCTGGTCATGATAATGCCATCAATGTATACCAAATTTGCCATATAAACCTGATACACGTGTAAACAAAGTGTCATTTGCAAAGCCACCAGTGAAACCCAAAGAAACCAGAGATTGTGAAACGTTCATGAATCATTGTCTTGATGCTTGTTTGAGACCATAGAGAGATTTTTAAAGTTTACGAACAGTATTTGATGGAAAAGATTCCCCCTTGGAAGGTATCGAGGAGGCAAATGGTTCATGACTTTTTTTTTTCAAATCTCCATTAAGAAAGGCATTTGAAACATCTATTTGATCTAGAAACCATTTTCTTGGAGCAGCAACAACATGATTGTAGCCATTCTAGCAACTGGTGAAAAGGTTTCAACATAATCAAGGCCTTCCTTTTGAGTATAATTTTTAGCCACCAGTCTAGCCTTATATGGTTCTAAGCTCCCATATGCATTTAATTTCACTGTGTAAACCCATTTACATCCAACAAGAGTCTTACCAGGTGGAAGAGAACAAACATACCACGTGTTTGTATGTTCCAGTGCACCTATCTCTTTATCCATAGCCTCAGAATACTCTTTAATCTTATTAGCTTGTTTGTAACTAGTTGGTGAAGGAAATTTGGTTCAGGCATTGATATAGGCATTAAACGGATCAGAGAGATTAAAATAGGTAAGACATGTGATATAGGATATGTTGTAGAATCTTAAAGAGATTGGCATTGATAATCTTGAAGATAGGTAGGAGGTATATAAATTCTCTAAGATACTTTAGTAGGATCATGTACTACTAAATCAGAATGAGATTTCCCCTGTCTTGCAACTTCAACAGGTCCTCTTTCATTTGCAGCTCCAAATGATTCTCCTTTGTCAGCAACTCCAGTGCTTAAATGAGGAAAGAATCTTGTGGTAACAGTATTGTCTTGAGAACTCTGAAATGAGAAGATATCTTCAAAAAGGATAAAAAAATGTTACTCTCAGTATCCATCAGCTTATAACCCTTGTACCGAGCTGGATAACCCAAGAACACACAAGCTTTGGCCCTGACTTCAAACTTGGTACGATGTTTAGGAGAAGTACTTGCATAACATAAACAGCCAAATGTTCTCAAATCTGAATACTCTAGTGCTTTATCAGATGGTGTCTTTTTCTGCAATAGTGGTGATGGTGTTATGTTGATAAGGAACACGGTTGTAAGGATGCGGTCACCCTAGAAAGACAATGGTAAGTTGGACTGAAAATAAGAGCACGAGCAATGTTGAGGATATGTTGATGCTTTCTCTCAACTACGGAGTTTTTTTCTGGTGTCTTTGGACAAGAGTGATAAGGGACAATACCTTTACTGCGGTAGAGATCTGAAAACTTCAACTCTAGTGCATTATCAGACTTGTAAGACATCACTTTCAGTTTTAGCAAATAAACTCAGGTCACTCTAATGTGATCATCCACTATTGTCAAGATATATATGAATCCCTCTACTATTGCTTCTGAGAATGGACCCAATGTATCAATGTGCAATAAGTCAAAAGGAGTTGAACAAAAATTATTTCTATTAGAATATGGAAGATTCTTCTGTTTTGCTTTTTGACAAATATCACGATGTAAAACTTCTTTATTCCTTTGTTTGGAAATGATAAGAACATCGGTAAGTATATCAATCTGAGAAAAAGAAGTATGACCAAGTCTTTTGTGCCAAACAGTAGAATATATTACATCATTCAAACTACTAGAAGATAATTGTCTTGAATCTGCAGGGTCTTGAACATCTAAGAGATAAAGATATTGAATCCCTCTACCTCTTCCAAACGTCAATCCCTTGATAGGATCATGTATCAGACAAGTAACATGATCAAAAACAGCACGAGACACAAGATCTGTAGTCAATAAGCTACACTGAGAAAATTCATCCTGAATTCTAGTATATATAAGACATTCTTCAAACTGATATGGCTACTTATAATCAATGTACCAACACCTGCTACCACAACTAGATTTCCATTAGTAAGGTTAACATGTTGATGGATGGATACATCACGGTCAGCAAATAAACTTCTATCATAAGAAACTTGATGTGTAGCACTAGAATCTATAATCCAAGATCGTTTGTTTGTGACACATTGAGCAACAATTAAAATCCCAATAAAACAGAAGGTGGAGTTGGAGAACGATATACCAGAATCAGAAGCTTCATTCGTCGGATTTGGATAAGTTGTCTGTGTGGTCTGAGAAGGTGATTAAGGAACCAAATTAAAACTAAAGTAGGCAATGAAGTTCAATAGTTGTTCCTTAGATAGATTACCAATAACTCAAGACCTAAAGATTGTTTATCTTGTGAACCAACCTGAGCAGTAATCTGAGCTGTAATTGGAGGAGGAGGATTAGACGATTGAGTAGTTGTAATTTGTTGTTTTCAAGGTTTCCATCCAGGCGGATAGCCATGTAACTTGTAGCATCTATCCACAACATGACCAGTAAATCCACAGTGAGAGCAAATTGGTTTATCCTTTTTATGATATTGGTATGCACCATTGAGAGAACCAAAAGAGGTGGAAGAAGCAGCAGCATTCATCACTCCAGGATGAAGCCCAATTCCAACCTTAAAGAAGTTGGTGCAACATTGATCCCAAATTGTCTTTAACTATCATCTTAGTCCAATATATTACATTGCAGCAATGTCAGGTAATAGCTTCTTCATGATAAGATGTCCTCTAATGATAGAATAAGATTCATTCAGGCCAGCAAGAAACTTGATTAGACGTCTTCTATCAACCTTAGCCTGAAAATTGTGTTTAGTTGCACAGTTGAAAGAATTACAACACAAACACAATTGACTAGGTTCACTACCATCAAGCTGATCCCATAGAGTTTTTAAAGCAGTTTAGTAACTGGGCAAACCCATAGAGCCTTGACTTAAATCCTAAATTTGTTGGATGAGATGAAAAGTTTGTGGCAAATTTTTCATATGAAATCGATTGTGTAGAACCTTCCAAATCGTGGTAGCATCATCAAAATTCAATATACTACCATAGATTTTTTTTGAAACAGCATTCAACACCCATGATTTAACCATGTTATTACACCTAGACCAGATTCGGTAATTAAAGAGGAGTACCTGCTTTAGGATGAGGAAGAGAACCATCGATGAAAGCGAATTTGTTTTTTGCATTGAGAGCAATCTTCATCGCTGAGCTCTAGTGACTGTAATTTGTTCCATTTAGGTGATCAGCAACCAATGATAAACTACAATAATTAGCATTATGAAGAAAATATGGCCAGTGTTAACTATCAACGGTATCAATCTCAGAAACATAGTCGATCTGAACAATGGAAGTTGAAAATGTTGAAATCGGAGAAATATAGCTCAATCAGAGCTATGGATTTCGAACCAGAACCTCCAGCACTTGTAGATCTACCCAAACGACAAGTAAATTTTTGAATCGGAACTCCCATATCAATCCAGTCAAACATAAATCAAATCGCTTTAAAAATTTGAGAATCATATGAAGAGAAGAAATCAGAGCTAAACGTATAGTTCTGATACCATATTAGTGAACTTAGGTGAATAGAATCAATCGAGAATTGATGGTGAAGAAGATATTGTAGATGCAATAAAGAAGAGCATGAAGGAAGTGTGAATGATTTTTTTAATCTTATTAAAGGAGTTGTACAAGCTTATATACACTTGATAAGAATTTAGTACAAACAGGTTATGTTCAATACTAAGACCAAACCAACAATATTAACAATAAATATATAATACTTTGCTACTTTGATAGAAGTGTTGATATATGTTAAAGGATTTTGCTAAGTACATATTCCTATTAAGCCAAAATCATAACTAATGTTGAATATGAATTTGAAAGCGATACTATAGCACATGTGGAATCAGTTACAGTAAAGAAAGCAATTATCACATTCTCCATGAATATTTGATGCATTTAGAATATTTAGAAATAAGTTAAGTTTCAATGGAATTTCATATTTACAAAGAAAAAAAATCACTAGTCATATTTTAGTTGTTATGTATGAATAATTTTAAATGATTGTTAATTGATGATATTAGTGAGACCATATATTTACAAAAAGGTTTCAAAAAAATTATTACTTTATCAAATTTTGTTGAATTTAACTCTAGACGAAGAGATTTTTATCATATTTATTAAAATTATAAAATATTTGATTATATGTTTATATACATTAGGTGACCAACGTATCAGAGACTATGAAAGATTGAGAGGTGCATTATTGTATAAATTGGAGTTTTTGCGATGGAAAAAAAATATGTATCGAAGAAAGTTACCACTAGTGATAGGAACACAATAAACTCATAACTACACAATAAAGGCAATGAAATAGCTTTCACTTGAAAGCAAAATAAAATAAAATAAAATTCATAATATAAGATCAAATACCAAATTCTATAACGAATAGTTAAATCACTTCACTTTGATATTTTCTTTCGCTTATGTTGAAACAGTCTTCGAGCTTAGAGATTTTCCAATGATTGCTTTTTTTGCCTTAACAAGAGATTTTTTTTACTTTGGATATAATTTTGTTTGAATTTTTTGGCTTAACATCAACCTCTTTCGCTCTGCCGTTTATTTCTTGATTTGCTTCGCCTTTCTTTAACCTTAAACTTATCTATACATCTTTCTCAAGATTTTTAGTTTTCTACAAATTTTTCATCAAACTCTGAGTTTAGAGCTCATCATTAGCCTCTTTTTTGTTTCAGAGTTTTTCTCTACCTTGACTTCAACTTCTGAAGTTGATTCTTTCTCTGACTTTGACTCGACTTTAGGAACTCTTACTTCTAATTTTTTCAATTTCAATATCAGCTGAATTAGCTTCCAAATCTTTGATATCATCTCTTTCCCTATGGATTCATTTGTTGATTCAGAATCTTCAACTATCTTCAAAGCTTTTTTCTCCGTATTTTCAATTGATTTCTCCTCCTTGACTTCTCAGCAACATCAACAGTTTCTAGATTAACCTATTTAATGCACTCTTTCATTTATTCAACTTCTTTTTTCTCACCGCTCTCAACTAATACTTCTAATTTTTCAACATCTGCAATCACAATGGACCGATCTAGTAACCCATCATTCTACAAAAGAAAATAGTAGCCTACTGGCCAAATAAATCTCAGAACATTCATTCTCTCATGTTTTTGGTGGTTGTGAACACGAGAGAATGGTTGAATGAGATCATAACCGTCAGATGCTCTCTTTTCCGACAATTTTTTTTCACACTTCTCATGTTATCTTTACGACCTACACCCATAATACAACTACAAAGAATAGTTTCAAATATTCATACCACAACATCAACGGTGGATTTTGAGTCTCAACTCTCAAGTCCCAAGTGTTGTTATGTTACAAATCAGTATTGATATATTATTAGATTTTAAGGTTTAAAAGCAAATAAATGGAGCCATTTTTTCTTTATCTTCTTGAAATTATTTTTGACTTTGATTGATAAAATAGAAAGGGAAGAAAAAAAAGAATGAAGTTATAAAAGATAAGTTACAAAAATCTTTTTGATGTGACGACAAAACGAGTATTACTATTATCTAGCAAGGAGTTCTACTCAAGAGCATGCAGGGCCATGACTATTCGCTGGGCTCTGAAGACCACGACGTGACTCCATTGGATCGTTTAAAAAGCCTACTATATAAGAGCTAATTAGTGGGCTCTTTTTACCTGTTAAAAGTCAATGTGAATAATATCTAGCCTTTTAGAGCCTCTATGGGAGTTTATATGTCAATGGGTCTAAATTTTCAGACAAACAAATTAAAAGCCTAAAGAAGGTTCAGCTTACGTTAATTTAGCACATGAAAATCTGTAATCACAACTTGAGATAAAAAAAATTTAGAGGAAAGTAAATTTTGAGAGGGCCGTTCAAACTATTTAAATGCATTACGTAAAAACAATTTGGTTAAACAATATTTGAGGTGTTAAAAGGTTAATGTCAAAGGTTAGAGATCCCAATTCATACACATATATTTTTTCAAGAAAAAAAAAAAAGAATTTGTTTTCTCTTGAGAGCCATGTTCAGATGCTTCATTTGGACATGATAAAAGACTGCAAAATAGCTCTTATATCAAGCTATATTAGCCGAATCTTCAAAATTTATCTTGGTGATGCAATATATGTAAAAAAAAATTAATCACAAACTAAAATTTTCTTAGAAATTTCTTACAAATGAAAATGACTTGCAAATTTCGTCTGGACCTTTATTGGACTAATGCCTTTTCATTGTTAAAACAAGTTATCTGTGGTTAACAGAGAAACACATGAATCATATTATGTGTGTGAATTCATTAAAGTTAACAAAATGACATTAAAAACAAAGCATCAAATAAAGAGTTGACACATGTCGCATACGCATAATTATATTGGAAGATAATTAAAGGAAATAAGAAAAAAGAGAGATTAGATTGGAGAAAGGAGAGTGTGATCCCTATAATTGAGACATAGACTTGCAGAAAAGAAAAGGCAAAAAGAAAAAATAGAGTGACTGATGGCAAAGGTTAAGAAGTGAAGATGCAAAAAATAATTAATTAATGAAGAGTGTGTGGCTAATCAGAGATTGACTATTGTTTCTCCTCTTTCCCCCACTTAATTAATTACCAAACACATTATGTAAATGTTCTTCTAGTGGCTCATGTTTTTTCAACCAGACAAAATAACTTTTCATAATTGCTCTAAATCAAATCTTTAACTCCTTTAGAAAGGCAATTAGTTGTCCAGGAATACCGACTACAACAATTAGTCAAGCAAGTAATGAACCAAGGTAAAGTAGTATGAAAATTAGATACCCAATGCAGTGAGGTACATTTTGAATCTGACTTCGTTTCCAATTTCCTGAATTAAAAAATCAACAACAAGATATTGAAGATTAGAAGCGACCTCAAAAAGTGATTTGTTTCATATAATTTGTTAGTATTTGGATTTCAAAATCAACAAACACAAAGTACAAAACTAAACGGCATAGAGTTATATCTCCTTTACGCTGCTGCGAATTTTACTATAGCCAAGTTTTGGAATTTACAACCAAAATATATATATATATATATATATATATGTTTCTCGCTTAGAGCAAGGAAAAACAAAAACAGTAAAATTACTTCTAATTAAAACAGTAAAAAACCTTATGGCAGATGAATGCATACATAACATTTCCAAAATACTACTCCATTAAGAACACTTTGAGTTATATTGTATTTTGACTTCTTGTTTCTACTAAAAAGCAGTGATATGAATCATAATATATGGATACAAATATGTAAAATATGAAGTCGATTAGAAAATAAAAATTTAAAGAAAAGATGGAAAAAAGAGTGAAGGTCCTACTTAATGTAATTATGCATGAGTAAGATCATGGGTCATACTTTTCAACTAGACAAAATCCCTTTTTATTATTACTTCTTTTTATCTTTTGAAAATCCATGTCACCTCCTTAAATATCTTTCAAACTTTACTTCATTTTAATTGTTGCCGTTAAAACTCAAAACTGCTATTTAAACTTTCTAATCATTGCTTTTGCTTTGCTTAGAACTAAAGAATGATATATACACCATTGGGAAATCGGCTTTTTCACACCTCCAATATTAAACTTTATAAGTGAATTAATTCATGTATATTATTATACCAACATATAAGAATATATCTCAAATAAAAAATAAAATATTTTGGATGTCATTAGATGACTTAGCTGAACTAAATATTTTTATGTTGATAAATGATAACATACCTCGAACGAAACATATGAATCTTCCTCAAACGAAACATAAAAATCTGCCACAAACGAAACATAATAACGTAATATATTTGAAAAAAAAAGACTTGTTAGAACTATACAATTAAAAGAATAATGAGTATTTAAATCTAATAACAAATTTATCAGGAAAACTCAAGAAAATAGCAATATTAAAATTATTATTTGTCTATTTTTAGTTAGGATGGGTGATTAATCCTCATAAAATATTTTTACATGTAGATCTAATCTAGTAAATATATTAATAATGAGGATCAGGATTTCGAGTTTATGGTTTTAACATGAGATAAACTAGATGTTCACGTGAAAAAATATGTTACATAAGAAATAAAGTTTCTTGTAACAAAAATAAAATATAAAAAAAACTAACATGTTGCAGAAATAAAATCATTATTTCCCTAATAGTTAATTAAAAATTAATGTTATAAATTATTGATTTTTCTAATTTTATTTAAATTTTTCTTATTTATCTGATTTTTTCCCAAAATTTGTAATTTGTTCTGATTGACTCTAAAATAATCTCATATTCTTTTTTCTGTCAGATAATTAATCTCATATTATATTTTCAAAATTTATGGTAGAACGAAAAATTCCATACCTGAATTATTTCACAATAATTTGTTTTATTCTAATTAATTTGATATTTTCACTTAAAGTATAGTGTAAATTTGGGATCAACTTTTTAATGCGTTTGTGGCTGGTTGATAAAAGGATATCATTTAACTTAAAATATAATATCTTGTTCAAAGACTTTAATTTCATTTTATTTTTATATAATTAATCGCTATCAGAAAAGAAAAAGTTATTTTAGTAACGTGAAATGTTTTAACTAAACAATACTTAATTAAAAATCATTTTAAAGATTCTGTTAACGCGGACCCAATTGTGCAAAAGTTACGAGAATTCCCCATTCGTTATATGTGCTCAACTCAAGTAAAAGGTGAATACCTTTTCTAATAATAATAAACTATATGGGTTGCTTTTCTTACGGTGATATTATAATTACTAATTATTATTTAACCTTTCTGATTAAAAAGCGATTATCACTAATTGTAATTTCGATTTCGGCGAGGACCTCATGTAAATCAGTAAATGTAATGATGACACTGACCTCTGTTAATCTCTGTCCGTCGGCTATGCATCCATCTTTGTCTTGACAACGTGGCATAACGTCAGCTATATAATTACTAAATAGTTATTTTTTGGTACAATAGAAACATGAAGCTTAGGAAAAACACGTGCTTATTGTTTAGTCCTAAGCATGATTTAACCAAAGATAGTGCTATTTTTTCTTTTTTTACGAAAATAATTTTTATTTAAATAACAAAATGTATAAACGTCGACTTAGCAAGTGAATCTGTTATCAAATTATTTATTTTAAAAATAATAGAGAAAACGATATTCGAAAAAGATTTAACAAAGTCTCGAATGTTTTCTAGTATACCGTAGATCTCATTGTGAGATTCCGATGAGTTCAGAATTCAGACTAAGGTCTGACAATCAGAGAGTATTTAAATTTCATCTAGATGGTTCTTTTTTAGTGACAATAACGCTTCCCAAACTGCCATGATCTCCGCCACCAATACTGAACATTTCTTGCAACGTGTTCTTGCAACCGTCGTTCAAGTAAACTTATAAAATGAGTCTTTTTCTTGGATAATCCATGCTATACCGCATTTAAGCGATGCCGCCTGGCAAGAAGCATCAACAAAACAAAAGTATCGTTGCTGGCTTCGATCCCAAGAGCTTTCCCAAGATAGTGCTACTTATATAACTCAATTTATGGACTACTAGGTAGTTTCTCACGCGTTGCGTGGATTATGTATTAAGTTGAATTTGATCTTCGATTTTAATTTTTTTTTATTATTTATAGAAATATATATATATATATATAAATTAAACTTTTTTACATTTTAATCTTTAAAATTACTAAAACTGTTAAAATATCTATTTTCATATTTAATATTATAATTTTCTCATTTATTATATTATATAACAGTGCGTTATATTAATTTTATACTACAATTCGACATAGATTAGATGGATACCATTCTATAATTATTTTATTAAACTGATTATTTTGATTATGTTTGTCAAAATATTGATATATTGGTTTGAAAATAATAAAGATAAAAACGTTGCTTCTTTTTTGTGATTGACTCTTTTTTATATATTTTTCCTTTAATTTAGTTTTTCGGTTATTTTTTTAGTTAGAGAACCCATTTTATTTAACAAATAAATATTTTTAATCGAATATATATATTTGAATTCCAGTAGGTACAATTGAAAGCTCAACATAATAAAAACAGAGATTGTTACCCAATAATTACTAAATTCTCACATTTGTCTCTCATATCAACCAACTCAGTAAATATGTATGTAAAAAAAAAAAAAACCAAGAACATTGTTGTTCTTAAACACTGTTCAAAAAGTTTTCTTAGTAAAAGTAATTTTTCATTTGTGGTTGGTTCGACGATAACGGTTGGAGGCTACAACAACATCGAAATTACAACTTGCGTCCAAACGTATAAAGTTGACATAAACAAAAAAGATAGTTTGAATTTTATTAGTTGTACAAAAAAATTGTTATAAAAATTTACAAAATTATATAGTACTTGAAATATGATGGATAATAAATTGTGTGTCTTGCATTTTTATAGAAGTATATGTGTTTTATATGTTACAAAATAAATTTATAACTTATAATGGTTTAAATGGTGTTTAATGGCATACTAGTTAATATTACAACCGGTTAGATACATTTAACCCCACTTTTCTACATTAATTTGAAAATTGGAAAATAGAACCTACATATATTTTCTTTATTTTATTTATTTTTGCATACATAATATATCTTTTGAAGTAAATTCATATACAAAATATTATATTTTTTATAATATATAATGTATTTATTTAGAAAGGGATGTAGTAGATAGAAATTTTGAATTCCAAAATTATACTCGAGATAATTATTTAAAGATTTTATACAATAAAATTAAATAATAAATAAAAGAGAGAGGAGGAGGTGAAATAAATTTTTGTTTTTTAAAATTTTTGTTTTTATATATTAAAAAACAAAGAAAGAAAAAGAAAACATAAATGATATTTTTTATTAATTTTTTTTTGTATACATAAATATCTTGTTTAAACTCAATAAGTCAAGAAGTCATACATGAATAAGAATCATCAAACGTACCTTTTTTATACTCAAATCAAATAAAAGCTAAAAAAATAATAAATCGAAAGCCCAAATAAACTCGACCCAACAAAATCTAAAAAATATTAATTTTAAAAAGACACATATCAGCCTATGGTTATGCGAAGTTTACTTTATTATATGAAATTTTGCTATAATATATGTGAATTAGAGTTTAATTAACTCTCCCGCAACTACCTAGATTTGTTATTTTTGTGGACAATTGTAATTACAAGCATTTGATATCAATTATGACAACTGTTTAGTGGAGTATTGTTTAATATCGCTTCAAATCATGTAAATCAAAAAAAGGTTCAAATAAATGTTTACGATTGATGGAAGTGAAAATAATTAAAACGGAATCTTAATATTCAATTAAAATACACAAAATAAAACAAAATTACTCATCAGTAAACTAATTAATATTACCAACATCATAATTATTATATACATGAAAATATTGTAATCATTAAACATATTAATATATATTAAAAACTTTCTAAAGTTTTTTTATATCTTAGACTCTGAACTATAATCTTCAAACATTATTTTTCTTCTCAGGAATTATGGCTTCCCAATTGAAAATCTTTAGAAACAAATTTTAAATATTATAAATACATTTTTTCATAGTCTATGAGTTATTTATTGATTATTTCCTTTAGTGGTTTATGTGTGTTTTATTTTATTAGTCATATGAAATAGTCATTTTCATTTTCAATACCGCCTTTAACCTCAACCGCAACTCTTGCACCTGTACTCGCTTCCGTTGGATGTGGAATCCCGAACCCTTAATGTATTCGTGAAGTAGGTGTAAAGATTCACGGATTTTTACTTCAAAATTATTGGTAATATATGAATTGGAACCTTTTTTATATATTATGTTGGTATTTCACATTATTAATATGAGATTAGAACATGTTTGTTCTACATGATGATTATTTGGCTCATATATCTGAACCGAGATTTATGTACTAAAAATTCAAACATAGTGTATAGATGGATGGATTTAGGTCCTTTATATATCAGTGATGGTATCTTTACATTTATAATGTGGGATCCTAACATTAGGTTCACTTGTTTTTGTTTTTTTTTTGGGTCACTTAAACTTTTATTTCAACTTATACGGATACAAAAGTCGACTTGGCCAAAACGTCTGCAGCATCATTATTAAAACGCGGCATGATGTTTTTACATTTGTTTTTGTTTATCTTTCTTTTATCCGGGGGAATTGTATATCGAAATCTAGACTAATATCTTGATATTCAAAGAAATCAATCTAAAATTTTTATCACTAAAAACATCATATTAGTTGGCTAAAAATAAATAAAATCACTGGAAAGGCTCCATTTCTAACAAAGAAAGATATTTAGAGTGAACTCTATAACCAGTAAACCACCACTTGTCTAGTCTATTACTTAATATTAGGTCTAATTGTTTATGTTTATGTTTATATTTGTGTTCATGCTATGATATACTTACCATTGTAACATACACAAACATAAGCGCAAACACGCAACAAATATTATTTTAAAATATATGTCCTGCGTAAAACATATGAAAAAAAAACAACAGAAATGATGTAGATTAATAATAATACTCAGCAAATGAAAAAAAAATTATCTAAGAAAATGAAACAACCAATATATAAAAAAAAAAAAAAAAACAATAGTAGTATTCATGCAAAAAATACGAGGAAACAAAAGCCTGGTGCTACACACATTGTGGAATTGAACATGAGAGTGATGTTTCAACATTCCTTTTCTTCTCTACTTTCGTATAGTATTGCCTCTCTAAGCAAGCTATTCTTGTACTTTGAACAAGGAAATTTATATATTCTTGTGACCAAATCATGAAAACTCTGTTTTTGTCCCACTTTTGCAATCATCATTCTACTACAAAATGATGCTCTCTTACTTTAGTTCCGGCCTCTTCCATTCGTCCTCTTTTTTTTTTTTTTTTTTTCATTCATTGTTTATTTGTTATTTTCTAACGATTTATGAGTTTTTGAAAACAAGTAGCTAAATCCATTGACATGTTCGTTTTGAATATTAAAAAAAATATTATAGTAGTACATTGTTAACACTTATTGTTTTGACTTTGCATCCAAATCTTCTTTTCCTTTCTTGCCACTCTCGAACATTAATCAAACTCTTCATTTTTCAACAATAGAATTTTGGAGCCGTAAATATGTTAGTACTACATTAAGATTTACATTATGAATACAATAAACTAAACAACATATGGATTGATGTAGAATCTTATAAGTTAGGATTTGATATTCTTTCAAATTCAAAACCTCAAAATAAAAATTAGAATCAAATAAAACTATAAAACTTATAATGGGTCAACTTCAAAATGCTTGTCCGGTTTATAGTGATTCCACCATTGCGGATTTAACTAAAATCAAAATTTTGAAAACTAGAAATTTTCTCTCTGTCACACTTTAACAATAAAAACAGCGACAATTATCTAAATAATTTAAGGAACATATTAGGAGAAACAATCGTAGGATTAAAATACATGAAATATAGTACGTCGAGTTGACCGATCAAGTTGATGATCGTGTTATCCAAATGTTGGATTATTCGGAAAACCTTAGAGATTAAATTTCACAACTCAACAATATTTACCAGTAATATAATATTTTTATTAAAGTTTATGATCAAGTGTAGCCTTAAAGAGTTTACGGATACAAATCCTTGTATATGACACATTATTGTTAATGATAAGCTATACAGATCAATGCATTGAGTCTTAAACCTAACTACTTTTTCCTCCTAACAATATTCATGAATAATTTTACAGCTCATTTTCTAGTAATGGCACTAATTTGACCGATAAAGCCAACCTATTGGACCAAACATTTGATCTAAAATATCTCTTTAATTTTAATCTATACTCGTCCTTTTGTCTTCTTCTTGTTTTTATAGCTCTTCGTTCAGTTCAAATAATAGACTTCTCTACAGGACCTTGAAAGAGGCAAGTCCTAACTCTCATGACGAACATGGCTTCTCGAAGATGAAACCAAAGTCAATGTCAATCTCTCTTCAACTTGAAATTTTTAAATGTTCAATCATTTGAAAGGCGGCGATTCTTTTGTATTTCCATAACAAACTATACAAAAAAGATCACCGTGACTTTCTAATTTTCTATGCACATATAAACATTTAACTTATACCAATATATACTTTTTACAACCAATGGAGTCCAATTTCGACTACGCATAGATTATTTAATTAAACGAGACGAGGTTGGCATCGGCTAATTTAATTGCATGTACAAAATATATATAACTGCCTTCATTTTCTCATTACTGTTTTTTTTTTTATCGACTGCTACTTTGCTTTATATATATATTAATATTATCAACTGCATTTAGTTTCTTATAAGTTCATAAATTTAATTGTAGTATATATAAATATGTCAATGTGTGTATATTACAATTGTTCATTCTTGGTCTGCGTCTCTGCTACTTTTGTTGGAATGGAATGGTAATATATATAAAAGTATAATACTTATTGTGTGCATTTATATTTATCTATCAAGGATGGTATATTAAGTAATATGAGTAAAGAGAAATTAGACAATAAAACGTTAGAATTCAATTAAAAAAAGGTTTAACATATAATTTTCTTGTAATCAGTAGTTTTCTATATATTTATATAAAGAAAATATGTAAAAACATGTAAGTGATAGACGTAAAAAACATGTAAATGATACATAAGACAAAATCACATTTCAATCGAAAATATAGATAATATATCATTCGTGACGCAGCTCACGCTATTATTAAAATTGAGGTAATCTGAGAGATTTCTTCCTCTTACAACAATATGTCAAAGGAGACAAGCCAGTTGTATATACAAAGGATTCAGTGTTTTTTCCGTTGTAATGATATTCTTCAATTATGCTGATGTTTGTATAATTTCTTAAGACTCGACTTAAGCTAGTAGCTTTAGATAAACAAAATATATTTGTTGTAAACTTATCATGATATTGTTTTATTTTTAAAGAAACATACTCTCTTTCCTATAATACGATAATAATGAGAACGCATCTGCTCATAATATACGTTTCTAAACACTTATTATATTGTTCTCGTATTGACATGCTCGAAATTAATCAAACTTAACTTTGTTTGTTTCTTCACACGTTAGAAGTAGTCTCACCAATATAAGATCAAAGGAAGCTTACCAGTTACAAGTCGGTAACTATTAAAATTAATGTATATATATATATATATATATATATATATATATTTTTTTTTTTTTTTTTTTTGGTCACATGTATATATATAAATAAGAATATTAGTTGTTACGCGACCAAATTATTGCATAGTGGAAACATTTAAGGCTATTTTTCCACCATCACTTTGCGTACTTGAATTGAAGAACTCTTAACATTCTCAGCACATCAAGGTGTCGCTTTTGAGATCAAAGTAGGAAAAATAATATAAGAAGTACTAAAATTATTATATTTCTTTTACAAACAAAAAAGTATTAAAATTCGGTAGACAATTTTGGGGGGACAATAATTTTAGACATGTACAATGCTTTCATGGAAATGAGTTTGTTGTTGACCAATGGCTTCCTTTATTTTACTTTCAGAATTATTATTCCGATTTAGAGCAGTTTAGATTTAGAGCAGTTTTATTGCGAGTCTGAAAATTTCCATCAAAATATTGAAAAAAAAAATATTGAGAAGAGGTAGAAGAGAACCGTCACTCATATGATAGACTCATGAGATACCATTTCTACATGTGTCACTCTTTTTATAGGATAAAATTTTAAAAGAAAAAAACATTAAATAAATAATTATACAATTATACAATACAGTATAAAATATTATTATTTTATTTTTGAGAACCACAAATGGATTTCTCAACGAAGTTGCAATTAGGAAACTCCGAATTTTGGGTCATAACTTTCTTATTGTGGATATATAAAACTTAAATCATCATCTCCAAAACGTAGGAAATAATTCGAAGTAGAATATATTGTCTCTGAATCACGTTTCCTCTTTTCCTCTTATATTTTTAACTATTAACTTTTTTTGTCTGTCAGTATATGTCACGTTTTTTATCTATCTTTCGCGTAAAAAAAGAAAAAGGTAACGAGTGTTAATCTCAAAAGTATTAATTAGCCACCATTTATTTCTATTTTGTAAAGATATCAAATAGTATTTTTGCTAGGTTTTTTTGTTCTCACTTTGATTTTTCTATATAGGGTGGTCCCATAAAAGTTATCAATTAATTCACCCAACGATTATAAAACAAAAGTGTTTACACCAGAAAATCGCCAATCACATTTTCTCTCATTTTATAATAATTTCTCCATCTTCTTTCTTCCTCTTCAGCCGTAATTGTAGAACCTTCACATATCACAAAACTCTCTCTATCTCTCTCCAACAATCTATAGCTTCTTTGTTTCTTCATTACTCTTATAAAAAATGGGAAGACATTCTTGTTGTTTTAAGCAGAAGTTAAGAAAAGGTCTTTGGTCTCCTGAAGAAGACGAGAAACTTCTCAATTACATCACTAGACATGGTCATGGCTGTTGGAGTTCTGTCCCTAAACTCGCAGGTTTGGTCTCCATGTGCTCTTATACTAAAACAGTTGAAAAAAACTCGTATGTACTTTATATAATATTTTATATTGTATTGATGCATATATATATATATGATCATTTAGGTTTGCAAAGATGTGGAAAGAGTTGTAGACTTAGGTGGATAAATTATTTGAGACCAGACTTAAAGAGAGGAGCTTTCTCTCAAGACGAAGAAAGCTTGATCATTGAGCTCCATGCTGCATTAGGCAACAGGTTAATTAATTTGCTACGGATTAGAGACACATTTATATAGTTTTTGAATATATAATGTAGCTAGTTGTTGAAAAATGTTTCTCTGATCCATTTTTTGATTATGTAGATGGTCTCAGATCGCAACTCGGTTACCGGGAAGAACAGACAACGAGATAAAAAACTTCTGGAACTCATGTCTTAAGAAGAAGCTGAGAAGAAAAGGCATTGATCCAACAACACATAAACCACTAGTAACAAACGAGATTCAATCTCTTAACGTCATAGATCAGAAGTTGACGTCATCAGAAGTAGTAAAGTCAACGGGTTCGATAAACAACCAACATGATCAGTCAATGGTCGTCTCATCGCAATCAGGTCCATGGTGGTTCCCGGTGACTACAACTACGACTAATCAAAACGCTGCGTTTTGCTTTAGTTCAAGTAATACTACTCCAACAGTTTCAGACCAGATCGTATCTTTAATCTCTTCCATGTCCACGTCATCATCTCCGACACCAATGACTTCAAACTTCAATCCTGCTCCAAACAACTGGGAACAACTCAACTACTGCAACACAGTTCCATCTCAGAGCAACAGTATCTACAGTGCCTTCTTTGGTAATCATTACACAGAAGCTAGCCAAATCATGAACACTAACAATAATAACAATATTAATCCAGTAGTGGATCATCATCAAGACATGAAGTCATGGGCATCAGAGATTCTTCAATACACAGAACATAATCAAAGCTCAGAAACTGGTTTAGAAGCAGAAGTCAAGCCAGACATTGCCAAGTACTACTGGAGATCAGCATCATCATCGTCATCACCAAACCAAGAAGCTGCAACATTACTACATGATGCAGACGTTGACGTCTACGGTAAGAATCTACAAAAACTTAATAGCATGGTGTTTCATCCGAGCCTTTAGATTAACATGTGTTTTAGAGAGTTTCATTTTCTATTCACATTCACCGACCTGAGTTTATTGATTGATCCATACATATATGTTCTGCTGGTGTGTAAGTATATATATGGTTTTTGGTTTGTGTATATTTTCTTCTCGTGTAAGTTTTTTTGGTGCTAAGATGTAATTGTAGAGAATATATAAGGAAACAAATATATTCTCTACAGTAATTCTTTTTATTCTCTCCATGCTTATGACTTTGACCTCAGTAGAGTTTCATATTTTTATTATTTTTATATACATCTATATATTTTACTTAGGAAAAGTTCTATCACTGATCATATAAAAAAAAAAATTTTAAAAACAAGAAAATAAAGTAAACATGTCTTGGTCGTGGTGGATGGTCTTTTTGTTTTAAGGAGAGGTTAATAGATCCTAAGTTGGAGTGGAGACTTCTTCGGAAAAGTGATTCCGGACAAAGAGATGCATGCGTGAACAATGAACCGAAAGACCCATAATATTTTGTATTAAAACAAATAATATGTAGTGGGTCTCAAATATAATATTCATTGATTTTTTTATTTTTTTTGGATCACAGGTATACCGATCGTGTTAGTATATCAAAAAAAAAAAAATATATGAACAGTTTATGAATATCATAAAATTTAGAAATTGATAATAATAAATTATTCTCTATTTAGAGTATGCATTTGGTAGTACTAGAAACTTTGTAGATCCTAAAATTACTATAATTTATTAAGTTTATGTTTTTCTTTACTTATAGTTTATGTTAAATATTGAAGATCATATCTTTTAACATTTATTATCACACTGTTTTAACAGAAAATACACCAATCAATTTAAGAGTTGTTTGTCTTCCAAAACTGAAGTTAAGAAATGTTCTATCTTTTTTTTTACAAAAAATCTTTAAATTCAACCGGTGAGTTACCGACACCATTGTAATGTTGCAAAATTTGATTTAATCGTATGATTTTAAGTCATACTTTTATTCATAGATCTTTTTAGATACAATATTTCCAACTCATATATTTACTTATTAAAAAAATACAGTAAGTTAAAGTTTCTTTATAATCTCAATCTTACTACTTTATAAAATATTATCCAATTAAATAAATAAAGTGCTTAATATATAAATTTATTCAGTATATTATAGATGAAATTAGTTTTAATATTGATATTGGTCATACTTGTTTTAGAATATCATCTATCAACTAAATAGATGATATACAAAAGGGATATTTCATCTTAGAATTGAAGTCCATCATTGTCTCCTTTCATACTCATTGTTTTAACTTCTCAGACATCGATCTCCCACAGTTATGAAAATGACAGGTGAAAATTGGAAGATGTAATATACAAAACAAGGAGTGAGCATGTGAAATGACCAATATATATATATTTGTGAGTTCAAATTTTGGTGCATGAAATATGACTAATTTTGTGACAAAAGAAAAAAAAGACTAATTTAGATTTTTTTGGCTTCTAGAATTTTTTAATCTAATTATTATAACTGATCTTGAAGATTTTTGTTTAATAGTTTTGATTCCTTAGTTTATCATATATTAGTGATATGTTACAAGTATGGTCAACCTCTTACAATCAGAAGAAAATTGAAGAACAAAGAAAGAAAGAAAAGAGAGAAAGAGCAAATCAAAAACAAAGAAAGAACACTATCTCCGACCACTAAACAATATACTTGATCGTTGCTTTCTCACACAGTAAGTAGTTAACAAAACATTATTTGTTCAAGATTAAATTTTACTAGTTTCACTTTTATTGATGTTGATTTGAGAGATAATTTTCGTCACGTTGAAGTTGTATAGTTAAAAATTGATGAAAGAGTTGTAAAAGATCACAAATGAAGTTGATCAGATGATAGTTCAAAGGTGATCGTCTTATTGGTATTAGACCATTGATCGATTTATGTTTGATGCTCTCCTCATTTTTTATAGAAATTCTAAGAAATTAACGTAATTAAGTAATTACAAGTTCCAAAAATTAATCTTAAATTTTGATTTATGATCATCCGTTGTCAAAACAAGAAATAAGCCATGCGTGTAGAAGAAGGGACCCTTGATCTTGTAAGCTGGTGAACGACGAAACTCGAAGGTGGTGTAGTCTTCTGACAATGTCCCAATATAATTCACACGAGGGCAGCTTTTGAGTTGTTGTATTTTTTTTCTTTGAGGTGGACCAAAAATAAAGTTCTATACTTGCAGAAGAAGGGGCCCTTGTTGCTGACATTTATAGTGTTAATATAACTTGGAAAAGCCATGCAAGAGATAAGAAGAACAAGCAAAATTTTCTTTAGAAATAAACAAAAAAAATCAAAAGTTGTGAATTTAAGATTTATTTTTAATAAGGACAAACTATGATCTCATTTAAAAACGGATTATCGTTTAAACCGAATCTTACTAGTCCAATTTAAAAGAGTAATGTATATATGCCTTGGTGGTACAATTTTGACATGATTTAGCCTACATATGATCCGATGGTGGTCATGACTCATGATCATGGACGTATATTTGGATATGTGAGTAACCGAGCATGATGAAAATGATGTGAACTATATAGTTTTTTCGTTAGCCGAAACCATACTACGAGATCAGATACAAAAGGTGATAAATACATTTAACTAGTGATTTTAATTTGGTTCTTTGTGAATCATCTTCGAATTCTTTTTTCCTTCATCATTCATTAGTATTTTGTAATCACTTTGTCAAGTGACACTGTCATATGTAAAACGTAAATATTTCTGAATATTTTAACATTTTACAACAAAAACAAAACAATCACGAGACGAGAAAGTAACTTATTGTGTCGGCTATCATTAGATAGACAGACGCTTATATGGCATCTCTTGATCTCTTAATGATAAGGAAATACCTACATTTTCGGTCCGACTCTATTCGTTAAATTTATGATGCTATCTTTTAATTCTAATCAATTCATCGATGCTTGTTTCAAATCATTTAAAGTTTGAAAATGATTTGAATGAATGGTGAAAAAACAATGTAATATTCTGTGTATAGACCATCTCAATGTGTTAACGCGATGAGAAAATATATATTTTTAATTAAATGGTTTTCATCATCAACATATGTGAATATGTGATCAGTATTTTGTATTCATTCTTTTACATACCAATCCCATATATACTTAAGGGAGAAACTATAATTTAAAATATAAGAGCAGAGAAAATATCGCAGTTACTATCATGAAAAATAAATAATCAAATTTAAAATATATCTTAATTTATTATCGAAATCTATATGCTTTTACAATAGAAAACTAAAATTGACAAAAATGATTATATTCAAATATATTTATGTATATATTTGTGTAAACGATTTCTTTGTTCAATAATATATATGTATATTATCTTTTATCAACTTATAGTATTTTATTTATTTATACATACATTATGAATAGAGACAAACCGATATACAAAGCCAAAAACTGACATTGTTAAATTGAATATACAACCATTGTTGATTGTTGAATGAGAATATAAATACAAAGGATTCTCTAGAATTTTCAAAAGCAAACGTTTATGAGTTGATCATTTATATTTTGAAGACTTATATATTTAAAAAAAAGGCATTTTTTATCCTTACACCTCATAATTTGCATGTGAGCCAAAATAATTGAGGCCCTACATTAATCATAACATTCATTTCTATATTACAATCACAGAATATATCAATATAGCTCCATTGTATTTATTCGATCATTTTTGTTTTAAAATTTCTCAACTTGTCTAGGAAGCATGTACATATAAAATATGTACGAATGGAGTTCATTTTATATGAGATTTTTCAAAAGGATCGTTGTCGTTCAATATAGAGATAGCGATATCGTAAACAAGAAAAACGAGCTTAGTGATAAAGACAACGATGATGGCGTTGTCAAGACAATATTATAAAGCAAGTAAGCAACATTATCAACCAGTCATGGGGACTTAATATACAAAATTTGAGTCTTGAGGTTGTGACAATATTTCCTGAAAGATTTAAAGTAACAATTTTTGCACTAAAAATTAGCACAGTATTCGTTAAAAGTTTATTAATGAAACCTGATAACATATAATTTTGTCGAAAATGTTTTGGTTACGAAATTTAGCTGCAAATTGAAACTTGGTGAAAGATTTTTAAGAGAATCTATGCTTTTTCTTAAGCGTATATACAAAATTTATATGTAATTCATATTCAATCGCCAAACGAAAAAATGTGTGTTTGTGTTTATAGTTTACAAAAAATGTTTAGCTAAATAGAAATTTTATCTGTACCTTTAAAATATCAATCATAAAGATAATAACAATATAAACTAAAAAATTTGTATATATTATACAATAGGTATCCATTGCCTGGTTATTAACATTACTACTTGGATCTGATACCAATAAAATTAAAGAAAGCAGGATAGTATTAAAACTTACTTTTAAAAATTGTTATCATAACCATTAAAGACAAAACAATTACCAGAGAAAACGATCGGTTCCACCTGACCCGTACCAAAATTCTCGGATAACCGAACCAAAATTAGGATCATGCCGAATGGTTCAGCCGAGAGAACCAAAACCGACCCAAAAACCAAAAATTTTGGTTCGATTTGGTTTGATTTGTTTGGTTCGGTTATTTATCTCAGCCCTAAAATTATTAAGGACCGGTCCAATATTCATGAGATCATTTATATGCCTATGGGTATTGGGCTTTCGTACCCTTGGCCACCCACTTGAGCCGGACATAGTTGCGTTGGTACTTATTAAACTAAAATGTAAACTGAAACTAAAAATGATGGTCAAAATTTTAAAACATACAGTTTAAATAACAAGAACTAAAACCTTTGATTAGTAAACTTTGGTATCACAGACTTGCCTTTGAACGTTCAAACTACAATGTCAATGTGGTCACAAAATAAATCCCCATGTGTTATTTCCAATATTCACTTTTACATTGACCCAAAAATAGTCAGACGAGCTTTTAAAACCGTGTCGGGCTGGTCACATTGACATGTACTATTATTGTAGGTATGAAAACTTGTTGCAAACACAACTATTGAGGAAAAAGAAAAAGCCTTTCTTCATTATATTTCAATCTCTTTAGGAATACATTTTTTTTTTCCCAATGAAGAATTGGTACGTACGAAAGGATACAATACAACAAGATCACTGATACATGAAAGAAATGAAACTTTTTTTCTTCACTTCTACTTCGTATATTAGAGAAAAGAATGAGATCATTCATCTGAAGACCAGATTGTGGCAGCTCCTATCACACGGGTATGGACAATCTATTAGCTTCACTTCAGCTCTATCAAAATACCAATCTCCAACGGCTATCGCCACCGCCTAAATCACAGTTTCAAAAACGTTCAAGAATTGATTATTTAAAAAACGCTACTTATGCTTTGATTGTTGGTAAAACAAAAACGTATAAAGTGATTGTTTAAAACAATTGAGGCTTCTCATTCTCAAGGCAAATAAAGATGAAGTGCATACCTTTTTGTGGATAACAGGAGAATCATCAGCGAACCAAGTGTCTTGCCTTTCGGTTTGACAATGAGCAAAGCAAGAATTGATAAACAAACCGTTCTTTTTCATTTTCGAGAATCCATTTACAGCTTCCAACATCTGATTTCTAAACCCTGTTAAAAATGACAGCAGTGTAAGATAAGAGTGAGGTTGGATCATTTTGAAAATGAGTACTTAGGAAAGTTTGGAATATTCAGATTCTTTCGACCTTGTAAAAACCGGATTTGCGTTGGAGTGCATCTGCCATGGTTTAATCTGCATTCATGCCAGTAACCACTAGGATCTGCACTTGGCGGAGCGATACTGCTTTGAATCTGTTAAAAAAACATGTCAGTAAAAACCAAAAAAATTGTTACATTTATTAATCTCAATTAGCATAAAACGTGCATGGAAGTAGAAGAAAGTTTACCTGCCAAATATCATATGCTGCATTGACAATAAAAAGAGGAGTTTTCATCTGACTGATCAAGTTTTGAGGGAAGAAACACTGTCTCGAATCAAAAGATAAAGCGATTACGGGTCAGCTTTTGCGCCTTTATACAAAAGAGATCGATTTAGACTAAAGGAGGAAGAGCTTATACAGAGGTTGGATTAAGATGGTTTGTGCATAAATGTGGCAAATTGTTCTTCACTCCCTGATTCATTACCATAAGAGCAAAGTGTTAAAGTAAAATCTTTTTAGTTATAAAGTGTATACTATGAAGATGGGTAAATAATATCACACCTGCAACTGCACAACGCCGTTATATAGATTCCTTATCGTGTGGCCACCGGATACATCAGGCCTTTAATCACGTAAAACAAGCGCAGTTCAATCACATATACCAAGGTGATTTTTAGAAATTTAAAAATACAGAAAAGATTCATATGAACTAACTTACGTGTCCAAGAACAAGCCTGCATCGCTTAAGCACTTGACATTGGTACTTCTTGAAAACAAGTTTCTGAATTCGTCACATCGTAAAATCACCGCTAGGCCGCCTGCAGAGCATCCAGATAGAAGTGCCTGAAAGAGTAGTAAACAAATTTTTAAAAAAACTGTTTCATCAATGTAAAGAGAAGATATAAGCAAGAAAAAGGAAAAAGTGAAAACACCTGTTTCGCATTACGCATTCCCTTGGCCTTTAAATCGTCCATTGCAGCTCTCCATATATTCTCTCCTCTAAACTGAAGCCGTGCAGCCTGAAACATTACATAGAATGAAAAGAAACAACAACTTAAACTCCGAAACTGAGAAAGCAAAAAATCAAGAAAGCGAAATGTATAGTCTCGAAAAAGGTTCTTTAGTATCAATGAGAACCTTGTTCTGACTATCCCCGCTGAAGGAACCACCATCGCAGTAACGAAGCTTGACTCTATTCCAGTTGAAAAAGTCTGCAGATATATATGAATGAGCTATTGTTTCTTCAAGATTTTTTACTAATAAAAGCCTAAAGACAAAAGACCTGGATTTTCTTGAGCTTTATTGCTAAGTATTCCTGTAAACTGTATCTGTTTTTCCATATAGTTAGAGGAACCACGGCGAGACTTCTTTCGGTATACACAGTTCCTAATGTTATCACACCATCCTCCTCCCTTTCCACATTTCCGATTCCAATTTTTCAGTAACAGAACAAGACTTAATACCAGAAGCTTTATTTATAGAACCAAAAAAAAAACAAAAAAAACAAATCTTGTTTAGCTAACCTCTAATTGAATTAACCAGCTATTGGCTCCGGATCCATGTCCACGATGTAAGTGATATCCAGGCAATGTACCATCCAAACAAACTGTAATTAAGACACACAGGTCTTAAACTCACACTGTTCTGTTTTTACATTTTTTTTCCAAGACATACTATTGATGTTTATGGCCACATTTCAGATGCACATTACATAATGTACATCACATTCCAAACTCAGAAAGTAACTTACTACTAAAATGCAACTATCTAAGACACATGAGTGATACTAAATTACTAATATAAGATAACAAACAAACAAAAAAAACCATTTTTTGTAGTAAAAAGCAGAGAGAGATAAGAGAGACAGTACCAGCTCCTTTGGAACCAGCTCCTCTGATAAGTGTGAGACCAACCATTAAAGGGTTAAAATTGGAACTAAATTTGGAGAAACCGTACTCTAAATCCTCAATGCGATCTAATTCAGTGACATTGAACTCAAAATACCCATTTGCTTCAGTCTCCAGAATCAGTCCTGCAACTACAAACCCTAACAAGAAAAGCTTACTCATTGCTCTTTAACTCTTTCTAAGAGCTGTGAATGGAGAAAGAACGGTTAAAAGTAGAAAAAGCAACAGACTTCAAAAAGGATATAAAACAAATGCAGAAACTCGTAATGTGTTAGTGAAAGAAACGATCTTTGTGTTCAGCTTTTAATGAGGAAGAAGAAGAACAAGAAAATGGAGACAGAGCAGAGAAGTGAAGTGAAGTGAAGTGAAGAAAGACTGTTTTTAAAAAGGGGCTTCATGGCTGGATTCACGTTTGGAATCTCATTACCTCGATCTTATTAATTTAATCTTAAATTAATTATACAAAATATTTATAGTTAATTTAATTTTCTTAAAACAAAGAGACCATCTTGTAGTTCACTTGATGTTTCGTTCGTACTTGAAAGTTGAAACACACGTCAACTTACAAAAGAGGTAAACATAGATATAACTACAAATAATGATATCGATCTTATATTTTTTTTCATTATCTTGATTTACGTATATGGTATTTTCTAAATCACGCATTCGAAAGTATTATTTACTCAATTAAAATTTTTAATAAATTGTGATATCCCTCTATGATTTTTTTTATTCCACACACCAACCAATCTCATCTAATGATGTCCAAAAGGCACAAAAAAATCATGAGCGATAATTACGGAAGTGGTAATCAAGTAATTCCAACTTACCTTTCGGATTTAAAACATTCTTTTTAAGATATTTCAACACATACTATCATTGTTTTTGATTGAGTCTGAAGTAATACCAAGGATGTCAAATTAATACACAAGCACTATTTTCTCATACAGAAAAATGGATTAACATACTTATTTTTCTCATTCTCCCATGCATACATATTTTTTTCATTCCCCGTACAAAATAGTTAGGGAGAATTGCTAAAACTATATCCAAAATTGAGTTTAAATGCAAAACTAGATCAAAAGATAGAAAAATTACACTAACCTTCTTATTTGCAAACAAAAAACATAAACCGCAATTACAGTTCTAACTTCCGTGCGACGTATGAAACGTAATTAAACCTTAGATTTAAATTACGAAAATAATAAAAATAATTTTAATGCAATTTCTTCTATAAAAAATAAGATTATCTAAATATGAACTTCATAAATTAAAATTTAAAAAACTTTCATAAAATTAAAGCTTATAAGGTTGCTTATGTTATACAAAAACATAAACAGTCGCAAACTTCATTAGTGAAGTCTGCAACCGTAATTAAATCTTCAATTTAAATTAAAAAATGATAAAAAATATTTTGATCAAAATTTTTGAAAAAAAAATTATTTTAAATCAAAGCCAAAGGTTTAAAAATAAAATTTTATAAAATTTTATAAAATTTCATAAAACTAAACCATTTGATGTAAACCGTGTGATGTATAATAGGTTTAGGGGTTGCCAATGGGTAAGAATCCATGCATATATCTTTAGGGTTAGAGTTAGTTTGATATATTTTTGATATAAAATGTCAATCTTTCATATAGTTGGTAAATTTTGGATATATTACACTATTTTGATGTCAAATGTTAGTATTTGTTAACAGAAAGTGAAAAAACATTCGAATTTTAGAGTTTAGGGCTTACAGATTTCTTGAGTCTCGGGTGAGTCTCACAGTAGACTTCGTGTATGAAGTCTGTTATATTTTGTAAGCGTAAACTTCTCTGTAGAAGTCTGAAATTCAAATAAATCCAAAATTTTGAAAAATTTTCACGAAATTTTTTGAAAAATTCAAAAAAAAAACAAAAGACTTTGCTAGAGAAGTCTGCCACTGTTTATGGTTTCTAGAATATAATCAACCTTACATGCTTTAATTTTATAAAAGTTTCTTCAATTTTAATTTATAAAGTTCATATTTGGATAATCTTATTTTCTGTAGAAGAAATTGCATTGAATTTAATTTTTATTATTTTTCTAATTTAAATCTAAGGTTTAATTACGGTTCCAGACTTCGACGATGAAGTTTGCAACCGTAATTAAATCTTAAATTTAAATTAAAACAATGATAAAAATATTTTGATCAAAATTTTTGAAAGATAAATTATTTTAAATCAAAAGCCAAAGATTTTAAAAACAAAATTTCATAAAATTTCATAAAATCTCATAAAACTAAGCCATTTGATGTAAACCATGTGAAGATAATAGGTTTAAAGATTGACAATGGGTAAGAATCCATGCATATCTCTTTAGGGTTATACTTAGTTTGATGTGTTTGTGATAAAAAATGCCAATCCTTCATATAGTTGGTAGATTTTGGATATATTATACTATTTTGATGTCAAATGTTAGTATTTGTTAACAAAAAATGAAAAAAACATTCGAATTTTGTAGTTTAGGACTTACAAACTTCTAGGGTCTCAAGTGAAGTTTCACAGTAAACTTCGTATATGAAATCTGTAACATGTTGTTAGTGTAGACTTCTCTGTAGAAGTTTGAAATTCAATGAAATCCAAAACAAACTTTAAAATAATTGAAACTTATGTTTTTAAACAGAGATTTAGATAGATAAATTCTCTATGTAGGGACAATTTCTCTATGTCTTGCAGCGTACATATCAAACACCTCGAAGTCGTCCCTGAAATCTTCAACCTCTTCTATCGCTGGATTGAACAAAATGTCTGATAAGCCTTCTTGAGTTTCCAGTCAAGTGTCATCAGTACCACTTGTGTGAATTAGATTAGTATTGTTGAGATCAATTCAATATGTTAAACTAATTTTAGTGAAGTCTGTAAGCGAAGTCTCCAAATGAAGTCTTAAAATGATAGACTATAGACTTCGTGCACATACTTCACACGTAAACTTCAACCAAAGACTTCATGCTCATGCTCAATCATTATATATGTTCAATAATGGCTTTGGGACATCAGAAAGGGCAAAGACGAAGTCATTATGAATGGACTCAAAACCCAAGGTGATTCAGTGTATCTCGTTAGTAATTTAATGTTTTGTTAATCATTAGAATAAATTTAGGGTTTACATACTTCTCTGGTGAAGTCTGTTAAGAGACTTCGTCTGTGAAGGCTGACAAACCGACTTATCAGACTTTGTTGTATAAGTCTAATTTCGAAAACTTTAAAAAAATTTCGTAAAATTTTGAAATATTTCAAATTTTTTTGGGCAAAATTTTTTTTTGGGAAAAAATTACATTTACTAAACAAGAGATAAAACCGATATTGCAAAAGTTAATGCTGGTAAAAAAAAAATCTCCATCTCTCTCTCTTTCTCCTCCGAATCACCAAACGTTGCCGGTAATCTATAAACACCGACACTCTCTCTCGTTCTCCTCGGATCGTCGCCGTCGTAGGTAATCGATATTCTTCCTGGCGGGAAAACACCAAACTCTATCTTTTAGGGTTTGCTTGTCTCGCCGTCACCGTCAACAAAACGCCGACTCTCTCTCCCGACTCTATCCGAGCCGTTGCCGTCGACTAAGGTTGCTATTCATCACCGGAGGATGACTCCCTCTCCTCACTCTTTCACCGAACCATCGTCGTGGATTAGAAATTCTCTCTAGAAAATCACCATACGACAACACCCTCTCTCTACTCTTTCTCTGAATCGTTTCTTCTTTTTTTTAGTATCCAATTCCATCGTTATTTGATTCGCAGATCTGGGAATCGCACATCTTCAATCTCTATTCATCTTCATATTCCATTTCAGTTTAGTCTCTTCGTATGTCCGTTTTTTTATCTCGGATTTATAGTTACTAGAGTGTACGAGACTTCACAAGAGAAGTCTCCAACACAGACTTCGCCATTGAGGTCTCAAGATTAGACTTCACATGTGAAGTCTCGTATACTTCACAGTTATCTAATTTCCCGTTTTGTTTTATTGTGACATATGTTTGTAATATGGATACATCGCGCGAAATAAGTGAATATGAACCAAAGGTAGATTTTCACCCGAAGCCAGAGTTTCCATCCAAGCAATTCAACAAAGACACTAAGCCGGAGCCTGATAAAAGTATAGGCTACTACAGCGGAACACCTAAGCTTTCTGAAGTTGTCAAGCGTGCACTAACTCAAGACGAATGGGATAGGATTTGAACTTCCCCTCTGGGTGTCTTCCTAATGGACTACAAGCAACAAATCAAATGGGCATCGAGGCAGGTCCACTTTATGCTTGGTTTCCAATTTGTATGCTTCACCGAGCATGAGATTTGGAGTCTAGTTGGGGAAGTCCCAATCAGATTCTCTATTCACGAGTTTGAACACATCACCAGGCTCAACTGCAAATATGTGGAAGATTTTATAACTCCAAAACCTGAGGCTGAGGTCACAGATGAGATGAGAGAGTTTTGGGTAAAGCTTGGAGTCGCTGTGAAGGGTGGACCAAGCTACGAATACTTGGTGTCAGCGAGTAGACGTTGTTCTAAGTGGGTTTCGGATGATCCCGTGAGGTTGGGCTATTTAGCCATCCTTGCCAGCTGCATTGATGCACACCCTAAGCATCAATGTAAACCTTGTTAAGCTGGTGATGGATCTAGACAAGTTTGTTGCATAACCTTGGAGAAGAGTAGCTTTTAAGATTTTGATTTCTTCGGTGAAGGCTGCAGATATCACCAGGACTTATCATATCAACAGGTTTCCAAGCGTTGCAACCATGGGTTTTTTTTACGCTACCGGACTTTGCAACAGAGATGGGAGAGTCATTCTTCGGTAAACCAACGCCACATCTGCTAGCTTACAAATGATCAAGGAGAAGGAAAAACCTCAAAAATAGCATCCTCTAACAGGTATATTATCTGATCTCCAAACATGAAGTCTTATCTGAGACTTCACACATGAAGTCTGTTATGATATTATCTGATCTCCCTCTATTCATTTTTATGTTTGTAGACCACCATCTGCAGCTTTGTTGAGAAATACTTTGAGGAGATGTTCCCACGGTGGGATCATGATGTGGAGGATGAGAGAATTGAAAACATTGTGAAAGCAATCTTTTGACGATTGTCAAGGAATCCTTGGAGGTGGCAAAAAGAACATTGGCCATCTTTAGGTGTGTTGCCCTCAAACTACAAGGAAAACAAGGTGAAGGTGAAGGTGAAAGATGAGTCGTATCAGGGCATTAAGAGAAAGCTAGAAGCTCCTAATGAAGATAGTTTGAAGAAAACTCGTCTATCCTCTTCTACTAATGAATTTGAGAAGCGCTTATGTGATGCGTTGAAGGGTGCAGTGGATGCTTGACTCAACATGTTTGAGGCTGAGTTAAATGGGCAGTTGCTTGAATTTGGTATGAAGATTGTCTTACTCACTCACAAAATAGAAAATCTGGCATCTGTTTTTGATAAGTTCACCAGTGGAGCTATGAAGAAAGAACCAGAGGAAGTGAAAGAGAATCCTCAGGAAATGCAGAGTCACTCTAATGTCAAATCAAATGCACCTGTTTATGGGGTTAGTCTTCCTCCCCTTAACCCAAAGATTCCCAAAAAGAACATAAACCAGCTTAGTAAGAAAGATATTGAAGAGGATAAAGATTAGTCTAAGAAGGAGAGGAAGAGTAAAAAAGTTGCTGCCAGGCGTAGTCAGTCACAAAATGATGTGAATTATGTACGTTGTTGGCTTGTTGGATTGTTGTTGGCATGTTTAACTCTTATTTCAGAAACTTGCAAAATTTATACCTGAATGATGTTTATTAGTGTGCCTTATCCATGTGAAACTGTAATAAAATAAATTTTGTGGTCTATATGGATTTAATGTTTAACATGTTTGCTTCCAACTATGCAGAGTAGTGTTAATCAAAAGCAGTGAGTTAAGTGTTGTGATGGCGGATACAACCAAATAAGTAGATATGGAGTTCGAGAAAGCAAAAAGAGCAAAACAGAGCTTGAAGGAGAAAGCAACATCGATCATGGTTAAGAAAATGAGTGATCAGCTAAAGATGAAAGAAGGGCAGGTTTTTTGCCCTGGTAAATAGACTATAATTCCGGCTAATCCAATTGCACACGACAATGACTATAACCCTTTTGATTCTATCAACAAGGACAATAAAAGCAAGCTAATTGACTTCTTGAAGACTTGCCCGTAAGTCGCACTCTTGAAGAGTTTTAAACCAAGCTTATGTGACTTGATTTTGAATGTGTGTGTGACTTCATTTTGCAGAGAGACAAGGAAGAGGGACCCCGCAAAACACTCAAGCACATTCTGGTAATGCACGCTGCGGACTCCTATAAAATGGCTTTGGGACCTGGTGAGACCCCGTATAATAAGTCTGAGAGTGAAGTCTCAGATTAAATTATGAGAGTGAAGTCTAAACATGAGACATCATGCTCAGACTTCAGTTTGAGACTTCATGCTCATACTTCATTTGGAGACTTCTGTTTTTCTTATCATTAATTGTAAGGTTCCTTTACCATAACTAATTATTTTCTTACTGCTCAGATTGATGCTGGAATCAATCTTCTTTAAAATCGGTTCACGAAGCATCCAGAATGGTTTAGAAGTGATATGATCTGCTTTATTAATTCGATCTTTAGAGTATTGATTGTGGAGTGTATTGCCTGAAGTACATCGAGTGTCATGCGCTTGGCATACTATTTCCTCCAAAGATCTTGTATGATAAGAACATCAAGTTCATAAGGAAGAAGCTGGCAGTCGAAATATATGATGAGCTCGACATAACGGGGATGGAGAAACGTGGTTACGAAGGTTTGGACTTGTACGACAAACGCTGAACTTCTCTTTTACACTTTACGTATATTTAGAACTCTTGTATGTAATTTACATCTTTCAGCTGCAATTGCAGGAATGTTTTTGTGCCCACCCAATGGAACAAGCCAAGAAATCTCGTATATATTTTGAACTCTTGTATAAGTTGTTCTAACATTATTAAATTAATTTGTCATATATGCTATGTTTGATATGCTGAGTTGGAACAACTATTTAGGCAGACTGAGACTTAATACAAAATTAAATCAGGATGACTTCCAGTGCAGACTTCAGAACACAGACTTCATTGCAGCAGTTTTCATACGTTTTAGACTTCTTCAAGAGACTTCAAGAGCATACTTCACCTGGAGACTTATTTGGGGACTAAATAACCTAGTTTAAGACTTCATGTGGGCACTAAATAACCTAGTTTTAGACTTCAAGAGTAGACTTCACCTGGAGACTTCATGTGGGCACTAAATAACCTAGTTTGAGACTTCTCCACGAGACTTCAATAGCAAACTTCTACTATGGCTCGTAGTAAATAAAGCCACTATTACCAATAAGAAGCACGAAAATGAAGCGGACCTTTGTGAAAAGTCGCTTCTTATCATTGTTACTCCTTTCAAAACACGCAACCTACTTTTCATCTTTTATCAACCTTCTCAATTTCTCAAACCCTCTCAAGCTTCTAAAAAAATGTCATACACATTAGGAATCATCAAAAGAGGTTTGAGGAACCTCTTGAAAGAATCCGCAGACTCACTTTGCGGCAGGTAAAGTCTATGCAGCTTCTCCAAAAATGTTTTTTTTTTCCAGAGATTACAGTACATGCAAGAGACTAATTTTTTACCAAATTCTTTTAGGACCTGTGGACAATGACATCTTCCATTGGGAGGGTGTGATCTAAAGTGACTATTCATTAGCTGCCAGAGTACCCGCTGAAACCCCCACATGTAAGTTTTAATTATATTTCAGTTACACAAATAGAACTTAGAAAGCACACATTTTTAATAATTAGTAAAACACATAGGGACACATAGGGAATATTTAATTTCATTCGTGGAATCTATTGCTCAATCTATTTCATTTGTAAAACACATGTTTTTATTTAGACTTATAGAATTACTAAATGACATTAGAATAAGTCCTTTTCATGTAATTGATTCCTTAAATATCGTGACGGTTCATATGGTTAATGTATGTTGATTTCAACATCGCGATCTACCACCCTAATATCATGGATCGCAGTAATATCTTCCTGAAGATGCTCCTACATGCTTACTGTAGCCCCGTAAATAACATAACCACAATATTAGAGGCTCTTGTGAAGATGTTGACTAAGCCAGAGTTGGGTGAAAAAGATTATTTCATAGAATTTATTGCCCAAATCTACATCACTGATAGGGACCTTTTCAATGAGAAGGCACGAGATATGACTCGATTTTATGCTGGAGGATCAAACAACACCTTATCCTTTAATTTATGTGAAACAGTTCTTTTTAATCATAATTATGTTTATGTTTTGAACTTGGTCTGTTTTTAATTATAATTATGTTTTCGACCTTGGTATTATTATAATTATGTTTTGCACTTGGTTTAATTTTAGAGTCTTATTATTTTTTAAATTTTTAATCCAAACTCTAACCCTCAAACCCTAAACTATTATCTGTGATTGGAACCTTGATTTTGTTAAATGAAATGCAAAGTTATAAAACCACAAAAATTGAATTGCAAAGTTGTAAATTGAAAACCACAAAGAACTGGTCATAATTATATAAATTGTAAGTTGCAAAGTTTTAAAGAGACTTCGTCGGGAGATTTCATCTGGAGACTTCGAACACTAATTTTAGACTTCATCAGGAGATTTCAAAAGTAGACTTCGCGTGAAGACTTCATATGGGGACCCCACAGCTAAGTAGAGATTTTTACACGAGACTTCAAGAGTAGACTTCGCCTGGAGATTTCATCTGCACACTGAACACCCAAAATATCCTGAGCCATATAAATATAGATCAATAATCACAACCAAAGATTTTAACTTACATAGTTATTGCGAGTATAAACAGGTTGCCTGTATTTTGAACAATTATATTGCTTGTGAGCCTTCCGCGGTTTTGGCGTAGGCTTTCTTGCGATTTTAAGCCACGTTTGCCACCTTGAATTCTTCTGCCTTCCAGGAGGATGTCGGACTAGTAGAGGAAAAACCTTGACAAACTCGGGCTCTTTGATATCGACAGTTTTAGGAAAAATGTTGCTTTCGTACGTCGCATACAAATATTCATTTGTGTATGATGGGCATACGAGGGCGGCCACATCCATTTTAAGCTCAGGAGCAGCAAAAATAGCTTGCGAGCAAGGTATTTTCTCAACATCATACACACCACATCCACATGTTCGATGTTAGAAATCAACGATACAATCTCTATGTCCTCCCGTCACGTAGAATCGCCAACCGTCTATGCATTCGACCGTCATCTGGTCAGGATAATTCTGACGAATAGTTAGCAAATATTCACCTTCTTAGCTATGTTTTGTTTTGAGACTCATAGCGTCTTCTCACCTTTTAAAATACCATCTTCATAGCTTTTCTCGTAAGAATTCCAAAAGAAATGGTATGGGAAATCTTCGAGCTAGCTTCAGTGCAGAGTTTATAGATTCAGCTATGTTGCTCATTTGTATGTTGTATCGTTTGCCTAAAAAGTGAATGCAGGCCCACAGATTCACATCTACGTTCTCCAAGTAAGTTGCAAGCTCGGGTTTTGTCTCCCGTAAGACGTCCATGTATCTGTTAAAATCATAATGCGTATATCGCCTCTCACCAAGTACATAAGATGCTTTTCCTTGTACTTCGTGACTATGTTATTCTGTAGGTGATAAAAACATATCCCTCTTATTGCCCATGGCATAAAAGTTTCAATGGCATTCTTAATGAAGGTGTGCTTGTCGGACTTTATGACCAAAAGAAATTGATCGGAGACACATCCACTCAACTTGGTAAAAAACCATTGCCATGATTCATCATTTTCAGAGTCTACAATAGCAAAAGCTAACGAGAATATTTGGAAATTCCCGTCTTGGCCGCAAGTCACTAGCAGAACACCGCCATATTTCCCCGTTAGATAACACCCATCCAACACCATAACTCTTCTCAGAAACTAAAAAACCGGTAATAGAGGCTTCAAGAGCCAGAAACAAATATTTGAATCTGTTTTAATCATCAACCACAAGATCAGTGACGGTTCTGGGATTGGCTAGTCCGATGCGATAGAGATACGACGGCAGCTTCTCATATCCATCTTCCATTGTTCCCTTCACCAATTGTTGTGTAAATATCAAAGCTTTATAGGAAGTGGTATAATTCATCTGCATACCATATTTATTCTTCATTAAAGTTATTCCATCGATTGTTCCCCATTCATCATAAAACAACTTAGCAATATATCTCGGAGTATGACGTTTGCGCAAAGAAATTTGGTCTGCTACATTGCAAGTATGATCTTTTTTGTACAAGGTAAATCAAAACCTTTTTGGTTCATTTTTTACAGCCACTCTAACCCTCCAATTGCATCTTTCACACCGCATATGGCTACAAACAGTTTTTGTGTAGACTTATGCACTTTGAAGGTGAATTTCGACATTATCGCCATCAATCGCAGCTTGGATACAAGCGCATCCTTTGTAGGAAAACTCACAGTCAAATAGATACTGTTTGACCATGTCATGTTGGATCTTCATCCTTCACCAACAAAACCAACTTTCGCACCAAGACACATGTCATCCTTAACTTTCCCATACACAGTATAATTCTCAAGGTATCCATCCATCTTTAACTTCACCAACATGAGATTCTTCCCCATCATCATCATCATCATCATCGTTGACATTACCCTCACCACCATCAGATATATCCATATCTTCGTCTTCAGACTCTTCTGCATCGTCTTCAAGGTCTTCGTTAACACTTCCACCAGCAACCTCATTGCCACTAGCCATACCAAAATGACTTGAGATACAAAGGCGTATAACATGTGTTTTACATAACTCAACCAAGGATCACACTTGTCTATTATTTGTGACATGCATAGGTGGTGTAGGAGAATCCGTGTCCATTAGTTGCAACATTGAATCTGGCAACGAGTAAGTTAACTCGACGAACTCGATGTTCTTGTCCAGCTTATAGTTTGCTTGTGCCATCTCAATCAGTTCACGGTGTGTACAAGAATCACTCTAGAAGAACATTCTCCTCCTTTGGGATAATCCACCTCAAAATGCCATTCTCCATAGACAGCAGGTACTTGAACCATTATTTGAAAACATTTGACACAAATGTAAACTATTAGTGAAAGAAACAAATGAAAACAATAGGTCTACCAGCAAACTTCTTACAAAAAGTTTGTCAGTAGACTTCAAATGTGAAGTCTATTGATAAATAATTATCAGAAATTCATAAAATCGATTTAAAATAATATATAACACATTGAGATGTGAAATTCATATATAAATAACAACAATAACTAATACACATGAAAGAAATATCAAAAATACAAATTATATATGATACAAATACATTTTTTTAAAAGTTAGTGCATGAAACTTCTCAAACGAAGTCTCCAGACATACATCCTCTATGAAATCTAAAGTTTATAAGTTAAATACCTAATAAGTTAAGAAAAATAACATAAAAAGAATTATGCGATAAAAATAAAAATAACTTATTACAAATAAGCTAAAAATTCATTTTTACTAAAATTATCATTAGAAACTTCTACTGCGAAGTCTCATAGTAGACTTCTTGGATGAAATCTGCTTCGCTATTTAGAAGAAACTTCGCCTGAGAAGTCTGAAGTAGGGGTCTTGTTTTGCAATTGACCAGAGTTTGACTTTTTTAGGAGACTTCACAGGCGAAGTCTCCTACACAAGGAGACTTCGTCTGAGAAGTTTATACCAGTTTGGAGTCTAGTTTTTCAATTGACCACAATTTTGACTTTTTGAATAGACTTCATCTTGAAAGTCTCTTTGGTAAGAGACTTTGCCGGTGAAGTCTATTACGTAATTAGACTTCCACGATGAAGTCTTTTTTACCTTCAGAGACTTCTCCGGCGAAGTCTACCCACAAAATAAGGTCTAATTTTGCAATTGACCATGTTTGACTTTTATATGAGACTTCTTCTCAGAAGTCTGTGTAGAAAAAGAGTTACTTTTGCAACTGACCGTGATTTTCGATTTTTAAATTCAAGAGTTCCGATGGTTTTAGACTTCATCTGAGAAGTCTATCAATAGTCAATGTTTTGGAATTTCATTGAAATGCAAAACTAACCCTTTTTTCATGCAGACTTCTCAGATGAAGTCTCAATAAAAAGTCTTCGTTCCGGTCAATTGCAAAACTAACCTCTCTTTTCGCAGACTTCACAGGAGAAGTCATTGTACAAAGTCAAACTTACGGTCAATTGCAAACTAACCTCTTGTACGCAGACTTCGATGGTGAAGTCTCAAGACCGTTTTTTTGTTTTCAAAGGAGAACTTGAGACTTCATCGTGATTTCATCGTGAAGTCTGAGACCCAAAAATTCAATTGCAAAACTAACCCCCAGTTGACTATTGAAACTTCACCCATGAAGTTTGCCTTCTGGAAAATCGAAGAAAAGGAAGCAAAAATTATCAAAATTCGGTTTGAGCTTTTTTTTAGCTTCTTAAACGGCTAAGAACTTATCGCGCCACCAATACCCAAGCAACCCATACGTTATTATGCGTGAATCTTAGTATATCGCAAGATCTATGGATGGTAAATATTGAAAACGAGAAATGGTTGAAACAAGAGAGGAGATCGACAAAAATGGAGCTTTTAGCTCAGTTTTGGAGCATTAACATCTCTTAATTCGGTTGTTTGAAGCATTTGGAGCTCAATTTGTTTGGTAATGGTGGTTGGAAACTATTGAAGACGATGACATTTTCGTTATTACGTGAGAATTTTTGGGTTATTATTTTTCAAACCCAACCATCAGACTTCACAGGAGAAATCTGTGCTAGGTATTTTTGTCAAAAGAAGCTGAAAAGAGTATTTTAAGACATTTTGAAAAGAGGGAAGAGGAGCATACTTTTGAAATTGACTTCAAATAATGGTCTATTTTAACAAGAAACCCAAATAGTTATAGGCTAATAAGCTCAAATCGGTTTTGACTAAATAAACAAAATGTCATAACTTTTTGTTTAGGCAATTCTCATCAATACCGCAAAACTAAGTTTTAATTTCAAAAAATACATTTATATTTTTATTTTTCAAAAATACCACAAAAATTTGTTTTTTTTTTCAAATATACCACAAAATTAAAACTGAACTTTAAACCCTCAAAACTAAACCCTAAATTCAAAATACTAAACTCTAAACCCAAATACTAAACCCAACCCCGTATATTTAAATTATAAACTTTTATAATTCATTTTTAGTTTTGCCATATTTTTAAAACCTTTATAACCCTTATAATGTCATTTGATTGTATTATTGGTTCAAATTGAAAGTAATGGCTGGGAGAGAAGGAGAAGAGAGAGTGGTGGGGCAATTTGTAGATCCGAAGCACATGTTACGCTCCTACAATACAAATAAACCCAGACGGTACGGTGCTATCATCCACTCACTCAACTGTGATCTTTTAAAGTTTTGCAAGAAGGTCCTTTTGTTTCAATTTTATTTGTGTGTGAGCCCCCGGTCACGGGATTTGTTAAAATTCCCACCTTCACACACTAAAATTTTGAAGAATAATGTTATTTTTACTAGAGTTTTTAATTTTGTTCTTCTTGATATATTACTTAATACCCCCATAACTCTCTATTTTTTATACACACATTTAAAAAGATTATATCATACAAATACAAGATAATTATCCAATTTGTTTTATTTCTTTTGTTAACAAGCCCTTTTTATATAAAATCAAGTTAAATCACTTTTAGTTTTCCATTTGCTTTTTCTTTTTATTTACTCTTATCGTTTATCCACTAATACATAATTTTCAAAGATTACCTTTAACTTTTTTAATAGTTTAATATTATTGCCCCGACTAAATTAATTTTTAGATATGTCACTGCTCCAACTTATATATATTTGATTAGGTCTTGATAATCTAATATTTTAAAATTTATGAAAAAAATCAAAATCGAAATTTTATAAAATAGAACTAAATCAGTATCCGTGAAAATAAATTTATAATTAAATATTAAAAACACCTTAAAATCATTCTTTAAAAATTAGAAGAAAAAACCAACCGAAATTACAAAAAATTTAACAATCATTAGAATATAAACAAAAAAATTACGACAACCTCATAATAATAAATTAAAATAATTTTTTTTAAAGTAAAAAAACTAGATTTTTTACCATGAAGTTAAAGGTAAGATGGATTTTTTGAAAAACAAATTTTGTTTGTTGCGAGAATATGTAACTACTTATTTATTTATAGTAGAGTTCAATATTTAAAATTTTTTTAGGATTATAAATTTTCTTAATTATGAAAGTTTATTCTTTTAAAAAATTAGTAATTTGTATAGTTTTCTTATAGAATTTTAATTTTCTGAATAATGGTAGTTAATTATCTTTTTGTATAATTTTCTAAATATAATCTTTGACATTTTTTTTGACACGTGTCGGAATCTTGAATCGAAAGACATGATACGTATCGTGATATTGTAAGTTAGTAACTTTAAAAACTATACTTTATAATATATATATTCCACATAGTTCATTCTAATATACCTATCTTTCACATTAAATACCTTAATTTCATTTATTATCTATGGTTCTAAGATTCAAAATGTGTTTTATTTTCTGTTACCACTTGTATACCTATAATCTAATCCCTTTTATTTTCGTTTCTACACCATCTCTTTAGTCAAATCAATCTTCTATTACCTTTTATAATAGTCTATTATTATTTGTAGAATCAAACTATATCATTTCCGCACCCAGAAAATCACATGCTGCACAAAAATGAGAAGTTCTTGATATATAATCTTTTTTCTGTATAATTTTTTTGTGGTGTAAAGAGACTACGGTGTTGCAACAATGTTGAACATTAATAGAATGTTATACAAGGTAAAATTTTGGGGAATTAATTGTGAATTTGGGAAAACATGAAGGGGTTGTTATCAAGGACTAGAACCTCTAGTGCCTTGTATTTTTCCGTGGGATGTAATTAATATGTACGGTTCTCCATAAAATCCTGTCGGTGTGAGTTTTTATAGCGTAATTTTTATTTTAAAATGGTCACGTACCACCACCGTTTCTTATACACAATGATTATATTCACCACCGTTGTTACGTTCTTTGGATTCTAGTTCTACTCCTTACCCCATACGATTCCCATGCACGAATTTGGTATTTTATTGTTTATTAATTTGGCAACTCATGTACATTTTCGTTTGCTAGATATGGTTTATTATCAAGTACACTTTTCTTTATTTTCTAAGCTTGTAAATATTATTAGAAAGCATTGCCTTAACTAGAGATTTTTTTTTACCAAAAAAGAATAAAAACAAGATTACAGTATCTTTAAGAAAATATGGAAAAGAAACAGATTATCGAATCCATAAAACATTAGCTTTCTCCATTGTGGTGTTCCGGATCTCTTGATTAATGTTTTTGAAGTCAATTGAAGGAAGGATCATTTGGTTATTGTGCAAAGACATTGTTTCTCTTGATTAACATAGGCTTGCGCATCTACTTTCCTAAGAGTAGAGGGAGCTTGAGGAGACCTATATTTTGTCCATGAGAGCAATTCAGACCATATACAGAAGACAATGTCCAAGAGTTAATCTGATAAAAAAACCTGATTCCAAATAGCAGCCAAATTCACAAGTGATCGACATGTGGTCTTGTTTCGGGTAGAAGAGAGCATAAGCAACAACCCATGGAAGAAATTATTCTCCATGCATGAAGCAAGTCGTTGCCTTGTTGGGAGCCTATTTAAGTTGGTCACCCGCATGTTAAAACATGTTTTGGACTTGCTTTTTTGAACCTGACTGAACTGACCCAGTCTTTTCCGACTTCCCTATGCCACAAGATATTCCAAGTTTTAAGTGAAGAAAAACATAAGACAGTGTTTAGTAAGACTTTTGCAGCAACTCAAGACTGAAAATGACATCGCTCTTCGAGTCACGAAGTGTTGACTGCAAAAATTGGTTCCTAGCTGATGTTCAGAGTGTTGAAGACGCTTCCCTGCGCAGGATATGCTGAGCGAAAAGTGTCTGCCACCAACCATTTAACGACATCTTTGTAAGTTTGTTATCTCGTCGAGCATGAATCATGCAAACATTTGTTGCATAATCCTTTAGTATATTTCACAATATGAATGATAAAATGAATTTTTGAGTAAATACAGTATAAAGTTGCTTAAGAAGAGTGGTAAGAACAAAATTATACGATTGGTAGGTGGCTGAAAGTGTTTTTGTAAAGTTGACTGTGTTAAGATAAGTAAATCCATCATGTTGGAGCTTAATTGAAAAAATAACATAAATTGTGTTAAAAATAAGGCATATTGCTCGTGGAGTCGCTCACTAGGCTTGGGCGTTTGGGTTCGGTTCAGATTTTTCAAGTTTTCGGGTTTAGAGGTACATGATCCATTCGGATATTCATAGTTTTCGGGTCGGGTTCGGATCAGTTCGGGTTTCATCCGAAACCCAAAATATTCTTCAGTTTTTGGTTCAGTCTTGACAATTTGTATCCAATTAATTATAGAATACCCGAAGTCAATTTGAAATCCATGTAAACTAGAATTCAAAGACATATCTAATAAAAGACAAACAACAAAGAACACAAGTTTTTAATGTGTTTGACACTAATGAGAGAGACAAAAAGTAAGAGTATAAAAGAGAATAACCAAGATAATCAACCGACAAAACAAAAAATAAAGTGTTCCTGCGTTCAAGTGAAAACACCAAATACAAACACCTAATGACTTTCTGGACTTGTGACATCAAATGACAACAAATTAGAAGTAATAACCATGTAATCTAAGTATTAACATATGACAAATATGAAAATGAAAAGTATTTACCTTGTAGCCGAGAATAGCAAAACAAACTATCAAAATGATTTATTCTTCTCGTGGTATTGTGGTTTGAAACTCTAAAAATAAAGAAAAAAAACAAATAGTTAACATGAAATACAAAAGAAGAAATAACAATAAACAAAAAATTAAGATACAAACCTTTCTCAAGCTTATCTTCAAACTCAACTTAGCAAGTATATGTGCATTTGTAAGCACTTTTGATTCAGATCTAATGTTTTGTTTCATCCATTGCTCTGTACACAAAAAACTTCAACCATATAGTGAGTTAAACAATTTTTGTATGAGTTTATTAACATGCCACTAGTGCTGATATGTGTTCCATCTATATGACTATAAAAATACCATTTATAATATGTGATCCATCTATATACTTTTATAAATTCCAAATCTTAATTAATAACATGTTTTAAAATAAAGCGGATATATACTCTAACATGTAAGTATGTATATTACCTAACCACTTAATTAATCAATAATTTATAGCTTAAATTGTTACACACGATGTGTAATGAAGAATGAAATACTATTGTTCATATTTGCTTTTTGTTGATTCGTCTATTGCTTTACGCCGTCAAAACTTGTTCATTTGTTATCTTTATTTGTTCGTTTTCGCTTCATGTTGATCATCTGTGATTAAAAAGACACGTAACTTATGTATACAATAATTGTTTTCTTGAACTTCACATGGATTAGGCTAAGATGAATTGAATGAAAAGGAAATGTATACAACGTTATACATGTTTCAAGTGAAGGGTAAAAAAATCTGTAGCCAGTTTGATAATGAATATCAATTAACGTATATCTATGTAACATTTAGGATCATATCCAACTAAGATGAATTGAATGAAAAGAAAAGGTGAACTTATTTTTCTCTATCACATCTCTAGTTTATGAAACACAAAATTGAAACTGTAGCCAAAATGAGAACTAGCCTTAATAATTAATTACTTCACTCTAAATTTTTCAGAGCACACTTGCTTTGTTGTTTTCTACACTTGCTTTTTTTTTTCCGCTCTAAACTCTTCTCACCCTCCCACATGTGTTCATTCACTTTCATGCAAAGTTCTCTAAAATGTACAATTTTTAAATTATGTGGAGGAAAAATACTTGTTTTTAAGCTGATAATAAAATATCTTTAAGCTCATAAAAATCTCATATCAATCAGTCAAACATATGTAGAATTCCATCTAGTTTTAACTTCTAATGGCAAACTACCTCTTGTCATCCTATCAGATTCTACTTTCAACTCAAATGTTTTTTGCATATTTGTTAGAGACCTAACATATGAGATAACATTACAAATTGCAGTTATACAAACATCTACTTCAGCCAATCCATCCTTTACAATGGTAATAATGATATGAACAAAGCATCTCATATGCAAAAACTTCCGTTTATCACTAAAAAATCATCATATATTAATGAGAATTTAAACTCAAACTGTATCAAATCAATACCATTACCTATTGCATTGTCCACAATTATTAATTTATTAATTAATCAATTATAATTTTCTCTATTGTACTACGTCACTTAGTGCAATTTTTGTCCATTTCTTCATTTTGCCAAAATTCTGATTTTTTTAGATATCTAGAATCAAAATTGTTGAATGGTTTCTCAATAGTAGTTTTGTGAATTTTGTAAAGTATTATATATTCTTTTAGATTTCACGAATCAAAACGATCTTAAAAATAATGAATGATTACTTAGTTGGAAACACGAGATTTAGATTCTTAGGATAATCTAATTAATAGAGTGCGATATTTGTGGATTTTGTTTCATCTTATTCTTCTAGTTGATTAAGATTGTTAAATGGACTTCACGATATTTGTTAAGTGGATATTTAAATCTTCAATGCTTTTTTAGATATTTTAAAATCAAAATTATCTAGAGAATACCGATTTTTTTTTTAATTTAGTTTGTAGGTTTACTAAATTGGAAATGAAATTCATGATTCTTTTAATGTTTTAATTTATCTTTAATTGGATCGATCGCGTATGCTCGTTTTTGCTTCTAAAATGTTTTTCACCAATAAAGGTATAAACACGCGTAAATATCATATTTCGTTGTAACATTTAGAAAGAAACGAAGTATGCAGAATCAGTGAAGTTAACATAGTCTTGGCCAGCTTTTTCCAACTTTATTGATGACTTTGATTTGTTTGAAAATAGCTTTGGTAGTATTTTTATTCCTTGCCGTATTCTTAGGATCCGTTATTGATTCATTGATTTATAAATCCATATAATATTAGAATTCTTCGTTGATTTTTAAATCACAACATATAAATTTTAAAATAACATGGTTTAGATATAATTTTGAATCTTTCTACTTTTTACTTTCAAATCCTTTTAAAATCTAATATGAATTTTAAAGTGTATTATTTAATCATTAAACGAATAACACATGATTTTAACCAGTGTTTAGAAATCTGAATAACACATGATTTCAAAAATAATTTTAAAATCAATGATTCAATAACAAAGAATTTATTTTAGATTTCTAAATTAGTTAAAATCCATAAAACAATAAATACTCTTAGTAACGTAAAACGTTTTTTTCCCAAATTGAGTAATCAGTGAAGTGGTTTTCTATGTCTAAAAAGAAAAAACAGTATGAGTAATAGCCCATGGGCCTTAACCACCTGATGGGCTCTTTAGTTTAAAGGCCTCATAAAATTGATCAGACTCTAGCGCCACACGTGTTGAGGAGGCGGGAAAACAACATCATCGGCGTCGAGGGAGACTAAGAGAGAGAGAGACCTTCGCTCGCTGCTTTCTCTGTAATCGCCATGGGTATCAAGGTCTGATGAAAAAAAAAAACGGTGACTGTTTGTTTCAGTTTTAGATTAAGTTTCCTGAATTGGATCTAATGCTGGTGTTTTTTGTTGTGTGAAAAAATGTCTGATTTTTAGGGTTTAACGAAGCTTTTAGCCGACAATGCGCCTGGTTGTATGAAAGAACAGAAATTTGAGAGCTATTTTGGTCGGAAAATCGCCGTTGATGCTAGCATGAGCATTTACCAATTCCTTGTTCGTTCCCCTTCTTCCCTTTGTATCAGTCTCATTTTCCACTCAGCGAGTTATAATTTTTGTAATGTGAATTGATGTGATGCAGATTGTAGTCGGAAGAACTGGGACTGAAATGCTCACTAACGAAGCTGGTGAAGTCACTAGGTTTCTCTATTACTCTCTCTCTCTCTCTCTGTTTCTACATTTGTAAAGTTTGAATCTTTCTGTCTGATGTGTTGTGTCTTTATACGTGTAGCCATTTACAAGGGATGTTTAATCGAACGATTCGTCTTCTCGAGGCTGGAATTAAGCCTGTGTAATGTTCTTTTCCTTACTTTCTCTGTTGGTAGAAAAGGTTTGCCTTTTACTATTAGTTTTGCTAATTTAGTTCTGAATCTTTTGTTACAGCTATGTTTTTGATGGAAAGCCCCCAGAGTTAAAGAGACAAGAACTGGCAAAACGGTAAATTTTATCATTCAGAATTGTTTTTTAGCTCGAAAATGCTAATATGAGTTTCTGAACTGTTGTTCACTATGGTTTCATTCATTCTACTCTTGATTCAGTTACTCCAAGAGAGCTGATGCAACTGCAGATTTGACTGGTGCAATTGAGGTTTGTCACTCGTACTTGCCTTACGAGTTACTTACCTAGCTATATTTTACCACCGAAAGAGCTTTTTCTTAAAAGGCTAATGTATGCTGACAGGCAGGAAACAAGGAGGACATTGAGAAGTACAGCAAACGAACTGTGAAGGTATCCATCTGCGAATCGTTGGACCCCTTAGGTTTATGGCATCCACTTCAAAGCAATTAATATATGTATAATCTCCCACAGGTGACAAAACAGCACAATGACGACTGCAAAAGACTCTTGAGACTCATGGGGGTGCCCGTTGTTGAGGTACTTATTTTATGCGCAGAGGCCCGAGGGTCTAAATCTCTTCTATTAACTAATCTTTTTGGTTATGAAATTAAATGGCTAAAAGTTTGAAAAGAAGACTGATGTGGCTTCTTACATACAGGCCACTTCCGAAGCTGAAGCGCAATGTGCTGCACTTTGCAAGTTAGGAAAGGTCTAATTTCTGTTCTCTTTTTGGTGTTTACTGACAGTTTTGGGTGACCACTGTCTTCAATCTTTGTGTAAGTGGAAGTTTTACAAGGTTTGCAATGCTTTCTTATGAATAGTTTCTGTCTGTTTAGGTTTATGGTGTGGCTTCTGAAGATATGGATTCCTTGACTTTTGGAGCTCCTAAGTTTCTTCGCCACCTGATGGATCCTAGCTCCAGAAAGATCCCTGTCATGGAATTTGAAGTTGCTAAGGTTTCTCTCTCACACCACTATCTTTCTGTTCTACTTGTTAAGTAAATGAGATAATCTCTTCACTTGTGGTCTCGTTTCAGATTTTAGAAGAGCTTCAACTTACCATGGATCAATTCATCGACTTGTGCATATTGTCAGGGTGTGACTATTGTGACAGCATCCGAGGTAGCTAGAGATTTATTTTCCCTCTTTATATCTTTCAACTGTGGGTGACATAGATCAACACTGGTTTTTTTTCTCTGTTAAATGTTACGCAGGTAAACTAATATGCATTTTGTGCCACAGGTATCGGAGGGCAGACGGCCTTAAAGCTCATTCGCCAGCATGGATCTATTGAGACCATACTTGAAAATATAAACAAAGAAAGGTTTACCGCTGTTAAATTATCTCAGAGTAATTTGATTTGGTGACAATATTCGGTTTTATGATATAATAGCTCAAACTAACCAATACGAGTGAAGGTTATAAACTGCAAATTCAGTCTAGTTGGATATTACCTGTGACTTCTGTTGAAACATGAAAAAAAAATCTCTCCACGTTGCATTATGATAACCACACTTCTAAGAAGCTTTTTTTTGTCAATTTGCTGTCTGATCTTAATCAATCTATACTGTTACTTTTGCTGAGTTCTTACTTTGAACATCTACTGTTCCAAGAAACAATAGCCATAGTGTGTTAAAGACCTTTACCACTTTGGTATTATATGTAGGTATCAAATACCCGAGGAATGGCCATATAACGAAGCTAGGAGACTTTTCAAAGAACCTGATGTCTTAACAAATGAAGATCAGCTTGATATTAAGTGGACCTCTCCAGATGAAGAGGTAAAAACTTAATTCTCCCCTTTTCTGCTCCACCCCTTTTTTGGATTCATCGGGAGATATTTTTAATTACCTCTTCGTTTTCTCCCTTTGCAGGGTATAGTTCAGTTTTTGGTGAATGAAAATGGATTCAACATAGATAGGGTAACCAAGGTATGTTTCATGTAGTGTACTAGTGTTATCATACTTTGTTCCATATTGCCATGTAGTGCAATTCTCTATTCTGACAATATCATGGATGATCTGAAATTTTTTATAGGCCATAGAGAAAATTAAAACTGCGAAGAACAAATCATCCCAGGGGAGGTATGCACCTTTCAAACAATATAGTGGTGATAGCTTTTATTTCTCTTACCCCTCATTTCTTTCTTAAACATTTCACACTTTCACAGGCTGGAGTCGTTTTTCAAGCCAGTTGCTAACTCATCCGTGCCTGCTAAAAGAAAGGTTTGTCTCTTTTAATTTTATATATGGTTGAACCCGTTGGTTCTTAAGCTCTTTTCTATTCACTTGTACATGAATGTGTACGTCCTATAATCTTTTAAGTGAAAAGGAAACACTGATTAGTAAGTGCAAAAGGCTTTCCAAATGGCTATTAAAACAATTCCCCGATTCGTGGTTCTTGAAACATTCGTTTTCTTCATGCTTTCCACCTACATCTTGTGACTATGAATTCCTTGTTTCCGTAGCCTGCCACAAACTCTTAATACACGTCCAGAAATGGATGGAAATACATATATGTATACTTTACACACTTTAGGGAAACCTTATATGCCTAGTTACCTCTGAGGTGATTCCATAATATACTGGATCACAGGGTACCAAATGTTTGCTCTGGCAGTATAAACCAGCTATCAGCAGTAAAGTCTTCTCTCTACATGCTTTTGGAAAGAACACCTCCAATAACATTGCTAGCCTTAGGCTGTTCTCTCAATCCTGGGGTTCCAATCTTTCTGTTCAAATGGCTGGAGCTGGCGTAGGCACAAGAATCTAAATATCACGGTGAACATTTAAAAACAATCTGCGATAATTTCTGTAGTTCTATTTAGCTACATGTTTAGTGTGACGTTGAGCTGGAAGCTACCTTATATAGACTAAGCGCCTCCATTCTTAAGAATCCTGGGTTAAATAGAACACTCTACTTTGTGTTTCACATGTTTTAGATATACGTCCATCATTTGGTGTTTACAAACTGTTTTTGACTTGCTAACAGGAGATCCCAGAGAGTACCACTAAAGGAGCAGCAAATAAGAAAACCAAGGGAGGTGGTGGAAGAAAGAAGAAGTAAATCACAGTCCCAGTTGTTTTAAGGCTGTATAAGTAGTACGCTTCTGCTGCAAAGATCTCAAAAGAAGGTCAATAACTGTGATGGTTTTCCTAAGGCTAAGTAGTATATTTGCTTTTTTTTTTACAATGTTTCCGTAACCGTGGTTAGTCTCTGCTTTCTCAATGGTAGAAAATTAGTCAGGTCTGGACTTCTTTTGCATCATTATGGTTTCCGTGAAGGCTTGATCATGAATTTTCTTTTGACAAGGAAAATGTTTGTGCTTGTGTCTTCGAGTTTGCGCTAATTTCAGCAAGACTCCAAGTCAAATTATGATAAAATTAGCATTTGTTTCAGATAAGAGGAGGGAGGGGTGCCAGTAACAAAGATTCATCACATAGCAAAATAAAACATGCTTACATAAGAAATTATTTTACTGGCTAAAGATTGCATGATTTTACATGAAGACTATAAGACAGGGTTCAAACGATGGTGCAGCCGCTTCCACTCTCATAGGTATTAACTGATACCAAGTCACAGGGGTGGTAGTAGTAAGGGAAACAAGGCTTGCACCCGTCGGCTGGTTTGGGGTCTGGTTTTTTCGGTGGTCCGACACTGATTACTACTGGTTTCTGTTTAATCTTCTTAAGCTGTTCTGCTACGCAGACTGGATCCATTGTACCCACCACGGTTAGTATGCTCTTCTCTGGATCCAGTGAAACATGATTCACACCTGCATTAAAATCTATCATCTTTTAATTGCATCTCTCATATATCTGCAGAATTAGTAACACGTTTTTCTTATATCATACCTTCTAGCTCTGTGACAGCCTCCATGATTGCATATTTGCATTTCTCACAGTCGATATTCACTTTGATCTCGATTTTCTGCACAAAACTGAATGATTCAAGAAAAGAAAAAACTCTGATTTATTTCCATATAAGTAGTATGAGCATGAGATTTTTACCTTAGCCGTCATGATGGAGAGATTAATTGGGAAGAATATGGATTATGGGATTTAGATATGAATAGAGGAGAAGAAATTAGAAACATATAAATAGAGTGATGGTTGAAGCAAGTACTCGAGTTGTCTCTTATTGTTCTCATTTCTCAACATCTTCCTTTATTATAAGAATCGTCTCTGTAACGGTTAAAGGATAAATATAAGCGACTTGACTTCGATTAAGTCTTTCTCCCAAATCGTTGCGTCAACGAACTCACTCTAGTTATATTTACGTAGCCTATACATATGTTTACTCATGTATATTAAAATATCTACATATTGAATTAGGGTTTTACCTAGTTGATGATATATACATCTAATATGGACTCAACTTGAACTTGGGATTTTATCCCTGAGGGAATTTGTTAGTCCTAAGTCTCTTAACTATTTGTTCACTTGATCCTTTATTTAATGTTTTATTAACATATTTTAATTGACAATGACTGTGACATTTTAGCGGACAATCCCTGTCGGTCTTTATCGGTCATAACTCATATTCCGGTTTAGTTTGGGTCGGACATAAGATGAAACCTTCTACAAGCCAGACCGTGTTTGAAAAGATCTCCCCGGTTTGATTAAGGTATAAAATGATAAGTTTGGATTCAGTTTGACCAAAACAAAACTTGACTTCCAGTTAGGTCCGGCGGGTTTCGGATTGGATTTGGGTAATTCGTGTAGTCGAGTTTAGTATGCGTTCAGATTTTATGACTATTCGGTTCGATTTTGGTTCAGATAACTAAACATTTGTTCAATTTCAATAAATATTGGTTTAATATTATTAAAATTTGGTTAAATTTTGCCAAAAAAAATATAATTTTGATAAATATAACTAAAGATTTTTGGATATTTAGGTTATTTGATATTTTGGGTATAAATTTTTAACTAAATATAACAAATATTTTCAGATAAATTAATATATTTCCGGTTTTCAGATATACCGGTTGGTTTTCAGTTTGGATTTGGCTGGGTAATTTGGGTGGAAACATTTAGAATTTGTTCGGATTTTACGACTATTTAGTTCGGTTTCGTAATCGGATTTTTTATTTGGTTTTCGGATTTCATGTCCATGCCAACTTCCAATTTCTATATAGGGAAAATTCTTTAAAAAACTTTCAAGTTGCAAATGATTCCCAACTTAAACCTTCTACTTTTTTTGTTCTCATTAAAACTTTGAATTATTAAATTTTCCCAGAAAAAACCTTCAACTTTTAATATTTGTGCTAGAGGTTAAGTTGACTAACGGTCGACGATGAACGGTAACGTTGGTTGACCGTTAGTCAACCTTTTTTTTTTTAACAACTTATCATTTTGATTAATAAGTGTAAGTAGGGTACACATATGTAGCTAGCAATGATGGTGGTATTACATAAGTTGTAAGCAAATTTTGAATGAAGCGGGTTATGCAGATGCGGGTTGTGGAGAAGACGTTGCGGGTGCGGGTCGCGATAGCTAAAAAAGAGTGTTATATAAACCCGCATAACTAATTAAAAAAAAAATCGGCCCAAGTCAGCCGAAAACATTAAAATCAATCCCAATTAGAAAATCCTTACCTTCTTCACCGTTGCAGCAGATGCAATTGCAGCTAGTTGTAGATCTAGATGGAAGGATGTGAGGTCAGTTGACCCATCATTAATTTATCATTTTGATTAATTAATGTAAGTAGGGTACAAATATTTAGCTAGTTATAACGGGTTATCCACTACAAATATTTAGGTCGTAAAAAAATTATGAGTGAATCGGGTTATTCGCCGTTGGAATCAAAACATAATTAAAAAATTATCTTTTAATATAAATAAGAATTTTTCTTTCAAATAGACTTATGCTCCAAGTTAAGTTAGAGTTAGAGTTGTTGCTTTATTGGAGAAAGAATACTACAAAAAACATTATTTTTTTTTCTATTTTATTATATTAAATAAAAACATAAAAATAAGATTTTGAGTTGGATTTTAATGTTTTCGATTGATTTGGACCGAATTTTTTTAAATTAGTTATATGGGTTTATATAACTTTCTTTTTCAGATATCGCGACCTGCACCCGCAACGCCTTCTCCACAACCTGCACCCGCAACGCCTTCTCCACAACCCGCACCCGCATAACTCGCTTCACTCAAAATTTGCTTACGTCCCACCGTCATGGCTAGCTAAATATTTGTACCCTACTTACACTAATTAATCAAAATGATAAGTTGTTAAAAAAAAGTTGACTAACAGTAACCTCGGGCAGAAATATTAAGAGTTGAAGGTTTTTTCTGGAAAAATTCAATAGTTTAGGGTTTTAACTGGAAAAAAAAAAGTTAAAAGTATAAGTTATGAATCATTTGCAACTTGGAAGCTTTTTATGGGATTTTCCCATTCTATATATTATTCTGGCTAAGTTATTTTTCTAGCCAACTTCTAATTTCTATTTTCTTAATCTTACTAAATTTTTCTTGATGGGAGTTTACTAATATCCAAGAAGATAAGTTATTTTAGGATGAGTTTCCTCGGACGGTGCTAACTCCAACCATTAAGATTAGATGTATCTATTTCTCCAATAAACAACCTTGTTAATGACAACCTCCCCCAAATATTAAGCACACTTAAACCTAATTTTAGCTAAATTAAGGGCTAAAACCAACCTTTCATAATTGGCCTAATAATAAACATTTCAAAGCCTCTCAATATCTATAAGAACACCAAATTTAAAGCTTCTCTATTTGTGAATTTATTTCTTACTTATAAATTCATCAAAAAAAAAACAACTTTTTTTGAAGATAACAACAACAACAATAATGGCCTCTACTACGACCAATTTTGTTGTTGTTGTTATTACCATGTTGGTCGCAGCCGTGGCCATTGCGGAATCCGACATGCTTCAAGATGTTTGTGTTGCTGATTTGTCCAATGGTATTTATTCCAAAAACACATTTTGCTTTGACCTCTTTGTTTATTCATCGTTGAAAAAAAACAACTCAAGATTTTCGTATATATATATATATAAACATTTCATTGTTTAATATTACGTTTTTTCTCCCTATCTACTTAGATAATCATATATTTAAGAAATTTGACACCAACTGTGATATTTTGAAACGAAATCTTCTCATTTGTATTATACTTTATTTTCATTTTGGATTTGGTCTTATATTATTCAAGACTTTCCTAGAAATTTATCATGATTTATAAATTATATATAGTATTTGTCAAAATGTTAAAATAAAAAGTAGGTGGAGACATAGGATTGAAATCTTCAAACATTCTTTTTCAATAGTATCAAACCAAATATACACAAATTTGAAGTTAATTAAACTCTTGTCTTTTTTTTTGTTCTTCTCAAAATTTATCTAAATTTGTCTTTTGTTTTGTTTTTGACAAATGAAGCCGTCAAGGTCAACGGATACACTTGCAAGGACTCAACACAAGTAAAACCGGAAGACTTTTACTTCCAAGGCTTAGCCTCAGCAGCTGCCACAAACACCTCCACTGGCTCAGTCGTGACCGGAGCCAACGTAGAAAAACTACCAGGACTCAACACACTCGGCCTCTCCATGTCCCGCATCGATTACGCCCCAAACGGCCTAAACCCACCTCATGTCCATCCACGCGCCTCAGAAGTCGTTTTCGTCCTTGAAGGTCAGCTCTACGTTGGCTTCGTAACAACCTCTGGAAAACTCATCGCCAAATACATAAACAAAGGAGACATATTCGTCTTCCCCAAGGGACTCCTCCATTTCCAGAAGAACATTGCCAAATCTCCAGCATCAGTTATCGCAGCCTTCGATAGCCAATTGCCCGGAACACAATCACTTGTCGCCTCTCTCTTTGGAGCTCTTCCCGAAGACATTCTCGTTAAGTCATTCCAGCTCAAACCCAAACAGGTTAAGAGGATCAAATCCAGATACCCACCCAAGAAATGAGTTTGTTTTGATCTCCATTGTAAACACTAAGCAAAGAAGAATGAATGAAGATAAAGTTTGCAACTTTAAACTATAATGAGATGAAACTTTATGCAAAGAACTGATAAAAGCTCGTCTTAAACCTAACGAGTAAATTCTCAGCACAATGTTCATAAAAATGGGAAAATCAAAAAGAGTTTTTTTTTCTTCTGTGCCTCATTCATTCATCACTTAGCCGCTCTTCCATCTGGAATCGAGAATAAGACAATGGGCTTTGACGATTTGACAAAAGGAACATCACATCTGAAATAGCCTTTCCTCTCAAGCTGAATCACATCTCCACATTTCAGGTTCCTCATATTCGAATCACCAAGTGCCAATGTTTCCTTCTTTGTGTTAGGATTCACAAAATTAGCAACTTCATCATCATCTTCCAGCTGTGTCGCAGCAAAAATAAATCAGTGATTTTGAGAGATAACAATATTGTGTAGAAACGCATTCAACTGACTATTACCTTCTTCTTGGTGATTAAATAATCAAACTCTGTTAATGTGAGATTGACCAATTCATTCGTGTCGGGAAGCCATGTGAGCTTCAGCTTTGTAGTCTTCACAGATCCCTGGAGATTCAGAACCCCAGATAATGCAGTGACACGACCCTCCTCGTCCTTTGTGATTTCCTTTACTATGGCATTTCCCCAATCCATCAAAGTTACTTCCTCATCAATGGATATTGCACTTGCATCAACTTCCTCGATCCAAATGCTCTTTGTGAATGTGGTCGCCTTTTCTCCAGCACCTTCAAATTTCTTGTGCTTGGGTATCAGGCGAACAAACAGCTCACCAGGACCATTTGTTAAGGTAAATAGTACACGACGCTCTGCAATCACAGCCGTGTGTCTAGGGCACACAGGATCAATTATTCTCTTATTAATAGACCAAAGTTTGTCCCATTCCATCAAATTTAGATTCTTCGAAGCCCCCTGGAAAAGTAAAAAAAAATCAACAGAATTATCATTACAGATCATTCGAAGAGACAAGCAACAACGAGAAAGAAAGGCTTACCTGCTCGAGAATGAATTGAATCAGAGCCTCGATTTTCAAACCTCTACGAACAATTCCTTGGACTGTCGGGAAGCGTGGATCATCCCACCCGTCAACCAATCCAGTCTGGACAAACCAGAGAAGCTTGCGCTTACTGAGAAGTGTAAATACCAGATTTAACCGGCTGAATTCGTAAAGCTGAACTTGTCGCATTCCCATGTCCTCCAGAACTTTAAAGTACTGAGCATTGCGGTCATGATACTCACTAGACCGAAGGGCATGCGTTATACCTTCATGGGAATCGACAAACGGGCAAGCAAAGTCATATGTTGGATATATCTTATACTTATCCCCGATACGGTGGTGAGATATTAGATTGCATCGATAATAAACTGGGTCGCGCATGGCTTTGTTGGGATCTTGCATGTTGAATTTCCCGCGAACACAGCACTGTAATCCTCTCTCACTTCCCGCAATCATTTCCTGCCATAGCTTCAAATTCTCATCAACGTTATGATTCCTGCATTTTGAATCAATCCCATCCATCCTCTCTTTCTGCATCTGCTCTTTCGGAGTGTCGTCAACATAAGCCTTGCCCTCACGCATCAGTTTTTCCGCCATTTGCATCAGTTCAGGAAAGTAGTCCGAAGTGTATGTCACTTTCTCATACTTGATCCCCAAGGTCCCAATATCTTTCACTAGATTATCCACAAACTCATTGCTCTCTTTAGCAGGGTTAGTATCATCAAAACGCACAATCACTTCCCCTTGGTAACGGTCAGCAAAATACTTGTTCAGCAACGCAGCTTTGGCATGTCCAATGTGAAGGTAACCACTTGGCTCAGGAGCAAACCTAAGTCGAACCTTTCCAATTTCTGCTTCCGGCAAGTCCACTTCAGGTTTGCCTTTATCCTGTGCATCTGCTTTCGTAGCTTGTTTGCTGTCTTTAGACTTGGGAGCAGCCACAGGCTTCCCTGAGCCTTTCTTCACATATGTTGCTAGAACCTTGTTAAGCAGCTCGCTGTACTCATCTAATATCGAATTGAACCATCTAACCAAACTCTGATACTTTTTCGATTTCCTCAAACTTTCCCATCTTTGTCCAGTTCCTACCAAAAAAATTCAACTAATGAGCTTCAGATACAGAGAAACTCATACCAAATTCATAAAAAAGATAACTAATTTCTTACCAGCAAGAGCTGACCAAATAGCAACATCAGCAATTGTAAGAGAATTGCCAACAAGAAACGTGCGACTCTCAAGATACTTATCGACACGACCACAAGCATTCTCAAACTCTGAACCAGAGGAGAATACAGACGCGTAATCTATCCACTCATCAATCTGATAATCACCCACAAGAAGGGATTTAGCAATTTACATTAGAAGATTCATGCAATGATGATAAAAGATTCGAGGGATCGAGACCTGGGAAGAATCAAAAGCATCGCGGCCATAGAAATTAGGAAGCTTGTTCGCTGATCGACCAACATAGCGAAGAAGAACGGTGGTTCCACTCAATTTCCTCCTAGATCAAGAATTCGAAGAAAAAGGTTTAAACTTTTAGAGAAAGAAGAAGAAGTAATCAGATTGAGAAAAAGGGAAGTACCCGTCGGAGAAGAGAAAAGAAGGGACGGTGGTTGCGACGGCGGAGGAATCAATAGTCACCGGAGAGGCTGAGAGAGAGAGAGCAACGATGACTGAAAGTGGTGGACTTTCCGCTGGGAACGAAAGCTTCATCCCATCCATCTTTGGATCTGAATCCAAGTCCAAGAAATGGAGATCAGATGATTGTGCAATGTGTGTTTTTAGGGTTTGAGATATGAGAAACAGAAGAGAATGAAATGGAACTGGGGGCGAAGAACCGATAAAAAGAACGTATTTTTAGTTAAAGTGGTTTTGGGTCTTAGGATTAGGTTTTAGACTTGGGAAGGTTTCAACTGTGGGCGGCTCAAGTTGTAAAATTTTCCCAATCTAGTCCATAAAGTATCCATCTTTACATTTTTTTATTTGTCTCAACTTGGATTGAAGTAATAAGTAGATATGTTTTTGGTATTCTTTGGTGTGTTCAAATGCACACATTCAAGCTGTACAAATCATTATAGATGTTCATATCATTCCACAAGAACGAAAGAGAGATCAAATGTTTTTGAGTTCCTTGTGGGATCCATTGTTTGCTGCAAAAGTAGGGTCAAATGTAACATGTGTATACGAGCATAATTATGCTTGAAACCAACCATATATCATTTGCAAAAAGATTAGTACCAAATACCCAACAAAAGAGCCATCACACAGGTTCAGAAATAAGTGTATAAGAATAGCCGTATATCCTTGGTCATGACTATTTTCTGCATCAGTGTCGCTGTAATACTCTCTTGAGTAAATACGACTAGTTAACTATTTTACATCATGGAAGATGAGCATTGAAACTCTTCATAAGCTCCAATGCAGAGGCAATACAGAAAAGCTAACAAAGATTACAATTCGTTGGACTCAGTGTGTCAAAGGCTCATGGGAAACAATCAAAACAAACAAACTCTGTTCCAGTAGACCTAAGAAATAGGCAGTAACCATACTCATTCACCAATATTACTGAAATCCACTGACCAATTGTCTTCTTGCGAATAGTCTTCTTCTTTGGACAGTTTCATTGCATAATTACTGATATGATAAGAATTAGGCTGTCAAAAATACTCTTCTTCTTCAATTCCCGGAGCCAGAATGAACTTGATTAATGAGAGACTATCAACTCTCAAACAAATGCCCAAAACACACATCCTAAACAATCTGCCGAGACATCCTAAACAATCTGCTGAGACATCCTTATAAACCTAGCCATCACTAACTGCTCTCTAACCAAGTAACAACAGGACATCATCTATAGTCTGCTACATTCATTCAATCCTAGGCTAATTATGGTAGACCTATTAGACTAAAGCTTGAGCACCTGAACTTCTTCAAAAAGACCCAATGTCTGTCTTCAACTACCATCTCTTACCATTTTCCACATTAGAGAGAGAGACAAAAATCATCCAAATTTACTATGTTCAGAAGAAAACAATCTAAATCTATACATAGAACTTATTAAAAGTTTGATCATCTCCTACAAAGCTAAAGATGCAAACTCAAATCAGTGAAACCTATAACCCATAATCACTCTGCTACACGTATCAGATTCAATACACAATTGCTATATCATACTGATAGATGAAGATGCTCTGCACAGAGCCTTTAAAGAATCATCGTTGGTCTAAAATATAAGAAAAACACTCATAGGCATTGATGAACTTATCCAAAAGAAAGATTCTATACATATTGAGAATAAACAAGAATCACACCCCAACCCCAATCCAAATAATCAAACTACAAATGTTCACCGATGAGGATTGCATTCATCAGAGCAGAAATCATTAGTCTCTAACATAATTCTCATCATCTCATGACTAAAGCTTTCATCATTAGGATCAGAAGTTGGAGAAGAAACCAAAGAATCATCACCATCCCTCTGACTCCTAAGAGGTCTCATCAAACGAAAGCATCCACCTTTACGCGACCCAGAACGTGTAGAAGAAGATCGTTTTGGCGATTTGGGTTTCTTTCGAAACATGGCTATCAATCGAATCCTACTCGTCGAAATCGAAGACAGTACCAATTGATTCGTGCTATCGAATTCATTGTCATCATCGTCGTCAACGATTGTTACATCTTTCTTCTTCTTCTTCTTCCTTGTCGTCTTCGTCTTGGTATCGTTATCGACTCCGTTTTGTTCATTCAATGAAATCTCACTGTGATTCCCAGGCATTAACCAGATGCAAGATTCTGAATTTTTGTTTTCAAAACCCAGAGAATAAAATCAGAAATTGTGAAATTGAGAGAGGATACAGAAAAGAGTTGTTTTTGTGTTGTTGTTGTTGTCTCTCTTCTTCACGGCTTTGGCTTTCACTACGTTTCCCGAATCAAAAAAAATCTTCGCTGGCTCGCAATTAATTGTGTGTATAACGACTTTATTAATCTAATTATTAATTTATTAGATTCGGGTATTTCTCTAATCTTTTTTAATTCAGAATTGACCATGTTTGTAACTCAAAACTGAACAAATTAGCACATAAAAAAAAAGCAATACTAGGATAGTTAAATCGATAGATAAAAAACAGTAACAAAAAACGATAGAAAATTTGAGAATAACATTGTTAAATACTCTCTTTCAGAAAAAATGTCATTTTAACACATTTGACACATATTTAAAAATTCTACAATATTTTTTTATTAATACGCTAAAACATTTTTTTCTAATGAATACACTTAAATTTCTCTTTCTAATTGAAAATACCAAATGATATTTATGTCAAAAAGAGCCATTATTACTGATTTTGTCACTATTGTTGACCAAAAAAAGAAATTTTTATTACTGTTTAAGGCATCTCTATTAACTTGCTATTATTGAATTGAACACATGTATAATTGCCATTGTTGATTCTTGTCCCAAGCAAAGTTACCAAAATTGATTCGGATCTGGATGGTATAGTTACGTTACGCCGGCTTTATTCTCTTATATTCCAATTTCAGTGAGCATGTATATGAGATGACTTTATGCGTCAAAAGAAATTATTCAGTAACCTTATCTTTTCTACATTACCTCATTATTTACAACACTAGTCGTCTGACCGTTTTGCCCTTATAAATAATAACGAAATTAAAAAAATGGATCTGAAGAAAAGCTCACCCTTATCGTGCTCCATTTTCTTCTTCATCATCTTTTCTCTCCTTCTTCCATCTTCTTCTTCATTGATTTTTCTTTGAATGAGTTCAATATTCTTGTTTTTTTTGTGTGCTATTATAGTGTTTATGATGAGTTTGTAATCCAATCTCTCTATTGAAGTAAATGTTTTGAATTTAAGAATGATTTGAATATTTTATGGATTTTGCATTAATCTTCATATAACCCAAGAATATATGGGGATTTTGATTGAATCTTCAAAAAACCCAACAATATATGACTTTACATTGATTTTGAATTGTTTTTACAAGTGTAATCGTTGTAAATCGTACATTCTAAAATCAAAATAGTAGGTTGGTAGTTACAGTTCGTGCAACTGGTAAATTAGTGTAAATTCAAATTAGGGAGATATATATTTTGAAATATTGTGTCGGAGACATTTAACACGAGGTCATAGATTAGACTCTATTTAGTACGATATCAACTACTTCTTGTGGGAAAATAGAACATCTTCCCAAAAAAAATATTCAGAAGAAAAAGAGAAAATAGAGAAAAAAATATATCCTTAATAGAGAGTTAATGAGTGGATGATCCGGGTTAATATCCAAATTCCTTAATTTAGGTGGGTTTTAATGGTTAAAATTGTAATTAACATAATTTGTAAAGGTTTTTAGGTCATTGACCTTGTTTTCGATTTAAAGAAAAAGAAAAATAAAATAGTTTTCAAAACAGGGTTGTTTCGGCAGTTTATTTTACCTATAAGGTCATCGGAGAAATTGTTCGAATTTCAGTTTGACATTCTCTAGTTATATACTCCTTTCTTTTTCCATTCTATTTGGGGTTCAACGACATCCTTGTTTACCGTTTGTTTCTTGTTCGATTTTGCTATTCGATGAACACAAACATATATATATATATATATATATATATATTTAAATTTTTAAAGAAAACTAAGAAAAATAATTTTTAATATATATGTTTAGAGTTTATAAGCTTCAAGCCTTCAATACACACTAACTATAATGCCAACATGAATTAGATGTTATTCCAGCCATTTCAAATTAGTTGTCGTTTAAAGTTTTTCATATATATTAAAAAAACCATTTATTTTTTCAATTTTATTCTTAAATACTAAATTAGGACCCGTGCGTTGCACGGGTTTATGTTCTTAATTTATTATTTTCATTTTGTAAACTTAATTAAAATTATAAAAACATATTTGTTTTAATTTTTGATAATCTTGTAAACTTAATTAAAGTTGAAAATTTCGATAAGACTTCCTTCACACAATCAATCTCAAAAAATTTCAATAAGAGAATCAATCAATAAGTTGCCTTGAATAGTAGTTTTCTGTTTTATAAATGATAATTTAAATGTAAAATAAATAATTTTAATTAACTAACTAATAATTAGAAACTAAAATAAATAATATATAAATTCAAATAAGTTTTCGTAATAATAATAGGATATTATATAATTACATAAATATATAATAGGATACATATATTAGAAGCTAAAATAAATAATAATTTAAATGTTAGATAAATAATTTAGCTAACTAAATAATAATAGAAAATATTTTAGTTGAAGTTAATAAATATTAAACTTTTCATCAAGTAAGAGAAAATTTAATCTTGTAAGCTCATTATTCTTTTTTAAATTTCTTGCTTCCCACTTTCTAGTTAGACATACTACCGTTCGATGATAAGGACGTCCTTTGTTGAGTTGATCTAGTGTTAGATAATCTTTGTTCATTGACTTTTGGATGATAGTCATTTTCTGGAATTTAGATGAAAAACAACTCGGAATTAGAAATTAGAAAAATTAATAATCATTAAATATATATATATATATATTAAATATATACATATATATATATATATAATACCAACAACCTCATAGTATATATATATATAAAATAAAATAACAGCAACCTCGTAGTTAAAAAAAATAAATTAAAAGTAAGAAGATATGTTTTACTAACATAATGAAGTGAAAGCTATGATGTGGTGTTTATGAACTAAAGTGTTTTGTTTGTTTATATAGTGTTCAATATTGACATTTAGTTTTTTCTATGGTATTAAAAAATTTTCTAGTGTGTAAAATTATATTTTTTAAGAAAAGAAGTAATCTTTTTTTTATAAATCTATTGAAATTAATTTGTGTTATTTTGTTTTGGCATTTTTGTTAATTAACAAAAAAATTCTATTTTATGTAAGAAGATCGTTTTTAAGAAATAACATAATTGGGTTTAATTCTTTATTTCACTTTATTTCCCTTTTTAAATATATTATAATTTCAGTTTAAAAATGTGGTATAATCGATTTCGCTTTTTTAATTCCTTATTTTCAGTTTAATCGATTTCCCTTTTCATGCGATAGTTTAATTAATTTCACGCGACAGTTTAATCTATTTTTTTAAATTAATTTATGTTATTTTGGTGTTTTTATTAATTAATAAACGATTTCTATTTTGTGTAAGAATATTGTTTTTAAGGAATAACATAATTGAGTTTTGTTCCTTATTTTATGTTATACTAGATATGGACCCGTGCGTTGCACGAGTTTAAGTTGTAATTATTATACTTAATTTATAATTTATATTTACAAAATTAAACAAATTAAAAAAATTGTTTAAATATTTTCAAAAAACATCAATATTAATTATTTTCTAAATATATAAATATTGCACACAACATGCAATATAAAACCATATTTATCGATATGTTATAAGTGTTATTAAATCATTTGATATAAATGTTAAGCCAATTTATAAAATTATTTACTTTTTATTATATATTTAATTTTTTTAATATTATATTATTGAATTTAGTAAATATTTTATGTTACCTAATTATTTACAACTATTAAAAACATATTATATATAATATTTAGTGTAGACGTATTTATAGTTTTAATTTTAGATTTCCTTTTAATAAAATAACTTAAGGTCCAACCGTTTTATCTTAATTTAGTGTAATACATAAAGCTAAAACAGAAATTATTAGTTTATGAGAAACAATAATAAATTAAAAAATATTTGGGTTGAAATTAATAAATATTTATTTTTTCATCAATTAGGAAAAAAATCAATCCAATAAGCTCATTTTTTAAAAACAATTCTCGTTTTTCACTTTCTAGTAAAACAAACTACCGTTCGAGGATAAACACGTTGTTTTGTTTAGCTGATCTAGTGTTAGATAATCTTTATTTATTGTTTTTTTTATGATAGCCATTTTATGAAAAATAGAAAAACAACAACTTAAAATTAGAACAAAAAGTTATCATTAAATATATATATACAATCTAACAATTAATCATTAAATAACGACAACCTCATTGTTAAATAATTGAATTATTAAATGAAAAGGAGGAAGAAATGTTTTACTAATATAATAAATTAAAAGCTAAGATGGTTTTTTTGAACTAAAGTGTTTCGTTTGTTGAAGTGATTAGTTTATATAGAGTTCAATACTGACAATTTTTTTCTTTTAGTATTAGAAAATATCTAAATCAATATTGGAAGTTTTATCTTTCCAAGATATTAAATGTTAGTTTTATTATTTTCATAATATTTAGATAAGAAATAAATTAGCTATTCCTTTTTCAATGAATTTAAGTTATTGAAAAAGGAATTAATTAATTTGATTTACTTTTTTAACTATGCTAGAAAAAGAAGAAATTTCTTTTTAATTTCATTTTGGCACTATATTTAATTTGTAAAATTTAGAAAAGAATAAATTAGCTATTCTATTTTTCATTTTTTTCTTTTTCAATGGTTTTAGGTAACTTAATATTATTTTATGATAGAAAATTAAAATATTCCTATTTTTTTTATTTTTTCGAAAATGTTTAAAAGAAATAAAATAGTTTTTTCATATTTTTCATAATATATAGAAAATAGATAAATTATCATAAAATTTAGAAAATTATTAATTTTTTTTTTTTTTTTCTTTTTTCAATGGCTTTAGATTACTTAATTTACATTTATGCTAAAAAATAAAATAGTACTATATTTTCATTTTCAAAAATTTATAGAAAAGGAATAAATTAGTTTTTAATTAAAATAAAAATAATTAGATATCATAAAATTTAGAAAATTAATAAATTATAATTTTAGCATATTCTTTCCTTATAATTAAATATTTTACATTTTTAACATTATTTACATTTTTCAACTTTGATAACTTTGACACGTGTCGAAATCTTGAATCTATTAACACGAAAATGATAGATATTTTCTAAAAGTATAAGAAAAAAAATCACCGATATTAGAGAAATTTAATAATCATAAAAATATATAAAATATTTTTTTAATATTATTAAGCATAAAAAAAGAAATATAATGTTTTATCAATATCATGAAGTTGAAGGTATGATGGTGTTTATGAAGAAAAGTGTTTTGTTTGTTGAGAAAATATGAGAGTACTTATTTGTTTATATAAAAGTTAATATTTACAATTCTTTTTTCTTTAGAATTAGAAATTTTCTTAATTATGGATTTTTTTTAATAATTTTTATATTTTCTTTATAGATTTTTCATTTTCTAATTGTTTTATAGAAATTATAATATTTATTTTCCTTTTTGTATATTTTCTTATAATAATTTTTGACATTTTTTAAATATTGTTTTTTAATTTTTGACGTTTTCTTGAATCGTTGGATATGACACGTGTCATGATCTCGTGAGTTAGTAACTTTGAAAACTCTAATTTATTTATCTTGAATCGTTGGATATGACACGTGTTACGATCTCGTGAGTTAGTAACTTTGAAAACTCTAATTTATTTAATAAGATTTTATTTTCCTTTTTGTATAGTTTACTTATAATAACTTTTGACATTTTTTTTACGTTAACACGTGTCGAAATCTTGAATCGAATAACATGACACGTGTCACCATCCTATGAGTTACTAACTTTTAAAAACCTTCTTTTATATAATAAGATTCTTTTTTAATATATATAGATTATAACAGTATCTTTATCCAATGACTTTATTAAATGTTAGTTTTATATTTTTCTAATATATGGCCTTTTTCAATGGTCTTAAGTAACTTAATTTTTTCATTTCTTAAATTTATTCCTTTCCTACGGAGGTTTTAGCATATTCCTTTTTCTTTTATATGTTTCTTAATATATAGTTAGAAAATAATTAAATTAGCTATTATTTTTTCAATGGCTTTAAGTAACTTATTTTTTTCCTTTCATAAATTTATTCTTTTCCTACATAAGTTTTAGCATATTCTTTTTTTTCGTAAAATTTAGAAAATGAATAAATTAATATATTTTTCCATATTTTTGGTCACTATTTAGAAAGAAATAAATTAGCATATTTATTTCCTTATAATTAAATATTTGATATATTAATATTTTAAATATTTTTTTTAAACACGTGTCGAAATCTTGAATCGATTAACATGACACGTATCACTATTTTATGAGTTACTATTTTTTGAAAACCCTACTTTATATAATAAAATATTACTATATATAAAAGGGATTAAGCTATCCACTTCAGCATTTTGAGAGCTATTTTGAGCATGCCACGTCAGTGTTTTCTAATGTGCTATGTTATCTTATATAATAAAGTAATGTTCGTTTAACCACAAAATGACACGTGCCATCTTTTTTTTAACTTTCATTATAACTATTTCTCTATTTTAGTTTTTGATATTCACATTCGTATTTCTCTATTTTACCTTTTCATATACTCATTTCTAAAATAAACATATATAAGAATAATAATTTCTATTAATTACACATTTAAAATCAATTATTACAATTTGAAAATAATTTAACAAAAAAATATACAAAAAAATCAATTATTATAATTTGTCATCCTTTAGCTATTATAATTTGTCATACAAAAGAAATTAATTATTTCTCTATCATCCTAAAAGAAACATATATAACAAAAAAACATTTACAAAGATAATAATTTCTCTTGATTGACCATAACTTAACTGATTAATACAATTTGCAATAACTAATTAATTAATTAGAAAAATTTCAAATTGTTTTTCTTTTCACGTTGATTTCTTCTTCTATATAAGTGATGTAGTACGAGCATATAACCCCTAATAACTGTAAGATAATTATTACAATGTAAATTTCAATTTTTTTCCTTTTCATGTTTATTTTTTACTTCTATATAAGTGATTTAGTTGGAGCATATACATCTCACGAATGTAAAATCACTTCTTTATAGTGCTATATATATATTAATCTATTTTTTCTTTTCAAGTTGATTTTCTCTCTTTTATATCTTATATAATAAAGTAGGGTTCGTTTAACCACATACTGACACGTGTCATCTCTTATTTTTACTATTTTTCTATTTTATCTTTTGATATGTTTATTTCTAAAAAACATATTTAAAAATAATAACTTCTCTTAATTACATATTTAAAATTAATTAATACAATTTTGACCATAACTTAATCCATTAATCTATTTGAAAGAAACTTAAACAACATAATTGACTATAACCTTTTAACATGTGTTTTTTCAATTTTTCTTTAGGGCGAATGCTAAAAATAGATCCAAAATTGAGTTTGAATGCAAAACTAGACCCAAATTGAAACAAATGCAAAACTAGACATTTGGGTATGAAAATTACCTTAACCCCCTTATTTGCAAAAAAAAAAAACAGAAACCGCAATTACAGTTGTAACCTCCGCGCGAAGTAGACTTCTTGAACGATGTCTCACAGTAGACTTCGTTCATGACATCCATGAAGTCTGAACCGTAATTAAACCTTAGATTTAAATTAGGAAAATAATAAAAAATATTTTCAATGCAATTTCTTCTAAAGAAAATAAGATTATCTAAAATATAAACTTTATAAATTAAAATTTCCGAAACTTTCATAAATTTTAAGCATGTAAGGTTGATTATGTTCTAAAATACCATAAACAGTCGCAGACCATGAAGTCTGAACTGTAATTAAATGTGAAATTTAATTAAAAATTGAAAAAAAAAATATTTCGATCAAAATTTTTGAAAGATAAATTATTTTAAATCAAATCGAATAGGTTTAAAAAAAAATTTCATAAAACTAAGCCATTTGATGTAAACCATGTGAGGCATAATAGGTTAGAGGTTACCAATGGGTAAGAATCCATGCATATATCTTTAGGGTTAGACTTAGATTGATATGTTTTTGATATAAAATGGCGATCCTTCGTATAGTTGTTAGATTTTGATATATTATTACTATTTTGATGTCAAATTTTAGTATTTGTTAACAAAGAGTGAAATAAACATTCGAAATTGAGTTTAGGGCTTACAGACTTCTCGAGTTCGGGTGAAGTCTCACGGTAGACTTCGCATGTGAAGGTCTGTAAGATTTTGTTATCGTAGACTTCTTTGTAGAAGTCTGATGAAATTCAAATGAATCCAAAATTTTGAAATGTTTCGCGAAAAATTTTGGGGGAAAATTTACATTTACTAAATAAGATAAAATTGAAATTGCAATAGTTAATCTGGGTAAAAAAATTAAAAAATGTACATCGCTCTTTTTCTCCTTTTGAATCACCAAACGTCGCCGGAAATCTCTAAAACGCCGACACTCTTTCTCCTCCTTTGCGCCGTAAGTTATCGATATCTTTCTCCTCTCTCGCCGGAAAACTCTAATCCCATTTTTTATTTGATTCGCAGATTTAGGAATCGCAACCGTCTATTCATATCTTCAAAGCTATTCTGTTTCTTGTCTTCGCATATCAGATGAGTAGCGAGGCGGTCGGTGAAGAGAGCATTGATTCTAGATGACGATGACGATGAAGATAAAGATGAAGATGAAGATCCAGATGAAGATGAAAGATCCCGATGAAGATGAAGAAGAAGAATCAAAATGAAACTCACACTTACTAATCCAGACTCTGAGATGCCAATGCAAAATTTAGTCGACCTAGTGAAGAAGGAGAAATTTTGCATTGGCATCTCAGGTCTGGATTAGTAAGTGTGAGTTTCATCTTCATCTTCTCTTCATCTTCATCGGGCTCTTCATTTTCATCTTAGACAACAAAACACAATATTTATTTTTAATTTCTTTTGAAATGGATTGAAACTTTATTTCTTTAGTTTTTATGTTAATTATATTAAATTTTTCTTATTATGTTAATTATCTTTCGGACCTTTGATTTCTTATTATGTTAATTATCTTTAATTTCTCTTATTATGTAATTATTATTGGAACTTGATTTGTAAATCAAATACAAAGTTCGAAAACCGCAAAATACAAAAGAACTGGTCATACAGACAACGAGAACACCTAGAGACTTCTAAAAGTAGACTTCACGAGGTAGACTTCACCAAGAGACTTCGTATTCATACAGAACACCCAGTTAGAGATTTCTCCAGTAGACTTCTCCAGTAGACTTCTCCAGTAGACTTCAACACAGGACTTCGAGCATGAAGTCTGAACCGTAACTAAATGTGAAATTTTAATTAAAAAATGAAAAAATTATTTCGATCAAAATTTTTGAAAGATAAATTATTTTAAATCAAATCGAAATAGGTTTTAAAAAAAAAATTTCATAAAACTAAGCCATTTGATGTAAACCATGTGAGGCATATAGGTTTAGAGGTTGCCAATTGGTAAGAATCCATGCATATATCTTTAGGGTTAGACTTAGATTGATATGTTTTTGATATAAAATGGCGATCCTTCGTATAGTTGTATGTTTTTGAACATATTATACTATTTTGATGTCAAATGTTAGTATTTGTTAACAAAGAGTGAATTAAACGTTTTGAATTTTAAGAAGTTTAGGGCTTACAGACTTCTCGAGTTTTGGGTGAAGTCTCACGGTAGATCTTCGCATGTGAAGTCTGTAAGATTTTGTTATCGTATGAAATTCAAATAAATCCAAAACAAAGTTTAATATATTATAAATAATCTTATGTTCTTAACAGAAGATTAGATAGATAAATTCCCTATCTAGGGACAATTGCCCTGTATCTTGCTACCTATCAAACATCAAGAAGTCGTCTCTCAAATCTTCAACCTCTTCCATCGCTGGGTCGACAAAATATCCGATAAGCCTTCTTCAGTTTCCAGCCAAGTGTCATCATCACGACCTGTGGGAATTAGATTTGGTATTGTCGAGATCAATTACGATATGTTAAACTGTAGTAATAACACACTTTCGCGCGAACTGAATTTATCCTCCATAACGATACGCGCTCACCCTCCTGTTCCTAAAGCATCCCAGAAGTTATAAGCGTGTTCACGGTTGCCACACACTTTAACATATTGTCCCTATTATGATTAATAAAAGGTGGTTGTAAATTACAATAGGTGAGCTTCGTCATGGTATTATTATTGTTTGGTTTAAACTTACATGGCATCTTTTGATGTGAAACACACTCTTTGAAAATGTACGGCCAAGTGGACTCTCTTGAAGGGGGCATGTGTTGCAGAGCATGCCCATAAATATCTACATCATAAGTGTTCTCCTTTAGTTAAATAAAGTTACATGCATATAAATTATGGGTTAAGAAATTTGCGTGCATACCTATAGCAACATTCGTTTTTGGTTTTTGATGTCACGTATTTGGGTCAAACTTAAAAAATACAAGTAGTGCTCGTCGTTTCAATGATCGATTTTTATGATTCTAGTCTTCGTATACTGGTGTAGACTGGATTGTAAGTTTGAAATTAGAGTTTGTTGCACAGAACGCTGCGAATCCTGGCTGTACTGCTACATTCTGTATTTCGATCCAGTGCCCTTCATACTTCTCCAATCCAGAGAACGGCTGGCAGATGTTCTGGAGTAATCATCAACTCCATCTTAGTTCCCTGCATAAAAGAAGCATCACCAAAGTATTGTATTGTCAGATCCATGTGACTGCATGTCTGCATGTAAGTGAATATCTCTTACCGCTTCATCTACTAATACGTAGGACCAGTAGGGACCTACATTGAGAATGGAGTAAGAGTAGGCGCGGAGAATCTTGACTTTAAAACACCAATCTGTTTTGCAGCCATTGTCTCTTTCATTTGCTTCGGCTAGAAGGTTGTAAGCATCCATCGGGTTTTTGTTTTTCTTGTTATGAGTTTTGTGTTTCTGAGATAAAAGCAGTGAAGAAGAAATGAATACGACTATGGAGGTGGAATGATTAATAGATGGGAAACTGAAGAGACAGACGTATCTTATCTCAAGGACGTGACTTTTAAAAAAAAAAAAATTGCAGCATTTCTGGTTCTTTAATGTTTTGTTATAAGGGTTACAGACTTCTTCAGTAATGTCTGTATAGACTTCATGAGAAGACTTCACACGCAGACTTCAACGAGCAATCGACTTTCCTCTGTAAAGTCACCGATTTATCTAATTTTGGGGAGAAAAAAATTTTGGGGGGAAAAAAAAAACAAAAATTTACTAAACAATTTGCAGCTGTAAATGTACGAAGTCTGTAAGCGAAGTCTCCAAATGAAGTCTGAAAATGACAGACTATAGACTTCATGACCAGACTTCACACGCAGACTTCTATGAGAAACTTGTTTGGCGAAGTCTGCTACCGACTTCCTCTGTAAGTCACCGATTTATCTAATTTTAGAGGGAAAAAATTTTTGGGGAAAAAATTTTACAGCTGTAAATGTACATTTACCGGTTTGGCATAAACAATTTACATCTGTAAATATACGAAGTCTGTAAGCGAAGTCTCCAAATGAAGTCTGAAAATGA
>SMJT01000034.1:551559-569515 GCA_004349715.1 Crucihimalaya himalaica | reverse complement strand
ACTTCATCGTGGTTCAATCGTGAAGTCTGAGACCCAAAAAGTCAATTGCAAAACTAACCCCCAGTTGACTATTGAGACTTCACCCATGAAGTCTGCCTTCTGGAAAATCGGAGAAAATGAAGCAAAAATTACCAAGATTCGGTTTGAGCTTGTGTTTAGCTTCTTAAACGGCCAAGAACTGATCACGCCAACAATACCCAAGCAACCCAAGCGTTATTATGCTCGAATCTTAGTAAATCGCAAGATATATGGATGGTAAATATTGAAAACGATATTATAGAGTTAAATGGTTGAAATGAGAGAGGAGATCGACAAAAATGGAGCTTTTAACTCAGTTGCAAAGCATTAACATCACTTAATTCGGTTGTTTTAAACATTGAGAGCTCAATTTTTTTTGGTAAGTGTGGTTGAGAACTATTGAAGACGATGACATTTTCGTTATTACGTGAGAATCTTTGGGTTATTGTTTTTCAAAACCAGCTACCAGACTTCACAGGAGAAGTCTGCGCTAGGTATTTTTGTGAAAAAAGAAGCGATGAGGGGTATTTTAAGGCATTTTGAAAAGAAATGGAAAAGGGGTTTAATTTTGGAATTAACTTCAAATAAGGGTCTAGTTTAGCAAGAAGGCATAATTTCAAATAGGGTAGCTATTCGTGATTTCGCAAGTATATCATTGACTAAAACCAAAAGATTTAAGACGCTATGGAACCGCATATAATAAAAAATAAATCGATTTGCTGAAAATTGTAGAATGGCATTTTTAATCATTTATAATTGTAGAATGGCATATCTTTTTAATGATGAAATTATAAACTTTAAATTGGAAATGGGAACCCAAACATAATGTTTTAATATCATTTATAATTGATTTAGGATGAACGAGTATTATTACACAAACATTGTGGTATTACTGGAAAAAATAAACTAGTGATGATATTTTTGGAACAAAAACTTAAAAATATGATATTTTAGGATATTTATTTATAAGCATATTAACAATTTTCATTACGTTTAAAAATTATAGAGTGGTTGTGTTTATTTTTATAATATGTTCTAAACACAACTCGGAAATCAAACCGTACTACTGTGTTTAGTTTTATAATATGTTTTAAACACAACTCAAGAATCAAACCGGGTTATCTTCTACGTCCACATGTTAAATTGGTCTAACGGTGGGTTAATCGTATAACAATGTTATTAAAAATTACTCCCTCCAGTATGATTGATTTTTTCAGGTTTTCACACACTTTAATAACAAATTTATAATACCAAATATGACCTCTTTGAAAAAATAAATAAATTAGTTAATAGAAATAACTTCATGTAATTGTTTTCATTTAGTACGGGTAAAATAGGTAAACAACCAAAACTTTTACATTAAAAACATAAATCTTCTATCTTCATGAAACAAAAATAAAACTGAAAAAATCTATCATAGTGAAACGGAGGGAGAATATAAATATATACACATACATATATATATATATATATATATATATATATTGTACTTATAATTCTTTATAAATATAATTATATATAAGGTATATATAAATATAGGCATATGTATATATACCTACAAATTATATATATATGTTAATTTTTTTTTAATTTATTTTGGTTGATAATTTTCAGAATTAAATTTTTGGTGTTTGTTATAAAAAATTAGAACGACTAAATTTTCTTTAAAAAAAACGATTTAAGATTATTTAAAGTTTTATCATTTAATCCCGTGATATTGTTTTTTGTAAATGCACTAAAATATGTTAAATTTAAATATAGTTATATAAATACCATACAATAACACAATTTTTAAGTCTATAAATAAAATTACAAATTTTTTAATGATTTATATTATACAACTAAAGTAATATTTACACCATTCATAAGCTTATGCCTACATATTTGCGGTTTCAAATTAAAGTTTCATAATATAGAAAATAACCGTTTGGCGTTAATAGCATTTAAAATCTGTTTATATAGTTTAATTTCCCAATTGAAAAACACAATGCATTTATTATAAAATAAACATTTATGTAGAAGCTTTGTTATTTGAAAATTTGAAATACTTAATTTGGTATGTTTAGTTATTATAAAAATATATTTGATAATTAGTTTTAGAATAATCAGAATAAATAGCGTGTAGAATTAAGAACGTATGCAGAAGGATAGTATAATCAAATAATAAATAATATATAATAAGCTGAGAATAATTATGGGCTTGACACATAAGCACCAATGTCTCTCTTTTAACATATAAAAGATATCATCTATAGAAAATACTTATCTCTTGTGAAATATAGAAAGTAATATTAATAATCAAAATAATAGATTTTATTTTCTTAAAAGATTGATACATAAATAAATTAATATAAAGATAAGAAAATTGATAATTATACTTATTTCTACGGAATTTACTTATTATTTTTGCAGCAGTTTTTTGACTCTAACTTTTGTTTTGTAAACAATTACAATGAATGTCATTATAGTTATTAACAAATAGGGAAAACTCATTAAAGGTAACAAAGTATTTTAAGAAATTCACCAATCGGATTATCCAGATTCTTTTTCGGATAAATCTGAGGGTTTTTACTTTGAATCTAAGCCCTTCATCATGGTCCAAGATGCTTTAATCACAACTATTAATTCATGTGTGGTCTTTAAATCTCGGCCCTTAATCTCATCAATCTATTATTCGATTTAAAAAAAAAAAATCTTGCCATAAAATCGTAGAGTAAATATTCTTTAAATCTTAACATTCCTAATATTATGGAATCGTGTATTATAAAAAGGAATAAACCATTAATATTCGAATTTAAATGGTTTAATTCAGTTTTGGTATTTTAAAAAATCTTATATCTTAAACTTATAAATCAGAATCTAAACTAATCTTTTTCAAAACATCTTAACAATATAATTTTTCCCATAACAACATTATTTATCAATAATTCGATTTTTTATATGGAATCTTGATTTCTAAAAATTTAAGTAATTTTTCCTAAAACATAATATCATTCATTCAAGATATTTAAAATATATTAACTATTATTTTCGGATATTAAAATATATGTAAAATCTAAACCTCAACTATGGCTAATATATTATATTTATGATATGTATTTGCTAATTTTAAATACCTTAGACAGTATAAATTCAACCCAAAGTGACAAACTATGTTTAAATATCAAACATTACATAACATTAACATATGTTTTTGTTATAACACATATTCTTAATAATTAAATTAATAGTTAAATAAATATAAATTAATTAATAATTAAGAAACTCAACCAAAAAAAATGTGAACAACAAAATTTATATTTAAGTATTATTATTGATATATTTAAACTTCATAGAAAATATAAAATATGATGAATTTTTAAACTTATAAAAAATTTAAAATAATTCGGAACAGCTTATATGGCAAGGCGTGCTTGAATCGACAATAATATATTATTCATCCGACGCTATAACACGGGTTAAATCTTCGTTTTATTAATTTATTAATACCAACAATACTAAAATACTAGATATGTCAAAACAAAAATGTTGATTTAGCTAAAATTATTTCGCAGTATACCGATTACAATTAAACCAACAATTTTAAATTACAACAAAAATATTGAAATTAAACATAAAAACAAAAAATCGATCCGCGGTATACCGCGGGTTCAAATCTAATTAATAATAATAATAAAAAAAAAAAAGAAACTATATATACCTTATGTGTGCAAGAGTCTTCATACATATATCGTTGGGTATTTTGGAGTTGTCACAAGAAAAGATGAAGAGATTCAACGATGGCTTTTCCCACTTGGTGCTTTTTCTCGTCTCACTTCTTCTTATGGGTTCAGGGCTTTGCATGGATCCTTTCTCCTACGACCAGTCTTTAAAATCAGAGGTACAACAAAATATCTATAAATTCATTTATTTTTGTAATTTTAAGAGAATACAATGTTTTTTATTCTATGTAAATTCATGAGAAAGTGCCTCACTGAGCCTCCACAAGCGACTTTAAATACTGGAGGAGAAGGATTCAAAGAATTGAAGATCAACGAAAATGGTGGAATCAGAAATGTAGTAGAGAGTGTTGATCTTCAAAAAGACAACATATACAGCATTTCTGGTAAGAAAATGTTGGTTATAGGGTTTTGTTGTTTCTTGTGTAGTAAGTTAATGATTTAAAATTCTTGAATTGGGTGAATCAGCTTGGGTGAAGCTGAGACATGAGAATCAACAAAAAGTAGGAATGACTTTGAGGGGGTAGAATGGGAGAAACGTTTATGGGGGTGAAGTTATGGCGAAAAAAGCATGCTGGTCTTTTCTTAAAGGCGGTATTATCGCCGATTTCTCAGGCCTATCGACATCTTTTTCAAGGTAAAGAGAATAGAATTGTGTGTGTTCATCTGTAGAGATTCTCAGCACTAATGCAGGACTTTACACACAGCAGAGCGATGGCATTGCGTCAGCGGAGATATCTGTACAAAATGTTAGGCTGCAAAAGTTCAACAAACCTCAGTGGAGGCTACAACAAGACCAAGTCATTGAAAAGGTATCATTCATATAACGAAAACGTTTTATTAGCGTTTGAAACAATCTAAGACTTTGAGAATAACGCAGATTCGGAAGAGCAAAGTGAGATTTCAAATGAGTTTTCAGAACAAAAGCGCATTAAAAGGATCAGTGATTTCCATAGAACAGATCAGACCATCATTCCTCCTCGGCTGTGCTATGAACTACCGAATCTTGGAAAATGATAGCTATAGAGAATGGTTTGTCTCGCGGTTTAAGCTAACTTCCTTTACCAATGAAATGAAATGGTATACAAATGAGGCAGTGAGAGGCCAAGAGAACTACATATTGGCTGATTCACTGATGAAGCTCGCGGAGGAAAATGGGGTTTTAGTCAAAGGACATACAGTCTTGTGGGACGATAAGACATGGCAGCCAAGTTGGGTTAAGAAGATCACGGATCCTGAAGATTTGAAGAGTGTGACACTCAACCGGATCAACTCAGTTATGAAGAGATATAAAGGGAGAGTAATTGGATGGGATGTGATGAATGAGAATGTGCATTTCAGCTACTTTGAGGACATGCTTGGGAAAAACGCTTCAGCTATTTTCTACTCTATGGCATCCAAGCTTGATCCTGATATACCATTGTTCCTGAACGAGTTCAACACAGTAGAATATGCTAAAGAAGGGATTGGGAGTCCGGTTAACGTGAAGAAGAAGATGGAAGAGATTGTTTCATACTCGGGAAACATGAAAATCAAAGGAGGGGTTGGAGCACAAGGTCACTTTGCTCCGAAACAGCCCAACTTGGCTTACATGAGATCCGCGTTAGATACATTAGGCTCTCTGGGTTTTCCGGTTTGGCTTACCGAGGTTGATATGCCCAAGTGCCCAGATCAGGTATATATGCAATGCACACTTGGCTAGACTGAAACTTTTAGCTAACATATCATAACAAGTGAGCCATGGTTCAATTTCTGTGATAGGTTAAATACATGGAGGATATTCTGAGGGAAGCTTACTCGCATCCTGCGGTTACAGGCATAATCATATATGCAGGGCCTGAGGTGTCCGGTTTCAACAAGTTAACGCTTGCCGATAAAGATTTCAACAACACAGAAGCAGGGGATCTTATTGACAAGTTGCTTGAAGAGTGGAAACAAGAACCTGCAGAGATTCCTATCCAAAACCATGAGCATAATGATGAAGAAGAAGGTCGAATAATCAGGTTTTCTCCAGAGATTTCACTGCTGCATGGACATTACACGGTGACTGAAACTAATCCATCAACGAAGAACTTGTCCACCAGCTTCAGCTTGGAGGTAACTAAGGGGATGGGTCATCTTCAAGAGGTTCAACTTGTAATTGATGCTTGAGAACCGAACAATATCATCCCCTGAGGGATACAAAAGATATAAAAGAGGAATGCTTAGCTAAAAAGCAACCCAGTCAAAATTAAATTATCATGAATCCACAATACTGAACCAACCTAACGACTAATGATGATTCGAAATTGATGAAAGTTTTCTAAATAAATCATATGCACAGACCAACTCAGAATGGCGGTAGCGAACTAAAGAATGAGTTTTAACAGTATAGTTCTTTCATTATCTCGGCTGCTAGAATAACAAGCTCCACCATCTCAAACCCTGCAGCAGAAACAGAATCTGTCCTCTCACAGCTCAATTCGCCGTCAGCAACTGATTCCATGTTCGATTCAGCTGACCAGCTAATGGGTATGGAGATGCCAAGGGCAGTCTTCAAATGGGTAGCCTCCGCAAGGATATTGGCAATCACTATTTCACAGCTTCTCGCAGTTGTTTCAGTATCATTCGACTCCTTTACCTGTAATATTGGAACAACTAAAATTTGGCCTAACAGGAAGGAACCAAAAACTTAGTACATATCACTCTAGTGTGCTGAAATTACCTTCAAGAGCGCAAGACGAAGCCTGCGGATTGAAGTCGTCAAGTGTCCCATGCTTTCCAGGCTCTCTTTTATAGCTGCGTATTCTACTTTCATTCTGCCAAAATAATAAACGAATGATCGCAGATACTTCCAAGTATGATTAGAGAAAGGAGACCACAAAAATAAAATATTTGCCAATATAAATGTAGGGATGACAAACCTCGCATAATCAATGTTATTGGCATAATCTGCTTCAGTGTTCAAGTGACCACCGCCTCTTGCACTTGGGTCAATCCAACGATTTAGGTAAGACTTCTTCCACATATTCTTTAGTCTTCCCTCTTTCTCATTAGTGATAACTAACCTGCCACTGTTTTCTGTTGTTTCTTCCTCTCTTGTACTACTCATTTTGCTAGTAAGGATATAGTATGTTTAGAGGAATGTAAGTATTCTCTATATAAAACTCAGAATCCAAATGTAAAATATGTACAACACAGTAGATATTCTGGGTCTATTATCATCCCTGAGAAATATCACTAGCATGGCAGGTACAAGATAACAATTTTAAAAAAGCAAATCCCTGACTTTGAAACAGAATATGGAGGGGAAATTGTTTAAAAATCCTGCCTAGACCATGCAATACCTAACCTTTAATATCATTAACATTTCAGGTTGTCTACTATATATTTCAGGCAGTGGTAACGGGCCTAAGACGAGACAGAATGTTAAAGAGAGTCGCACACATATTTAGAATATACCATGTGTGTGAACATGTAAGCACCAGATAAGGAACTACATGCAAAAAGAGCTATGAAAAATCTGAAAGAAAAATTATGGGTACAGGATGATATCGTACTCTCTTAGCGACTGATATTCCTGTCGTAGTTGTGCCAACTCCATAAGGGTTCTCACCTTTTCATTGGTAACCTAAAAGAATATTCAAGATGATTCAGAACTGGTTGTAGGAGACTAGGAGTCAAACAGGTTATATTCTTTTCTATCACCACAGTTTGAAAAAACTTAATTTTATGAAAAAAAAAAGGAAACCTGCAAGACATTCCTTTGAAGCTCATCTACTTTCTGCTGGAGAGCTGCATTGACATTTTCTTCATGTAAATGTCTCTCTTCCTGCTGTGATAAAAGTAATAAAGCTCCAACCTAGCAACACATCCGAAATGACAGAAAAAAATACATTAAAAAGAAATGGTACGTCGTATGCCGAATGACTACATAGGAACAGAAAGACCCAAGGATTGTTTCTTCCATTAAACATTGAAGACTAATCTACAGTCACAGTATCTGAGATACAGTTTTGTTATGATTCCACTCTCCACTAGTGTATCATGGATCAGGAAAAAAATATTTCTTGCTTTTATCACTAAAAATGAGAATAACCTTCTCTTGTAATGCTTGTGCAAGGGCTTCAGATGCATCACCTCTACTTTCAGCCATGATTTTGGCGATACTAGGTTCTGCATGCTGCATTCAGAAGAGAAATGCTCTTACAACAAAAAATCATGACAAACTGTAAGAGACAGTAATTATCGAAATCTCAAATAATATCTCCAACCATTTCCACATTATATAAAATCAATTATGCTATTAGATGCTGATTGTCCGAAAAAAGGCAAGGGTAAGGCCAATTAAGGTTGAGGAATTAAGATCTAGGAATCTCTAAGGTTCTAGAATTATGTCTAAAATTAGCAGGTTCAGGCATAGATGTCAGTTTGAGCCAAGCAAACAAATAATGAGGAAATCCAAAATTATGCCTTCTTAACGGAAAGCACAAAATATAGTGACCTAAAATGCAGACCAAAAGAGGAAAATTTGTAGCAAAATCTTCCAGAAATCACACCTTAGTTACTTGGCAAGATTCAACAACTGTGGTTATATGCACATCCCGGCATTCAGATTCATCAGGCTTCAAATCATGTTGCAGTGGCACTACATTCTGTATTTCCGATGAGTGAAACTTTAGTTTTTCTTCTAGATTTTTGGAAATTGATTTAATGTATAGTCCTTCCTCGTTAAGTAAATTAATGATGTAGGCTCTCAGTTGAGAATGATGGTGGCGCATATCTGTAATGCCATTAACGATCAGCCCATCTGCAACAATCTGTATGCAAGTTAATAGTGCCACCTCAAAGGGTAAGAGGAATAATCTTAGACTTCAGGAAATATAGTTCATTAAGTACCCACATTCTTCTTTTCCAACGCACGAACCCTCTTCTTCAAATGATTCTCAATTTTTAAGCCCTGGAGCAACAAATATAAAGCGGTTAGTGAATACTGCGTCTAGGTTCGTAATATTGGAAATTTGGAAAATGAACAGATGAGGAAAGAAAGGAAACATACCACTCGTAACTTACTCTGAAGATTATCCACAGTGTTCTTAATCTTTCCTAACTCTCCTTCCAGCGCAGCCTGTCTGAAAAGAGTTGTTCAAATAGCAGATAGAAAGAACAAACAATCGTAATAATCAGACACACAATGCTTAATGCTTTGAACATAAATAAAAATGGCCAATTGGATTGTCTCTGCCTTCAGATGCAACATCAAGGTTCTCGTTGTGTTTCACATCCAAAAATGAAAGTCTCTCATGATTTTAAAATTCACAAGAACCGATATTGTATTAAATCCATAGAAATCTAATAAAACAGTAAATTTAACCTCAGATAAACCAAACTCCTGCAAATTTCTTAAACACTAACTTTTACCTCGTTGCTAAGTAAAAAATTTCAATATGTTGTTGTACTCGTAGTTTTGACTTTACTATCCGTACTTTATGGAAATCATACAGTTATATGTAAACCGAATTTTCCCAAAAAAAAATTATTTTGCTGAAATCCAGAGATACTAGTCAATAGACAAAAATCTTCTATTTGAACCAACTTTACCAGCAAATGGTGAATGGTCAACACTCAAACGACAAAATAAGTAGCTTAACTTTGAGACAGTGTCCAAGAAAAAAAATGGACTGGAGATGTTTTCAGAAACTTACTACATATTCTGATGTTGAAGGATCATTGAAAGTCCATGATTCTACAGGATCATCCAATAAACTTGCACACTTATCATGCAAACTCATTTCCAGGGACTCACAGAGTGAAGCATTACGGATATCATAGAACTTCTCAATCACCTGAACAGGGAGGGAGAGAGAATAGAGAGGTCAAGTAAAACTTAAAAATAATTTAGTTATTGACAATCATAAAGATTCCAAAACCGTGATAGGCTATGAGGGAGGTAAAATATACATATCGGAAGTTGAGGACAATTAAGAGGAATAACAAGGGGAAGAAAACGTGATAGACATGAGACTATTAGGGATGTGGTTTGTTAAGACAAGAACAAAAAATTCACCTCTGCATATGTTCTAGTTTGTTCTTCAAGTTTTGCCAAGTCAGCTTGCAATGTGTCATTTAGTCTCTTCTGGACAAGACAATCCGAGCTGAGTTCTTCCAAACTGTCTTGCCATCACCAGGTACCAAGCAAGGAAAGGCGGAAAATATAAGTAACATAAGGCTAGGAGTAAGCATAATGCAAGTTATATGTCTGTCCAGTTTTAGCTACCTGGCTTAGATAATAACAATTACGTTTTTTAAATTCTTGCAGGCAGAAAGTTTTAACAGAACAGTTACAGAACATGACTTCTAAGAGAGACTCAAATCAGTAGATGCAGCTACACACCATCATCTTTCTCTAGAAAGGGAAACTAGTAAGATAAAATGGGGTGAATAGGGTCAAAATTACCGCTTCTCAGTTTCACGAAGTTCCTGAGACATCATTTCAGTGTTCTCTTTAGCTTTCTCAGCCTGATTAAAGTCGGGAAAACATGAAGATGTATGTAAAAACTTAAAAGAATACATTCTTAATTACACTTGCTTCTTCCCATTTGACTGAGATGAAATTTTCTCATACCTCCATTACTGATTTATCTCTTTCAGAAAAAGCAGCTGCCACAGAACCCTGGAAAAATCTAACCTGCTTCTCTGCTTCCAAGTTCTGAAAGCGAAAAAAATACATCAGAAAATTTGGATGTTAGATGGATAATTTCTACAAATAAAGCTGATTACAAATGAGTAAGAAATGAGAGAGACCTTTGCTACTTCTCCAGCATGTAAATCTGCTAACTGAGCCTGACGAGACAGCTTGTAAGCATTTGTTTCTGAAGATTCTTAAAATCAAAAGCATTATTTTTAAAAACTTCAAAGATACTCACTTTCACACGGTAAGCTTCTGCAAGCTCCTCTTGAAGATTGTGTTTCTCTCTTGTGCAAGCAACCAACTTCAGTTTTATACTTTCTATCTCCTGCTCCAAGCTAGCTGTCCTAATAGAGTATTATCCAATATCATTTAATAAAAAATTTAGCAACCAGGCACTTATTTACACATCTACGATGTGAAATAAAAAGTAGGTATCTTTCAATTGCTTGATTATGAACTTAAGTCTAATCAGGATAGAAAACAAGATATCTTTGCTATGAGTTGAAGAAAAAATAAGGTATCTTTTTGATTGCTGAATAACAAACTTAATTGGAAGTGGGATAGAAAATAAGACACCTCTGGAAATGCATCCGAGTAGCCACACCAAGAATGCTAGGTCCACCTTGTTGCATGCACAACTGTTCAATATCTTTCTGTAGTTCATTACGCTCTGGTAATAAGAAATACAATGGTCATACTCAACATATATCAGGTAATCAAGATGCAGAAGTAACATGGAGTCTCAAAAGACCATGATAGATTAAAAAAAAAGCATAACGCACACAAAAGAAAAAGAGAAGAATCTCTGCAAGTGTAACAAGTGATGATGTCTTAAAATGTGTTTTAGGTCATTCCCCCTTTTGCTAGAAATAACTCATTTTAAAGATTATAAGATGAAAAGAAAACAAGTAAATAACTAAAAGGAATCATCTTTTGCATCTGAGAAGGCAAAGAAATGGGAAAAGATCGGAGAGAAGAAGAAATAAGCTTTCCTATTAAATAGATTGAAGTAGGTGACACACAAATGCAGCAGAATACACTTCAAGAAGGTTTCAGAGAGACAAATGTACGACTAAAAACCATTGCTAAATTATGCACAGTTACTGTGTTCTTATTAGAATTTTCAGAAGAAACAAAAAAAAAAAAAAAACCATTTCTACAATCCTAGAAACATGTCCAAGGTCTAAGTAACTACCACCAAGAGACTTGTACAAACCCACACAAAAGAAACTGGAGCAGAAATTGAGAAAACGTACCAAGTTCAAGTTGTTTGATCCGAGCCTTTAGGTTCTCATTCTCATCTAAATCATGATCCATATTGTGATCTGCAGCAGATCAACACTTTGAAAGTAAAGAACTTACTTGGAAATTTACAGACTTATGAGCAGATGAAGTGCTTAGAAGATATAAAAACAAATCCCCAACAAAACCCAGAACTCATAAAATCAAAACCCTGAAATTAGCTAAAGATTCAAAGTGATGTCCTTCTTAAAGCCCTAATTGGTAGTAGTAGTAGAAGAAACATCTAACAAGGGATTTAGGAAGAGACGATTCAGAAATGAATCGAGAAGATTGAAATTGAGAAAGTGTTTGTACCTTTTTCTTCTTCGAATTTGACCAAAAATGTCTCCTTTCGTCAGATTATGTTCGCTGGATATTCTGTAATTTTGTAGGATTACAACAACCAGTAAAATAATTGTACAAAATGATTTTATTTATACGATAATGTATAAATTTGGGATATTTTGGTGGTAACTGTGGTAATTTGGATATCGTGAGATGGTTGAAAAAAAAAAAAATACATCGTGAGATTTTAACGGTTGGTTAAAAATAACAAAGTTTACCTTCATTATCATATTCCATAATTTGTATTTTTAATTGGGAAAAATCTTAAAAATACACTAATTCTGTTACTTAGAAAAAAGATACATGAACTATTTAATTAATTTTATAATAATATTAAAATACACTAATTTTTAAAATTTTAACTTTTTATAAATATCGCTAACGGATTTGCTTAAGGACGTTAAATGTAACTAGCATGTGTTTTTAAAAAGGCATTTTTGTTCTTGTTTAGAAAAAATCCTAAAAATACACCAACTTAATTATTTTTATACAAACAATACACGAACTATTTACGTTGGCCAAAAACTACATGAAAAATAGAATTAAAATATACGAAGGTTCAAAATGTTAATTTTTTTACAGATGTCGCTAACTGATCTGTTTACGGACGTTAAATATAATTATAATGTGTTTTAAAAAAGACTTTTTTGCCCTCGTTTGTTTCCTCTAAATCGATTTTCATCTCCTAAATCCTTAAAACTAAAATCAATTTCCATCTCCTTCTTCCTCTTACCCTCTCCTCTATTATATCTCTCTTCTAACCGATCTCGCTCAATACCTTTGTGAGTTGGCTTGTGACAACGCTTAACGAGACAAATAATGTCTTTGCCGAAGCCTCTAAGAGGATCGACGACGGAATTGATGGCGTCTATGGCGCTTTTTCTGACGACTTTTATTTATGTACTAGGTAGTTTGCCACACGTTGCGTGGATTATGTGTTAAGTTAAATTTGATCTTTGGTTTTTGAAAAAAATTATATTTTTATATATAAATTAGACTTTCATACTTTTTTACCTTTAAATGTATTAAAACTGTTAAAATAACTATTTTATATTTAATATTAAAATTTTCTCACTTATAATCTTATTATATAAAGTATGGTTTTAAAGTTAGTAACTCACAAGATCGTGACACGTGTCATGTTTATTGATTTTAGATTCTGACACGTGTTAAAAACAAAAATGTCAAAGATTTTATTATAAGGAAACTATACAAAAAGATAACTAATTACAATTATTCAAAAAATAAACATTCTATAAAAAATTTATACAAATTACTAATTTTTAAAAAGAATCAACTTCCATAATTAATAAAACAAAACAAAACTCTTATAAATAGTCTATATAAACAATTGTAAATATTAAATCTTATTATACAAAGTATGGTTTTCAAAGTTAGTAACTCACAAGATCATGACACGTGTCATGTTTATCGATTCCAGATTATGACACGTGTCAAAAACAAAATGTCAAAGATTTTATTATAAGGAAACTATACAAAAAATAATTAATTACAATTGTTCGAAAAATAAACATTCTATAAAAATTTATACAAATTACTAATTCTTAAAAAGAATCAACTTCCATAATTAATAAAACAAAACAAAAATCTTATAAATAGTTTATATAAACAATTGTAAATATTGAACTCTATATAAACAAATAGATAGTCTGTTGGTTTTTTCAAAAAACAAAAAACAATTCTTCAAAAACACCATTCTATCTTCAATTTCATTATATTAGTAAAACATCTATTCCTTTTATCTTATTCAGATTTATTTTTCTTCTAAATTCAGAAAATGGCTATCTAATGAGCAAATAAATTCTAAGTAACAACACTAACTTTTTTTTATGTCGATTTGAAAAAAAAAGTTCAAATATGATTAAAAATAAGAGCTTTTTGCTAAACTAGATCCTTATTTGAAGTCAATTTCAAAACTAGACCCCTCTTTCTTTTTTTTTCAAAATACCTTAAAATACCTTTTCAAACTTTTTTTTTCACAAAAATACCTACCGCAGACTTCACAAGAGAAGTCTAGTAGTTGGGTTTGAAAAATAATAACCTAGAGATTCTCACATAATTACGAAACTGTCATCTTCTTCAATAGCTCCCGACCACCATTACCAACAAAAATTGAGCTCTAAATGCTCAACCAACTGAATTAAGAGATGTTAAAGCTCTATAATCAAGCTGAAAGCTCCATTTTTCTCGATCCCCTCTCTCATTCTCTCTCATTTCAACCATTAAACTCTAAAATCTCTTTCTCTAAATTTACCATTCTTAGATCTTGTGATTTACTAAGATTCATACATAATAACGCTTGGGTTTCTTGGGTATTGGTAGTGTGAGCAGTTCTTGGCCGTCGACGAAGCTAAAAACAAGATCAAACCGAAAATTGGTAATTTTTGCTTCATTTTCACTGATTTTCTAGAATGCAAACTTCTCAGGTGAAGTCTAAATAGTCTACTGGGGGTTAGTTTTGCAATTGAATTTTTGCTTCACAGACTTCACAATGGAAGTCTCAAGTTTTATTTTGAAAACAAAAAAAACAGTCTTCAGACTTCACATATGAAGTATGTGTACATGAGGTTAGTTTTGCAATTGACCGTAAGTTTTACTTTTATTTTAGATTTTTCCTGTGAAGTCTGTGAAAATGAAGGGTTAGTTTTGCAATTGACCTAAACAAAGACTTTTTATCAAGACTTCACATGAGAAGTCTGCTTGAAAAAGGAGGTTACTTTTGCATTTGACCGAAATTTTGAAACATTGACTATTGATAGACTTCTCAGATCTTCTCAGATGAAGTCTGCAACCATCGGAAATTCTGGAATTAAAAAATAATGCAAAAGTAACCATTTTTCTACTCAGACTTCTCAGGCGAAGTCTCATGTAAAAGTCAAACTCTAGTCAATTGCAAAACTAGACCCTACTTTATGGGTAGACTTCACCGAAGAAGTCTCTGAAGGCAAAAAGACTTCATCATAGAAGTCACATTACGTAATAGACTTCACAGGCGAAGTCTCATAATGACGAGACTTCCCAGATGAAGTCTAATGAAAAAGTCAAAGTTGTGGTCAATTGCAGAATTAGACCCCAAACTGGTATAGACTTCTCAGACGAAGTCTCATTGTGTGGGAGACTTCGCCTGTGAAGTCTGCTAGGCGAAGTCTCATAATGACGAGACTTCCCAGATGAAGTCTAATGAAAAAGTCAAAGTTGTGGTCAATTGCAGAATTAGACCCCAAACTGGTATAGACTTCTCAGACGAAGTCTCATTGTGTGGGAGACTTCGCCTGTGAAGTCTCCTTAAAAAGTCAAAATATGGTCAATTGCAAAACTAGATCCCTACTTTTAGACTTCTCAGGCGAAGTCTCCTCTGAATTGTTTAGCAGATTTCAACTGAGAAGTCTGTTGGAAGACTTCATTCGAGAAGTCTCAAATGATAATTTTAGTAAAAATAAAATTTTAGCTTATTTGTAATTAGTTATTTTATTTTCTTGTCCTAATATTTGTGTTACGTATGGATTTTGATGTTTTAGAAATTTGAACTATTTTTATCGTATAATTATCTTTAAATTATTTTTCTTAACTTTTTAGGTACTTAGCTTATAATATTTAGACTTCACTGAGGAACTCTGTCCGGAGACTCTGTTTGAGAAGTCTTTTGCACTAACATTTTAAAAAATGTATTTGTATCATCTCTATTTTATATTTTTGAGATTTTAATTGTTTTTCATGTGTATTAGTTATTGTTGTTTATGTATGAATTTCACATCTTAATGTGTTATATTCTATCTTAAATCGATTTTATTAGTTTCTAGTAGTTATTTATTGCGAGACTTCAAAGCTTTGAAGTCTCGTAATAGACTTCGTATGAGAAGTCTATCGATAGACTACTTCTGAGAAGTCTCATACGATGATGTATAGTAAAAATGAAATTTTAGCTTATTTGTAATTAGTTAATTTTTTTTCCTTATCCTAACATGTGTGTTACGTGTGAAGTCTCTTGTACTAACTTTTTAAAAATTTAATTTGTATCTTATCTCTTGCACTAATGTATGAGTTTCACATCTCAATGTGTTAAACTGACCATATTTATGTGGCTCATGACATTTTTTATATGTGTTTTTAGTACTTAAGATTTTGTAACTTTATTTTTGTTAAATTAAGACTTGATGTTTAATTTAATAGGTTTCGCAAGAAGTACTTTCTTTGTCAATATAACTTTTATTAATTGGAAATATCATTGTACAAGAGATTTATAATCCAGGAAGGAGGATTACAATTGTTTGTTTTACATCAAAAGAGAGAGATGAAAAATCCAGATGTGATTCTTGGAACCAAGTATGATGTCATGTCATGGTGGAGGCTCAATGCTCCCAAGTTTCCTGTTCTATCTGAGCTTGGCCAAAGATGTTATCTATGCAAGTATCCTCTGTTGCCAGTGAATCTGCATTTAGCATAAATAATCGTGTCTAAGAGCTTCAAAAGTTGCCTTACTCATTACACAATTAAGTCTTATGATGTACTGAACAATGGCTGAAACAAAGTTTCTTCAATTAAGGAAAAAGAGGAGGAAATGACACTCAAACATATCCTTTCAGAAAATTGCTCTCCAAGATCAACTTGAAAGAGGTATGTAACTCTATTAAATTTTATGTTTGTACCTTAGTGTCTCATATTTTTAATTCTCTGATTGTTATTATTTTGTAGAGTTTAACATGGGTCTATTGAAGATTGAAGACGACTAAGGTATGTTTTAAGTTTTAACTAATGATATTGAGCCTCAGGTACTAACATGGATGAATTATCAGTTATTGTCTTACAAATAGAATGATTGATAATTGTTTCTTGTAGTTTGGTACTTCGATGTTGATATCGTTCATTAGTTTCAGAATTTTAGAGTAGTTTGTTTTGTTTTGTAAAACATGGATGAATTTTCAGCTAAGTAGTTTGTTCCATAGATCGGTTCATTAGTTTTGTTCTTTCATCAGTTCTGATTCATATTTGTAACATATTTTAACAGGTAAAACTACTTGTGATGGGTGTTTTTTGTGCTTTTGATGCTGTGATGGTTCTTTTTGGCTGGTGATTTGTTCACTACACTTCATTCTTGATTCCTTCTTTCAGTCTTTCTCTCCCATAGATATGTGATTGTATTTGAGTTTGAACTTATGAAGTATGAAATGAAGGGAAGTGAACTATGAACAATGATCCATGAAGAATGTGTAATTTTTATTTCTTTTTTGTCTTAAACTCTTTAGTATGAATGTGTATTAGCATTTAGCAATGTCAGGTTGAGATCAAGTGTTATGTTTCAGTTTTATTGCCAAAGATTTTATTTCGGTTTCTCGGTTTTTTCGGTTTTTTTCGGTTTTTCATTTTCATTCGGTTGAAATTTTCGAAAACCAATTTCACCCAAACCAAACCGAACCGAACCGAAATTAGCTCGGTTTCTATATGGTTAGCAAAACTTGAAAACCGAAAAACCCGAACCGAATACACCCAAACAAACCGAATGCCCAGACCTAACCATACTTCACTGTGAGACTTCACACCCAGACTTCACTGTGAGACTTCACAACCATATTTCACTGTGAGACTTTACACCCAGACTTCACTGTGAGACTTCACACCCAGACTTACTGTGACTTCACACCCAGATTTCACAACCACACTTCACGGTAGCTTCACAACCCAGACTTTCACTGTGAGACTTCACACCCAGACTTCACTGTGGACTTCACACCCAAATTCACTGTGAGACTTCACGAAACTTCACCCAGACTTCACACCCAGACTTCACTGTGAGACTTCACACCCAGACTTCACTGTGAGACTTCACACCCATACTTCATTGTGAAACTTCACACCGAGACGGTTTCTGGCTCCCTAGCATTTAATTCTTAAATATAATGTTGTT
>SMJT01000034.1:330489-540439 GCA_004349715.1 Crucihimalaya himalaica | reverse complement strand
GCCAATGGCATCCTATCGAGCATCTAAGATCGGTTTGAGTTGTTGTGTGATACAGTGAAAATGAATGGAGTACGGAAGATGTGATTACAGCTCACACTCTTTCCTTTCTCTCTAGGTGACAAGCCTCTCAATGGGAGAAGAGTTTGGAATCAGCTTCCAACACCACTTGGAGGAGTGTAAAAGAAGATTCCTGCTCTAAGTTCTTCTCTAAACAAAAGACTGCGAAAATTCGAGGAGACATAGCCAGCTTCAAGCAGGATCGAATGAGACCTTATATGAAGCATGGGAGAGATTTTAAGGAATTGCTAGATCATGCCCTCATCACGGAGTTACAAAAGAAGCACTCCTCGGGATCTTTCACCGAGGATTACTTGAGAAGTATCACATCGCCTTAATACGGCAAGCTATGAAGCTTTGCCAAATTTGACTGTTGAGCCAAGGAGAGTTGTTGATTGAAATCTCGCCCAAAGCGATCAATGCTATAGGGAGTATGATAGAACCTTGAGGGATCCTAAGATTGAGGATCAAAAGTACAAGGAGCTAATGATAAGCTGGATAAGTTAATGCAAGTCACTCAAAGGAGTGTGAGTTTTGTTGGAGAACAAGGAGGGTTTCAACAAGGACATGTAGAGGGTGAAGAAGGAGGTACCGAAGAGCAACAAGAGGAAGTGAACTACTTGGGTATCAAGGAAACACTTTCAATCAAAACTACCAAGGGAATCCGAATCTTCTTTACCGGAATACCAATGTGGAGAATCCACAAAACCAAGTCTACCCTCCTCAACAAAATTTCCGAAACCAAGGATTCCAATCGAACTTTCAAAACCAAGGTTTTAGACCAAAATCCTTCGTTCCTAACTACGGAGGTCAAAACAACAATAATCAATAACGGTTTCAAGGAAATTCTGGGAACTTTCAAGGCAATACGCAATTCAACTCCAACTATCAACAAGGTTTTCAGCAACGTCCACAACAAAACTTCCAAGGACAAGGAAGTTCATCAACCCAACCCTCTCAAGACTTGACATGAAAGCTATGCTTCAACAGAGACATAGAGGGACAAGCTAAAGGGCAGATTGAGTCTAACAAGAAGATGGCTGAGATGAATAGCAAGATAGACGGATCATACAGTGATCTAAACTCAAAGTTCGAGGGATTGAATTCACATGTTAAGGCATTGGAGAATCAAGTAGCGAAGTAGCTTCTACTTCTAAGAGACCAACGGGAAACTCTTCCCGGGAAATGTGAACCAAACCCAAAAAAATATTGCAAAGCCATAATCCTTAGAAGCGGTAGAGAGCTACCAACGATACAAGAAGTGAGCGAAGAGGTGAGGGGGATGAAGAAAAAGGAAAAATGATTGCCAATGACCTTGAAGAAGAGGAGGTGGAAGCTACGGAGAAACCCACCGAGGCAACTAGAGCATGAAGAAGGCAGCAGAGAAACGATTGAGGAACCTAAGGTAGTTGAGAAGAAGACTGCTCAAAAACCGTATGAACCACCTCCTTACGAACCGAAACTCCCATTCCCAGGACGTTTTAAGAAGCAAATGTATGAGAAGGAGTATGAAAAGTTTAAGAAGATTGTCAATGAGTAAGGATCACATTACCTTTGATGGAATTATAAATCAAAGTCCTATCTACTCCAAGTTCTTCAAGGATTTGATTACCAAGAGAAAGAGTTGGAAGAGGGATGGTCATGGTATCTACGAATGTAGCGCAATCATCCAACAAACCCTACCAAGAAGTTGAAGGATCCGGGTAGCTTTACTCTACCGTGTACCATTGGAGAATGGTATTCTCGAAATGTCTATGTGATTTGGGGTCAAGTGTGAATCTGATCCACTCTCGGTATCAAAGAAGTTGGGAATCACAAGGTATAGACCATCGAGAATCTCATTGGTACTTGCTGATCGATCCATTCGATTTCCAGTTGCATTCTTGAGGACATTCCTCTAAGAATCGATGATTTCTATGTACCGACTGACTTTGTGGTTCTAGAGATGGATGAAAACCCGCCGATCCTCTCATACTTGGGAGACCATTCCTTGCAACCGCAGGAGCCCCTCATTGATGTAAGAAAAGGAAGATCGGTCTACAATTGGGAGATCAAGTTGTGAATTTGATATTCAAGCTGTATGAAAAAACCGACAAAAGAGGACAATGCTTTTGGATTGAAACTAATGACGTCCTAGAGGAAGAAGCATTTGAGGAATTGAGTTTGAATGATTCCTCTACAAGTAGCCTTAACCATTGAAAAATCTGAATTGGGACACTTCGAAGAAGAGAGTGACCGTTTTGAAGAGCTACTTGACATGGGTGAAAAATTGGACAAAGAAGCAGAACACTGAGCTGGGAGAAATGCAAAAGGACCAACAACGGGATAAAGGACACAAGGAGACGTGGTGGAGTGAGCTAAAAGGCACCAAAGGTCGATCTCAAGCCACTAGCCTCAAGGGCTAAGTACGCCTTCCTCTGTCCTAATTCGACATATCCGGTTATTAATAAATGATGCGACTGAATGAGGAAGAACTTCTATGCTATTGAAAGAGTTGAGAAAATTAGAAAAGCTATAGGCTATTCACTCGATGACATTAAAGGAATTTTCTCAAACTCTATGCATGCATCGCATTCATCTTGAAGATGAATCAATGACTTCCGTTGAGCACCAAGACGGTTAAACCCGAATTTGAAAGAAGTAGTACGGAAGAGATTTCTAAAACTTCTTGATGCGGAATTATTATATCCAATCTCGGATAGTAATTGGGTTTCACCTATTCATGTAGTTCCTAAGAAGAGGGGGAGTAACTGTTATAACAAATCAAAGAAATGAACTTATTCCCACTTAGAACGGTAACCGGACCATCGTGTTTGCATTGATTATCGTAAGCTGAACTCTTGCACTAGGAATGATCATTTTCCGTTGCCCTTTATTGGACCAAATGCAAAGTCCGAAAAATCTCGAGTTCTGGACCATGTTGATCAAGCTCGACTTGATTTCGAAGTTGTTGTTCACACAAGGAGGAGCTCGGATTCCAGTTCTGGCTCCTCTTGTGTTCGGTTGATCGAAGTCTCCAATGGTTTGTTGCGGTCTAGCTGGATGTACCGGAGGGTTCTGATCTTCAGCATTTCTCACTCCGGCCCCAGGAGGTTCACCATGTGGAGGTTCCATTCCTAACCGTCTTGCGTGTTCAGCTCGTTCTCGTGCCGCTCTTGCTGTTTCTCTTTCAAGTCTTCGGATGTCTAACACAAGTGGTTGAAGATTTTCTTGGCCTTGACTTCTTGTGTTCATACACCTATAAGAAAAGAGCACACATAATTGAACGATTCAGTAACAAAATATAAAAAAAAATGTCTTAGTCTTAAAAAGAATCCTAAACTTAATGGCTAATTGCTTATGTCCCCGGCAACGGCGCCAGTCTACTGTGAGACTTCGTTCATGAAGTCTCCTCTGCGCGAAGGTTAGAACTGTAAATGCAGTTTCTATTTTTTTGTTTGCAAATAAGGGGGTTAATGTAATTTTTCTACCCTAAAGGTCTAGTTTTTCATTTGTTTCAATTTGGGGTCTAGTTTTGCATTCAAACTCAATTTTGGGTCTACTTTTAGCAATTCTCCCTAAAAATAAAGAAACTTATTCAAATAACCAAGCTATATATAATCAAAATAGATAAGTAATTGTAATTTTGTTAGACTTTTCTACTGGTAAATGATTTTGTATGCGTCTTTAATATTTTATTATATATTATTTTACGGATGATTTAATTTTATTTTCCAAATTTTTATTTTTGTTTTTTCATAAATTTTAAACTGTTAAATTATAATTCCGTGTATACGTGGAGCCTAATCTAGATCATAACACGTGTTATATCCATCGATTCAAAATTTCGACAAGTGTTAAAATTGAAAAAATGTCAAAAATTGATATAAGTAAACTATACAAAAAGATAATTAACTACCATTATTCACAAAATAGAAATTCTATAAGGAAAATTATACAAATCACTAATTTTTAAAAACAATAAAATTACATAGTTAAGAAAATCTCTAATCCTAAATAAAAAGTACTTGTAAATTTTGAACTCTATACAAACAAATAAGTAATCTCATATTTTCTTAACAAACAAAACATTTTTCTTCATACCTTCAACTTCATTCTATTGGTAAAAAATTTATTCCTTTTATTTTTTTATAAATTTATTTTAATTTATTAATATGAGATTATCGTAAAAAATTATTTATATATTTTATGATTATTAAATTTTTTTCTAATCTTGGTTTGTTTTTCTTCTACTTTTCAGAAAATTTATTTTAATTTATTATTATGAGGTTGTTGTAGAAAAATAATATATATATATATATATATATATATATATATTTATGATTATTAAATTTCCTCTAATATCGGTTGGTTTTTCTTAAACTTATCAGAAAACGGCTATCATCCAAAAAGACAATAGGCAAAAAAAATTCAAAATAACAACACTAATTTATTTTTATGTCAATTTGAAAAGAAAAAAAAATCAAATATGATTAAAAATTAATAAATTTTATTCAAATAGATATAAACCAAACTATATATAATCAAAATAAATAAATAATTATAATTTTGTTAGGGGTTTTTCTATTTTTAAATGATTTTGTATAGGCGTTCTTAATATTTTATTATATAACTATATTTACGGGTAATCTAAACCTATTTTTCAAATTTCTATTCTGGTTTTTTCTCATAAATTTTAAATCATAATACTGTATTATAATCTACGTATACGCAGGACCTAATCTAGTACTACATAACAGTGCATTATATTAATTTATAATACAATTAGATATAGATTGGATGGATAAGATTTCATAATTTTTTTATTAAACCGGTTATTTAATTTGGTTATGTTTATCAAAATCGATATTTATTGGTTTGAAAATAAAAACGGTAAAAAATATTGATTCTTTTTTTGTAATTGATTCTTTTCATATTTTTTTTTAATATAGATTTTTAGTTTTTGTTTTGGTTAAATAACCCATTTTATTCAACAAATAAGTAATTTTTATCGAATATAGTTTTTTCTAAATTTGAGTAGATACAATTGAAAGCAAAACACAATAAAAACATATCTTCACCCTTTTTCTCATATCAAGCAACTCAGTAAACACAGATAATTTTTAAAACAAATACCAATAGAATTGTTGTTCTTTAACACTGTTCAAAAATGTTATCTTACTAAAAATAATTTTCTATTTGTGGTTGGTTCGACGATAGCGGTTGGAGGTTGCAACAACATTGAAATCACAACTTTCGTACAAACCTGCAAAAGTTGACATAAGAAAATAATTTGAACTCTATAAGTTGTAGTTGTAAGAAAAAAATTGTTATAGAACTTACAAAATTATGTAGTACTTAAAATATTATGAATAATGAAATGTATGTCTTGCTATTTATTGGAGAATATGTATTTTTAATGTTACAAAATAAAGTTATAACTTATAAAGGTTTAAATAGTGTTTAATGGCCGAGTAGTTAATATTGTAAATGTGTATGGTTAAATTATATTAATTGATTTTAAATGTGTATTAAGAGAAATTATTGTCTTTATATCTATTCTTTTAAGACTGAGAATATCAACAGGTACAATAGAGAAATAGTAAAAAAATATGTCAAAATAAGGGATGTCACGTATCAGCTTAAATTAGACTTTTTTTATATTTTTACCTTAAAATTTATTAAAACTGTTAAAATATCTATTTTTATATTTAATATTAGAATTTTCTCATTTATTATATCATATAACAATGCGTTAATTACAATTAGATATATATTTGATAATTTAGGGTTTTAGTTTTTTTTTTGTTAAATAGCCTATTTTATTTAACAAATAAATATTTTTTATCAAATATTTTTTTAAAAAAAATTTGAGTAGAGACAATTGAAAGTAAAGCACAATACAAATATAATATGTTACCTTGTAACTCCTCACCATTATCTCTCATATCAAGCAACTCAGTAAACATAGATAATCTATTAAAAAATCAAAACCAATAGAACATTATTGTTCTTTAAAACTGTTCAAAAATGTTTTCTTAGGAAAAATAGTTTTTCATTTATGGTTGGTTCAACAATAGCGGTTAAAAGCTGCAATAACATCGAAATTATAGACTGCATAGGTTGGTTCAACGATAGCGGTTAGAGGCTGCAATAACATCGAAATCAAAGATTGCATACAAACCTACAAAGTTGACATAAAAAATAATTTGAACTCTATAAGTTGTAGTTGTAGAAAAATATTGTTATAGAATTTACAAAATTATGTAGTACTTGAAAATATGATGAATAATGAATTGCATGTCTTGCTATTTATAGGAGAATATGTGTTTTATATGTTACAAAATAAAGTTATAATTTATAATGATTTAAAATGTTGTTTAATGGCCGAGTACTTAATATTGTAAATGTGTATAGTCAAATGATATTAATTGATTTTAAATGTGAACTTAAGAGAAATTATATTATCTTTTTTTAGGAATGAGAATATTAAGAGATACAATAGAGAAATAGTAAAAAGATATGTCAAATTAAGGGATGCCACGTGTCAGCTTCCTAGAGTTTAAATATTACTTTATTATATAAGATTTATGTTTTTTGTTTTTATTCGAAAGACAAAATAGATTGGAGTTTTCGACTCGTTTGCCCATCAAACTCGCAGGAAAAGTTGTGAAGGACACCTAATAAAATGAATTTCATTTTGAATTAATTTTAATCGGAAATGAACCATTTTACATAGTTACCCCAGCCATTTCAAGGAAATAACAGATTTTACCTGGATTTTATCCGCCCAGTCAGCCAACATCGGATCTAATCCGACTTAAAAAAGAGAAAAAAATCCTCAAAATTCATGAAATTGAAATTGGAATCTATAATTCCACTATAATTTGAAAATCAAAACCGTCGACCGTTTGCTTTACTCTCCTCGCGAAACTCACTCTACTCTCCTCTTTCAATCAAAATGATTCAAATTTCGTCACGAATATGCCTCCGAAGACAAGGTGGGGAAAGAAGAAGGTTACGATGGTAGATGGGGGAAGGATAGTGAGAGCGCGTGTTGATGATGACTCACGAGAGAGGGGGTCTATTTCAAATGTAGAAATTTTAACTAACGAAGTGGTAGTTGAAGGAGAAGAGAGGGATCAAAGGGAACCTCCATCTCGGAGTGGTGAGGAAGTCGAAGATGAAGAAGTACTCCAAGAACGAAAGATGGAATCCCGAAATGAAGAGGATGGAGAAGAACGTCGAGAGAGGCAATCTTTGGCCCAAAGTCTTGAAACTCGGAATGAAGATAAAAAGAATAAACTTCAATAACAATACGGAATATGAGGTTGCTGCTGAGATCGAGGAGTTAAAGGGTTCGATCAAAGAATTGAAAGAAGATGGATTGCAGACCAAAAGAGACATTAAACAATGGAAATTGATGACGAAATTGTGGTTGTTGTGTCTTTTTTTTCTGTGTCATTGCCATTGTGATCCTAATGTTTGGTATAACCAAAAAATAGAAACTTTTTCTTGGTTACTAGTTGTACGTAGTTTTTCTATCAGTTCTACCAGTTCGACCACATAACGTAGAATTTGATACCAGTGCTAACGTAGATGTCCAAAACAAATTTTTCAAATAAAACCAAATAAAATTAAATACTACTATTGGGATTTGAAAATAACAACCATTGGAGTCCTTATCTTCGCCGCCGTCGTTTCTCTGCCCTCGAGCTCTCAATCGCCGTTGTTTCTCCACCGTCGAGCTCTCCATGAAATATATATAATTGATTAAAGATGATTATAGAAAAATAAAAATTTTGAATTTGTTTTTACAAAATCTAAACCAAAATTACTCAACATATTTTTTGGCGTTGTAAACATCACAAATAAATGTTGTAACGTGTATTAAGTAAAAAATTACAAAATTATATCATATTGGGTTGTTATGAAAGAATCTACACAATATACTCTTTATATTTTTAATGTCATTTTGTAAATAATAACTAACTTAGGATGAAAAAGTTACAAAAATGTATGTTTAAAACATATTAGTGCATAAAACACTCAGAATTGTATGTTAATCAACTTAATTCAACTGTAAAACTAAAAAAAAAAAATTTTAAGGGTAGGTAATACTAAATAAACTCGAAAATACTTAAAGTAGAACTATGTGAAACGTTCGTAAAACTACTAATTGCTATATAACTACGTGTAAATTTGGCGGCGCACATGTGAGTAATTTTCATATGTGTGGTCTCCACAATATTTCAGAAATACAAGTCATCTGGTCAAACTGCGCGTGTGGTTACCAAATGAGTGAGTTTTCATCCTTCTTTCAAATTTAATATTAATTAAAAAAACAGAAAAATAAAGTTAGTAATACTCGTATAAACGGAAAAACAAAAACTTGTAATATTTAGTAAAAAACGTATAACTAGTAAAACTGATATTACTGATTAAAGTAGATAATAGAAAAATAAAAATTTTAAATTTTTTTTTACAAAACCTAAACTAAAATTATTCAACAGACTTACGTCACAAAATATTCACGGTCAAACACTTGCCCCCATTCTCTTCCTCGTCAACTTAGATTTTCTAAACTCTTCTTCTTCGCCGAACTCGCCCCCATTCTCTTCCTTGTCGGCCTAGATTTTCTTTCTCTTCCTCGTCGACCTCTTTTAGTCTCGTCCTCGTTGACCTCACATCAAACATTTGAGGTTTATTTTGTTTCTTTGTGAGCAGTTTCAACGATAATCTTCTACAACAAATGCAAATATCCAGTGTGGCCATGAATCCAACCTTGCGTCGTTCAAAACTTACTCGCCGGTGGTGGTTTTAAGCTTCCAGCTACAAAGCCCGCATTCTTCAACTCCCACAACTTTGGTCTGGCCGCTTCTTAGGTTTACATGGCTGTCCCTACTTCACATCAATCGAATTCGACTAGTAAAGGAGAAAGTTGTGGTTTATTAGGCTATTTTCTTGTGGTGAGTGGTTTATTTGGCTATCAATTTACGAATATTATATTAGGTGAGTTTTATTTTGGTGGATATCTTCACTCAATCAAGTCTTGTTTACTAAACTTCATGTGGGTTTCTAGAGAATGATTCAACGTTTTGCTTATTTTTAGAAGTTTTAATTCTTCAAGTACAAATATATTGTTTAGTTTTGTATAGTTTTGATTTTGTACAAAATCACGTTCGCCGACAAATCTACTGCTTAGCTTTGATTTCTTTCATAGTTTTAAAGCTTCAATTGCAAAATCCCCAGCGACATTATATTGTACCATGCGACTCTCGAGTTTTTTTTCGCTTCCTCATATCCACTTGGTATTGCAAAACAATTTTCATGCACCACAAACTATGTAAGTCTGTAACATATTAATCTATGATATTTAGAAATTTATTGAGTTAGACATGTGTACATAGGAAAATAAATCCTAAAAGTATAGTTTTGGTCTAGGTAAAAAAACGTATAGATGTATATGGATTACATAGAAGGTGAATTCTACCTTACATAATATAGAATACTTCTTCTATCTGAAGCTAGAATATGTATTCTACCTTACCTAATCTAGAATACGTCTTCTACGTAATGTAGAATACATCTTCTACTAGATGGTACAAAGCATATTCAGTAGAGATCAGATTCTACTTATCAAATCTAGCATACATATTCTACCTACGTATTCTACCTTAGGTAAGGTAGAATACGTAAGGTAGAATACGTAGGTAAGGTAGAATATGGTACAAAGCATATTCAGTAGAGATCAGATTCTACTTATCAAATCTAGCATACATATTCTACCTACGTATTCTACCTTACCTAAGGTAGAATACGTAGGTAAGGTAGAATATGTCTTCTACGTAAAGATAGAATATGTTTTCCATCTAATGTAATGTAGAATATGTATTCTAAGCTACATTAGGTAGAAGACGTATTCTACCTTACGTAAAGTAGAGTCTAGATTACGTTTAGAAGTAGGAAATTAAGAGAAACGGTTTTAGGAGTAAGGACAAACGATTAAAAGAGATGAGATTGTCAAAAATGATTGAAGGAGAAAAGAACGATTAAAAGAGAAGAGATTGTCAAAGAATGATTGAATGAGAAGAGAATGAGAAGAGAATGAGAAGAGAATGAGAAGAGAATGAATAAAAAAAGAAGACCGTCCCTCATGATCTATCTTTGTTTTTTTTGGTACAATTTCCTTTTTTTTAATATAATATTTACACAATCTTAATTAAAGTTAATTAGATATTACAAAATTTAAGGTTATTTTGGTCTTTAATTAAGCATATCTACCCAAAAGTTTAGATCTACATAGGTAGAATTTATTTATCCTTTTTAGCTAATTTCCCAACAAAAAAATTTATTTTTCCAGTGTATTTGTTTTTGGTTTTGAATATTTCCAAAAATCTATTTTATACCCTATCAATATTATGAGAAGAATGATTTTTCTAAAAAGTAGAGAATCTAATTTTGATAATTTTGTCAATTTTCAAACAAAAAAATCGAAAATTTATTGTTCATTGGTTTTTCACGTTTTTAACATGACTTGACTTGAATTTTTTATTTTTTTTATTTAAAAAAAAAATTATTACAAAATGTAAAAACCTTAAACCAAAATCCAAAATCCAAAATCCAAAAACTATACTCGAATAACCACTTAAAAACTTGCAAAACATTCATGGTCAAACACTTGTTTTCAATTAATCATAAAAATCATTAACACAAGATTTTGTCAATAATTATGGTCTATAATCCAATATTACATTATTTTGTTTGGATGTGAGGCTGTCCAAATCAATTCAAAAAATTTCTACTAACCATCTTCTTAGCTATATAGATGACAATGTGAGTTAAATAAGGTAAACGAGTTACTTAGATGTAAAAAAAGTTCGTGTTATTAATCTTCTAAATTTCTTAAATCAATCGCGCAAAAAAAATTAACCTAGTTTTGCTTGCACACCATATGTTCGACAAAATGCGTAAGTCAATTTAAGAGAAAACAAAGAAGATAAGAAGAAACATCTAATGGCATCACCACTATGAATGAATCATCAAATTCAAGACTCATCACTACTTTCACAATCTTCCTTACCATCTCCACAAAACCCATTTCCTAATTCACAAATCTTTTCCCAAACATCCTCTTCAACCGGAACAACAGACAACCTCGGCTGTCTAAATAAAACAAAACCCTTTATCCCTTTGTCTCCTTTCATCTCCTTCAAATCCACAAATCTCCTCATCTCACCAACTTCTCTAACATCTACCGCTCCTTCATCGTCATCATCTGTGTACCATTCACGCGACACTTCCACCACACCCACGACGCATCTTGATTTGGTTCCCGAATGGTAGAAGAAACAAAGATCGCCTAAAGTCATGGACTTTAGATTCTTCTGGGCTTGCTTGTTCTTGACACCGTCCCATTTGCTGATGCCACCGTTTGCTTCTTGGTCTGACCATGACCACTCACTTGGCTCTGTTTTCAGTAACCAGTATCGCTTCGTTTTCTCCATTTTTTTCAGAAACATCTTTAAAACTTTTTAATTAGGGATAATATAATCTAATGTTCAATGCTATTTTATGGGCCAGTGGTTTATTTGGACCCAATTCAATACTCTAGTCTAGGCTTGACCCGAATCTTTTTGCCCATTCAGAATAAACATTTCTCTTTCTTTTTTTTTTTTGGTAATTAGCATAAATATTTCTCTAAATAATAGAGATTGTTTCGTGATAAAAGTATTTGTGTTTTTAGCTGGCTTTTTAAAAAAAATAATAATATCTGATTCATTCATTAGTTTAAAATCTTGTAGCTGAGAAATGAAAAGGAAAAGAAAATAACAGTAGGATGAGAAAATGAAAAAACTTTCATAGTAAATGATAACCAAAAAATTGAATAAGTATCTTTTAGAAAAATGTTTAGTAAAAATACTTTCTGAAAAAGAAAATAATTAGCTAATTTCGTTTACAAATTTCAGTTACTACTTATAATTTATATTAACCTAAACTAAAATATAATAAAAATTTGAATACTTTTTTAAAACATTAATAAAAATTTCACGTGAAAACATATTTTTAATTTATTAAATTATTAAAACGAACATAAAATAAATTATAAAATTCAGTTTAAAGTGAAATTTGTGATGAAATTATTTTTCTATATAAATATATAATAAAATTATGAAAATATATTTATTTAGAAATGCAAAAGTTATCATTAAAAGTATTTTAGAATTATTTAATAATAAAAAAACAAATTTTAATTTTTGTTCTTCATCATTCATTTACAAGTTTGGAGAGGTATATTGGTTCTATCATTCTTTTTTATATAAAAAATGAAGAGGCATGAACCTAGACCTCATATGTTCTCGTTGTGGTCTTTTGAGAAAACTATTAACCATATTTTTTCGGTCGAGACACTCATCAGTTGGTTAATGGATTATCTACAGACATTTTCATCACAAATTTATGTCTTGACATCACCCTTTGGTCCAAGAAATTTCAAATTATTAGTTTCGTTTTTACTCGATGTGTGTACAATGAATCCGTTCATAAATTGGCTAGATTTGGTTGTACTACTTCAATTTTTTATTTTGATGTTTCTAATCCGCCTCCTTGGCTTGCTGAATAATTATATTTGGATATACATTTTAATGTTAAAAATTTTAACTTTTCGACGAATATATAAACGAAGAGGAATAATGTAGGTCTCACGTGTCGGAATATTGGAAAAAAAAGTTTTCATAAATGGTTAAAAAAATTGAGGAAAAAGACATTCCTCCTCATTCTTTTCTTCAAAAGTGGTCACCAATTAGAGCCTAAGAGTACATATGTAACATCCCGATTTAAAAAATACGGTGGTGCATGCAGAGAGATTTAAAAGAATTAATCTGGTCACCTATGTCACCAAAGTGCACTTATCTTTTCGGTTAAACACCCCGAGAGAACTCTAGACTTAAGCTTGCTTGAGCTAGAGCAATTTCAGGATGTGTGACCTCCCGGGAAGTGATTTTCGGTACCGTGCGAGTGAGTACAAAATACAGGGAAAGATCATGTGGTGATTTGCATGGTTGGTAACAAGTCTTTAAAACCTCCTGGAAGTAACGGACCAGCCGTCAGACGAGGGTGGGTCCATTTAAAAGTGGTGGTCGGGGCATTACAATTTGGTGTGAGAGCTGAACCCAGACGAGTGTGGAGTCAAGAGGGCTCACTCTGTCAGGGGTGACGGTCCTAGTGCGCAACGAGGACGTTGCGCTCTGTTAGTGGGGGTGATTGTAACGCCCCAGTTTCAGAAATATGGTGGTGCATGCAGAGAATTTTAAAAGAATTGATTTGGCTACCTATGTCACCAAAATGCACTTATCTTTTCAGTCAAACACCCCGAGAGAACTACAAAGTTAAGTGTGCCTTAGATGGAGTAATATCTGGATGGATTACCTCTAGTGAAGTGGTTTTTGATACCGTGCGAGTGGGGACAAGATCATGTGGTGATTTGTAGGGTTGGTAACAAGTCTTTAAAGCCTGCTAACGTAGTGAACCGGCCGTCACACGAGGGTGGGTCCAATGGGCCGAGAGCGGACGTGGGCCCATTTAAAGGTGGTCGTCAGGGCGTTAAAATTTGGTATCACAGCAGAACCCAGACGAGTGTGGCGTCTAGAGGGCTCACTCCGTCGGGGGTGACGGTCCTGGTGCGCAATGAGGTAGTTGGGCTTTGTTAGTGGGGGTGATTGTAACATCCCGATTTCAGAAATATGGTGGTGCATGCGGAAAGGTTTAAAAGAATTGTTTTGAATACCTATGTCACCAAAGTGCACTTATCTTATCGGTCAAATACCCCGAGAGAACTCCAGAGTTAAGCGTGATTGACCTGGAGCAATTTCAGGATGGGTGATCTCCCAGAAAGTGATTTTTGGTACCGTGCAAGTGATGACAAAACACAGGGAAATATCATGTCGCGATTTGTAGGATTGGTAACAAGTCTTTGAAGCCTCTCGGACATAGCAAATCGGACGTCAGACGAGGATGGGTCCAATGGATCGAGAGCGGACGTGGGCCCATTTAAAGGTGGCAATCGAGGCGTCACAATTAGATATCAAAGTCAAATCCAGACGAGTGTAGAGTCAAGATGGGTGATAGACCTGGAGCAATTTCAGGATGGGTGATCTCCTAGAAAGTGATTTTCGGTACCGTGCAAGTGATGACAAAACACAGGGAAATATCATGTGGCGATCTGTAGGATTGGTAACAAGTCTTTAAAGCCTCTCGGACATAGCGGACCGGACGTCAGACGAGGATGGGTCCAATGGATCGAGAGCGGACGTGGGCCCATTTAAAGGTGGCAGTCGAGACGTCACAATTAGATATCAAAGTCAAATCCAGACGAGTGTAGAGTCAAGAGGGCTCACTCTGTTGGGGGTGACGGTCCTGGTGCGCAACGAGGACGTTGCGCTTTGTTAGTGAGGGTGATTGTAACATCCCAATATCAGGAATATGGCGGTGCATGCGAAGAGGTTTAAAAGAATTAATTTGACCACCTATGTCACCAAATTGCACTTATCTTTTCGGTCTAACACCCCTAGAGAACTCCATAGTTAATCGTGTTTGAGCTGGAACAATTTAAGGATGGGTGACCTCAAGATTTTCGGCACTGTGCGAGTGAGGACAAAACACGGGAAAATATCATCTGGTGATTTGTAGGATTGGTAACAAGTATTTATAGCCTCCCGGACGTAGCGGACCAACCATCGGACGAAAGTGAGCCCAATAGGCCAAGAGCGGACGTGGGCCATTTAAATGTGGCGGCCGGGATGTTACAATTTGGTATCAGAGCCGAACCCAAACGAGTGTGGAGTCAAGAGGGCCCACTCCGTCAGGGGTGATGGTCTTAGTGCACAACGAAGACGTTGCGCTTTGTTAGTGGAGATGATTTCAATATTCCGGTTTTAGGAATATGGTGGTGCATGTGAAGAGGTTTAAAAGAATTGATTTGGCCACATATGTCACCAAAGTGCACTTATCTTTTCGGTCAAACATCCCGATAGAACTCCAAAATTAAATGTGCTTGAGCTGGAGCAATTTCAAGATGTGTGACCTCCCGAGAAGTGATTTCTGGTACCGTGCGAGTAAGGATAAAACACAGGAAAATATCATGTGGTGATTTGTAAGGTTGATAACAAGTCTTTAAACCCTCTAGAACGTAGCAGACCGGCCGTCGAACGAGGGTGGGCCCAATGGACGAGAACATATGTGGGCTAATTTAAAGGTGGCGGTCAGGGTGTTACAACATCACTACTGAACAAGTCAATTTACAATCCCCAAATACATCGATCATTAAAAATAACGATGGAAATGTGAATATTTTTGATGCGTTCTATAACGAAGCCTTACTCGCCAACCCATTATTAAATATGTTTCTTTCCCTGTCTAGAGTTACCCCCAAAGTGATCCATAGGAAGAAATTCCATAGTCTTATATTATTGATTTAGGTCATGGCTATCTTTTAGGCTCTCGCATGGCTATCCATTGCAGTTATTAGCCACCGTTAGATGAAAGAAAGGTGGTTCAGTTCGATTGTATGGTTCATTTCAATTCTTTTGGTTCTCGGTTCTTTCGATTCTTGAAAATTGTTAACCATATAGATACTTTCTAAAATTCTGTTTGAATCAGTTTGGTTACTTTTAGTTTGGTTCGATATAGTTACTTGAAACTAGCACTGTTCTATACCATAAAATTTCAGTTCCCATTGGGTTCAATTCTGATTTGTTACATTGTAACAAACTACCCGAATTAACCGAATTAGACTTAACAAAAAAAACATGTTCACAAATAACAAGCACATGAATCTGAAAAGATAAACATTGTTAACTTTGCCTTAACCAAATGAATCCAGAAACTGAAAAGATACATTTTTTAGAATTCAAACACAGTCAAATAGGTGGAGACAAAGAAGAACCATATTAAAGAACAATTATGAATCCATAATCTTACACATAAGTTAAGGAAACAAAGTTCATTAGTAGTTAAGTACTTGTATCATTTTTGCAATACACAAGTTACATAATGTAGAAAGTACAAAGAAAACAATGTTTATAAGTACTTGTATCTTTAGTTGATGTGAAAACAATTGTTAAACTCTAAAGTAAACATTAAAAATAGAAAGTTAAAAGTTAGAACTCTAAACTGAAATAACAAATCAATTTCAAAGGTTAGATTTTACATTTTTAAATATCATCTCGTGTTACAATTTCTGCAAGGATTTCATCAGTATTCGTTACCTTTCTCTTTTCTTTTAAATGGATATAACTAAAAAATAGTAGTAATTATATAACTTATACATCGTATTATATATTAATATATTATGTTATAAATTAATATATTTTTCTTTATTTTTATTTCATATTATGTATTTGAATATCTGGTTATATATTTATATACAATGATACACATAAACATATCATCCTATGTATTAATATATTATGTTATATTGATATTCGCGAGTTGTGATGTACCAAAGAGTTATCATTACGTTGCATTTAATGTTCTTACATTTGTTTACTATTGACATTGGGCATGCAAATTTGCACTGCTCGAAAGATCTGTTGGGCCCAAATTCTAATTTAACTGGAGTAAGAACCAACAGCGAGAGAAGCGAATATATCAGACTTCCATTGACATAGCATGAAAACATCATTTATCAGCATTTAATGAACTCAAATTCGGCGTTTCTACAAACCCTTAAATTCTGAATTTTTATGTTGTTTATGTAGTTTACTACTCCCTCTGTTTCTAATTGTTACATGTTTTAGAAAAAAAAATTGTTTCAAAAAGATGTATATTCCCTGTTTTCTATGCATATTTACACCATTTTTGCCTATCATACCCTCATTTTTGCATAATTACTTTAGACAATTAATATAAAGCTGGAATGTCTTTTTGCCTTCAAACGTGTTTACTAGACAGCTTTTTACTTTTATTTTCAATGAAAGTAAGTAATAAATAAGGTTAGAAATGTAATTTTAAGTAATTTCTTAATATGTGTGAAATCTCTAAAACATTTAACAATTAGAAACAGAGGGAGTAAAACACTGCGTTAACTCTCCCGCTCTTAATGCTCAAATATTAAGAAGATATTTTGGTCACAATTTTTTGTATTTTGCATTTTCTCTCTCATGTTTTGCAAATTAAAAATTTCATGTTCAAATCCCTAAATTCTTTTAAAAAAATTGGTATGTAGCTAATTCATCATGTATATATATATATATATATTCACTTTTCAAAGAAAAAATTGGAAGATTTATATGTGAATTCCATTTATTTTTGATTTTGTAAGCATCGGCATTAACAAAAAAAGATATGAGCCACTTCGGAAATAATAGGGCCATCAGTACAGTAGAAGAGAGTCGGAGAGATTGCAGAGAAACAAAAATTCACCCCAAAAAAAAAAGCTTCGAAACGAAACCATTTTACCAAAATCTCTCCTTTTTTCTCTCTCTCTATAAATATTTGCTTCTGAGTAGAAATTAGAAACCCTTTTCTCCAAATTCTCGTTTCGGAGTTATTAATTGGGTAAAGATTCTTCCTTTATTGACTCCGTTGAATCTCAGTCTCTCTCTCTCTCTCTCTCTCTCTCTCCCCCCGATTCTTCATCTCTGATTTCTGGTAAAGATTACTACATCTTTCTCTCTCGTTATTTGCGAACCAGTGTTTAATCTACCTGTAAGCGGAGAAAGATTCTATCTTTGAGGAATCTTGCTGTTGGGTCTTATCAATCCGAATTAGAAACTGTGAGATTGAAGTCAAAAGGGTTTTGGGGGATTGAGTTTGCTTGAAGGTTTTTGTTTACTTTTTCGTGGAGGATTTTGAAGAAATTAGGTATGCGAGATAATAATATTGTGCTAGAGGGAAATGAGACAGACGACGGCGAAGGGGAACTCGATACGTCGTCGTTCGAACAAGTTCAGCAACAGCAGAAGAAACTCGTTATTGGGTATGCTTTGACTTCTAAGAAGAAGATGAGTTTCTTGCAACCCAAGCTTGAAGTTCTTGCTAGGTATGCATTTGTTATTTCTTGTTTTCATCTTTCTTCCTTTTTTTTTCAAAGAAAGAATCGTTTTAGTAGAATTAGATCATGTGCCATTTTACTTTTCATGTTTCCAGTGTATGGCCAGTTTGGTACTGTGGAGGTCACTGTTTTTATTTTTGGTTTTATTGTTATTTGCCATGTTTTGTCCATAATCTACTTCTTGCACCAGTATGCTTGTGGCATCAGGAATCTCTTGTTTCTCTTGGAATATTCCTTTTTATAGAATTCTTTGGAACTAGTTTCCACTAGGAGGTCAAAAAGTCTACAGGGCTTAGCTTATGATTAAAAATATTGGTTCTCGCTTAGGAAATCTTCCTAGTACTTGTGGATACTAGCTGTGTTGTTATAAACCTCTCAAACAAAGGTTTGGCAAATAATGACTAATCTGCTAATCAACAAGGATAAAAGAGATTTTGTTTTTCTTGAAGTGCTGTTGAGTAATTGGTTTTGCTTAGCTTTGCACAGCTTTCTGGTCAACGTTTAGTTTTCTTATTCTGTCTTTCTTTTCCAGAAGCTTTTTTAAAGAAGATGCTGATATTAGCTCTTGTTTGTGTTTATAGGAAAAAAGGCATTTCCTTTGTTTCCATTGACCAGGACAAGCCACTCTCTGAACAAGGCCCATTTGATGTCGTTTTGCACAAGGTTTGTAGGCATGAAAAAAAATGTTTTTGCAGGAACTGTGCTGCGATTGCTTTGTGTTTCTCACTCAGAGCATCTATCCTTTTGTTGTTGTAAAGTATGTAATCTAATGGATTATATGATTGTTCACTTGCAGTTGCTGGGAAACGAGTGGCATGACGTTATTGAGGTTTGACAAACTGTCTGCCTTTACTGTAATATTTTCTCGCTCATGGAACTGTAGATTAATTTTTGTATGCTAGTTTTGGTCCATTCATGTATTTCCTGCAACTATCTTAGCAATCAAATAGGATTAGCCATCTTTTAATTTAAAGGTTCAGGGGAATTTGGTTCTGACCTTGTCCATTTATTGAACTAAAACTAGGATTTGCATTTTGTATAAATGAGTGATATCTGGGAGATCTCGGTCTAGTCTGAATGATTTTCATAAAACTCTTCCGTTCTGTGGAAATTATCTAGTCGTCATGTTTGAATAATACCATTCTGTTTCATAACATACAAAAGAAGCTTATTTCTGTGCCTCTCCTATCTGCATTTGTAGGATTACCAGCAAAAACATCCAGAAGTGACTGTGCTTGATCCTCCCGGTGCAATCCAGCGTATATATAATCGACAATCAATGCTCCAGGGCATTGCAGAATTAAATCTTGCAGATTGCGATGGTAACTTCAATGTGACAATTCAAATCCTCGTTTATTCTTAAGAGTAAGAAACTCCAAAGTTTTTCATGAAATGATGTAATGTTTCTTTGTAGGCATGATATGTGTTCCAAAACAGATGGTGATATTAAAAGATACAACATCTAGCGCTAACGAAGTAGCAGAAGCGGGTCTAAAATTTCCACTTGGTATTAAGTGCTACTCTCAAGTTTTTATTCTTAATTTCTCCCCCTCAACTGTTACCGTAAAGTTTTGGGATTTATTTATGTGATGTTCTTAAATGCCTACAGCTGATTAAAGCATATTCTTGTTTAATTGTCCAGTTGCAAAGCCACTTTTGGTTGATGGAACTGCAAAGTCACATCAATTGTTCTTAGCCTACGACCGTCTATCGCTCTCAGAGCTTGAACCCCCTTTGGTTCTTCAAGAATTTGTGAATCATGGTATCAGGTTTTCGTTACACTTCAATATCTGTTGTGATATATTGCTTGATTTTGTGATGCGATCTTCACACACTTGTTATGCCTGAAGGTGGAGTTCTCTTCAAGGTTTTTGTTGTTGGTGATGTGATAAAGGTGGTCCGTCGGTTTTCCCTACCCAATGTAAGCAATTGTGAGAAAGACAAAGTTGCTGGTGTGTTTCAATTCCCGAGGGTATCATCTGCTGCAGCTTCAGTAGAAAAAACAGATTTGGACCCTCGTGTTGCTGGTTAGGATCCTATTACTCTCGTAAAAAAGAGATTCACTGCATTGGATTTGTAGCACATTGTATGTTTATGTGTAAATTGTTGCTGCAGAGTTACCTCCAAAGCCTTTGCTCGAGGGGCTTGTGAGAGAATTACGAAACCGATTGGTATGTGAATCATAAGAAGTCTAATAATATATGTTTCCCCATTATATGTAAGAGTCTGGTTTCTGGTGTGTAGGGACTCAGGCTGTTCAACATAGATATGATCAGAGAACATGGGAGCAGAGACGTGTTTTATGTTATTGACATCAACTATTTTCCTGGCAAGTTTTTTCTTTCTCTGTGGCTCAATCGGAGCACCGATTAATAAGTATCGTCATCAATGATTTGCATTAATATTTTCGCAGGTTATGGAAAGATGCCGGATTACGAGCAGGTTTTTATCGATTTCTTCCTGAGTCTGGCGCAAGCGAAACATATATAGTAAGAGACAATGTGTGAAAAGTGGAATAGAAATGTGAAGGAGGCTGAAATAGTGTTGAGATGGTATAGCTATGTACAGAAAATAGCTTTATGTTGCTAGCAATTATTAAATAACTAGTTTTGAATAGTGATCCAATTTGTGCTTCTTTTGGCAAAATTGTGTTTTTCCATCACAGCATTGCTAAGATAATCAATATTTTCTTTTAGGGTTTTCTGTCTTGAAAATATTGACGAGACACAAATATCAGATTGAGCTTGATAACAATGGTTAGAGTGGATTCAAATCAGTAGATATGGGCCCAGAGTTAGATATAACCATTATAAGAAAGAGCCCTATTAAAGATGACATGTATACTCTCAGAGAGGTATAAGCAAAAGTAGCAAAAGATGACAAATATAACTTAAATTGAGTTAAAATAATTTGTTTATTAGCTTTTGGAAAAAAATAAACTAAAAACTTGATTTTGAAAAATCACATTAAACATTTATGACAATATTTAAAAAAAACAAAGATACCTTTAATACAATTTTTTTTTTTTTTTTTGAGTGGAGGGAGTATATCTAATTTTATTCGAATTTGCAGAAGGCGAGATAAGAATACAGAACATTGCAAATCGTTTTAGACTCATTTCGGTGGTTAAGGTCTGGTCTCTCTATGCTATTGGGGTCAACCTTTTCAGCCATCAACAACGGGAACTCATCATGCATCACTACACAAGATCGAAGGTCCAATATCCACACAAAAGTATTTCAATACGAACTCATAAGTGTGGATTCATGGTTGATGAAAAATATATAAGTAAAAGGTACTAAATACAAGGATGGAGCATTGATTAGAGACACCGCTTTATATGGTGACAGAAGGATCAAATTTCATGTCAACTTTGATATGCACTGATGTTGGAGACGAACTTCCGATGACGATTCCTAAGGATGGAGCCTTGACATCACCAAAATCCTGACTTGAATTTCTGTGTTGGGTATACACTATATTAGGCATTTTGTAATAAGAGTTAATTAGTCATTCTATATTCCCTAATCTGCAGCCTGTACTCTAGTATATATATGTACATTGTCTCTGTAATAAAACTATAACATTCACATTCTATATGGTATCAGAGCAAATATAGTCTAAACCTAATATATGGTACTCAGTTCTTCACCACCGTGCATCACCGTCTCCCCTAATCTCGTCGCTGCCCGTGACTCAACCACAACTCGACTCGCCGTCCCCTGTGCGCACCAAAATCGCATATGTAGTACAACAGGGTTACTTTCATTTTTTTATCGAAATTGTATCAATTTCTGTTTTGGTGTATAACGATTGTTTGAAATGTTTTATGTATTTTGTAAACATTAATTCATTATTTAGTTTATGTATGAATAAATTTATATAATTATTAATTTATGATATTACTTTTGTGGAAGTTTCTCAAATATTATTATCATATCGAATTTTGTTAACTTAAACATTGTTCCAACTCGGAACCGACAAAATTTATTCTTTTATCGTGTTTATTAATTTACCGAATATTAAGTTATGGAGATATTCCTATATATAGAACAAGTTCCAAAGTGATAATTGATATTTTTAAAAATTAATATAAATTAGTTAGGCGAAAAACAATTGACAAAACTTTATACAAAAAATTAGGTGAAGAACCATTAAAAATTTGATGTAGGTTACTTACTGTAGCTATTTCAATATTATTTTTTGTAATTTTTTCTAATTGTAAAATAGATGAAACCAAGTATTTCTAATGCTAAATACTAATACAACAGAACACAAACAAATTTATAATAAAAGAGATTCAACGCCTAAATGAATGAAAAAAAAAATGAAAAGCTAGCTGAAAAGTAAATTCAATATTTAGGAAGAGAACATTCCTTGGGGAGCTTGTTATTGAACCTTATATAATCTTGGCAATAATCATAAATCAAGTGATACTTTCTCACCCATTTAAACCATCTCTTTTGGACTCTTGTCAAAGAACTGAACTCATTCTTGTTCCACCAATTTTCATTGCTCTCTCCATTACATAATCTTGGGTTGCCTTTCCAAACACAAGCATCTATCTTGTATTCTCCAAAGGATGCCACAAATGGACCCTTTGACCACTCAATCTTGTCACGCCCACCACGAGTAGCCCAGCTCTCACCGTTCCATAGACTCGCCTGTACATTCATAGGTTGCAACCTTGGGTAGGCTACGCCTTTCTCCGCGTGGTTTCTATACAATCTTATCGGAATCTGATCCACCATAAATCTGAAACAACCAAAACAACATTCTTATGGATCTTGGAGTACGTAGTGGAAGATATTCTTGGTTGAAGTATCTTACACAATTTGGTGAATGTTCCACAAGATAGAGTAAGTGTGAAAGTCCTTGGTTGGGTCGAACCAGAGATGGATCCTTTCTTCGCGGTTATCAATTCCATCAGCATAGACATTAGTCTGGAGAATGTAAGGCTGTCCGTTAACGTTTCCCAGGAATTCAAAGTCAATCTCATCCCGTTTTGGCTGATCCGAGGACATCTAATGAATAATAGAAATTATGAGGTTAATTCACGTCCTGTAAGGGATGACAGAGACAAAAGCTTTCTTACATAATAAGCAACCACGGTTCCTTGAGAACTTCCAGGGATAAGTTTGATCTTCATATCTACTTGCCCGAACAAGAACGTCTGAATGGAAGCAAAGGAAGCTCCTAAATAAATCAAAACATAAGCTCGTTATGCTGGAAAAAACTGAGAAGAGATAGGATAAAAGTATAATATACCAGATTCTTGATCGAGCTTAAGGGTCCTTGCTCGACCATCATTGGAGGTGTTAACGTGGGTAGGAGACCATGTCACGAAGAAGTCTTTGTTAAAATCTCCCGATGAAACAACGGAAGCTTCTGAGACCCATAATAGCAAACTTGAGATAAAGAATCCTATGAGAAGTACAAATAGACTTGCGCGATTTATTGGAGTCATTTATAAAGATGTTTGAGGTTGATTAATTGGACATATGACGATCATTGATCAGTACAATATATACATATTGTATTGCATGAAAAAAGTGTTTGAAGTAAATTGTGTTCCTATACAAAGAATATCTTTGAGGAGAGGCAAAGAGAATACATACGTAGGAATGTTTTTTGTTTTCCTTTTTAAAACGTAAGAATGTTTGCTTGTTTGCTTCCTTACAATTCATACTTACATAATATGTTTTCTTTTTAAATATTATATATAATTAATTTTTATTGGGAAACAAGTCATTTATACAAAGTAAACATTATCTCCATGGAATTCTTTTAGCCAAATATTCTTTTTTTTCGTCACTAGAAATCTTTATTCAATAATCAACAAATTACAAAGCTGATTTAGCAACTGCATCAGCCTTAGAATTGTTCAAGCGAGGAATGAAAGAGATAACAATAGATCATGCATTCATCTTGACGGAATCATTCTTATTCTCCTCTAATTGAGAAAATAGAATGATCAAATTAAAAAAAATATATACATAGCAAAAAAAGTGTTCAAAAGAAGAGTTACAATATACCTTAACATCTTGATATGTGATCAGTTTGCCTAATTAGTATCTTATTTTTTGTAAGAACGTTCAACCTCTTAGCTGAACCACTCTTACTCCAAAATATGTTGATGGAGTAAGAGTAGAACTTCTTTACAGCTGCATTTAATATGCTATATAAACTTGAAACATAGATTTTATGGCGTCGACAAAGTTTCGATATCCCAATAAACATAACCATCTTTTTGTTGCACTTAACTAAACTGGGCGACAAAGAAAAAACAAAATGAAGTTGAGCTTTTACCTAAGAGTGAATTGTTGGCTGCACATACGGTGCTTGATGTTGACTATTAGTATTGTGAACACCTGAAAGATGCAATTGATGTTTGTGGATTTGACAGAGGAGCTTGTTTTTTATGTAGTGTCTAAAATAGTTTGGATTGTATTGTTCCAAAAGCTGATGTGAAAGTTTTAATTGACTGACCCAAAAAAGTTGTTTGTATTTTCGTCGTTGTACCAAAGGTGCACAAACAAAAAAACTTCTCAAAGTTTGTTATTAATATAATCGCTACAAGTTTTAAATCTATAGATCAAATATTTTGGCATATATAAAAAGAACAAAATAAATAAATGTATATATAAAAAACAAATGTTTCCATACAAGAAAAAAAGAAGGAATGTCGACAGAAATAAAGACTTTGTTTATCCAATACAAAGTCTAAAAAGAAAATGATTACTATTACTATTCTTTTAAAAATGTTTATAAGAAAAATCATCCGATTAATTAAAAATATTAAAAAATAAAATAAATAATAAGATTATCGTTAAGAATACCACATTTGCTACAAAAAGAAAAGTCAACTAACCTTTTTTTTAATCCTCTGCTATTTTTTTATTTTTTTTGGTCACCGCAAACAATTTCATTTCACTCATAAACCGATACAAGTGCTGGCTTAACGAGAGAATCCACATCGGAATTATTAGAACAACGAATAAAAGAAACTACGATAGACGAAAATAAAAGAAGAAGGTCTCGAATATCCTCGAGAATTCCGTAGATGTCATTGTGTGATCCCTTTAAATTCAAAAGCTGAACCAAAAACAGAGAATCCGAGTAAAGTTGAATATCATCCAACTATTGTTCCCGGAGAGCTGTTAAAACTCCATGAATAGCCCAAGTTTCCGCAACAAATGTCAAGGAAGCATGTTCTCTTGTTGTGTTCTCTGATACGTCTGATATCTCTTCATTTGGCTCATTAGCTCGAATGATCCATGCTAGGCCACATCGCCAAGAATACTTATCCCAAGCAGAATCAACGAAGCAGGTAAACTACTTTCGTACTGTATATTTCTCGAAGCAAGTATAGCTCTCCGCATCTCGGGCATGAATTATTTTGAGAAACTCCTCTATTAAAAAGGTTCACTCCAGTGGGTAAAACGTTCTTCGCAATTCGCCACATGAGACGTTTAACTTTTGGGAGAGTTTTAGATCTCCAAACTAAGCCTTGCCAATTAAAGTCCCTCTCTTCTTCATTCATATTCCTCGTGGTATTGATATCGTAGCCTGATCGCAATGAATACTCTCCACTTTTAACCGGTAACCAAGTCAGGGAGTCAACTCTTCTTGAAGTTGTTAGCGGAAGTAGCCGAATACTATCCTCATATTGAGGAATAATCAAGCGTATTATCTCTCGATCCCACTGATTAATACTTGGCTCTTTAAGGTCTGCGACACGTAAATGAATCCCATTCAAAGGTGGATATCCAATAGGTATCCCAGGAGCAGTTGTTGAGAGCCACATGTCTTGCCAAACCATTATGTTTGACCCATCTCCTATCCTCCATCCTAACCCTAGCTTTAGCACCCCTCGACCAGCGAAAATACTTCTCCATCCATGAAATTGATTAGAGGAACTTCTGACATCCATGAAGGAGGAATTAGAACAATATTTACCAAAAAACACCTTAGCAAACAAATATTCTGGTGCTAGTAGTAATCGCCAACCAAGTTTTGCCAAAAAGCATCATTAAATGCCTCCAAATCGTGAAACCCCAGTCCTCCAACATTTGTGGGGAGGATCATTTTCTCCCAAGAGAGCAGAATCATCTTTTTGACATCTGGCTTATTATCCCACATAAACCGAGTAAGCACATATTGGAGCTACTTACAAACCGAAATCGGTAATTTGAAGCAAGTCATCGAACTTGTAGGCATATCCAAGAAAATGGCCTTCAGCCTGAGAAAGAAAATTTGTCGTCCAAGAGAGGGAGCATTGCCTAACTTTATCCAAAATTGTAGCAAATATATCACGCTTTCGCGTACCAAAAATTTTGGGAAGACCTAACTTTATCCAAAATTGTAGCAAAATATATCATGCTTTCGCGTACCAAAATTTTTGGGAAGACCTAGGTAGTTTCTTGTACCTCCTTCTATGGTTATACCTAGGATACTCATCACTTTGTCCTTTTGGCTGCGAGGAGTCTTTGAGCAGAAAGTAATAGAAGATTTCTGTAAATTACTGAATTGTCCCGAAGCTCTCTCATACTGCTTAAGAATTGACGCTAGAGTCTCATAATTAGTTTGATTTTTCTTGCGGAAGAACATGGTATAATCGCAAACAAAATATGACTAAATCATGGGCTGTGGAGAGCTACTCTTATTCCCGAAAGAGTCCCAACTTGACGGGCTCTATTGTAGAGACCTGACAATACTTCCCTACAGAGAATAAACAGATAAGGAGACAACAAATCTTCTTGTCTTAATCCTTGCGAAAGAGTCACTGAACCTTAAGGAGCCCCATTAATAATAAAAGAGTACAAGACCGTAGTAACACACTCCATTATCCACTTAATCCATATAGAATGGAACCCAATTTTAAGCAGGACTGCTTCAAGGAAACCCCACTCAATATGATCATACGCTTTACTCATTTCTAGTTTAACAGCCATGGAACCATATACCCTAGCCTTTAAAACTTGTAAATAGTGACGAGTTTCATGATTGATAAACACGTTATCAGCGATTGCTCGGCCTAGAATGAAGACCATTTGGTTTTCTGAAATAAGACTAGGGAGTATCAGTTATAGACTCTTCGTGAGAATTTTCTCTACAATTTTGTAGTAAGTATTGCATAAGTCGTATGAAAACTGGTTCATGAAAATATCATGAAAATAGTTCGAGATTAATTTCGTAAACTCGTGTTTCTCATGAAAGAAATTCCCATTAGCATTCTCCACGATTGTAAACCGATTAATGGTTATTTGTCCTTGTGTTACATGAAAAGGTAAGCTGAGTTTGTATCTCCTCCCTGTAACCAAAGCACTCGACTTCTTTGTTTCCAAAACGATTCCTCCTCCTTATAAGTGGCCTCGAGATCACTTGTGAGGGCAGCAATGTAGTTCTGATCCGGACTGTCTAATGAAAGTGCAGATTCTAGAAGAAGTCTTCTGTCAATAATCTTCGTTTTGCTATTTAAACATTGCTTATTCGACCAGGGAATAATACTTCTCTTATAAGCAATTAGATTACTTTTTCCTCCACCGACTGATTCCTACAACTCCTCCAAGTATGGTCAACAAGCTCACGGATTTCCTCCTTATCACAAACACGACGATCAAATCAAAAAATGCACTTTCTTTTAACCCTTGAATCATCAATGAATGTAATGAGGGGGGCGATGGTTTGATCCTTCAAAGCAAAGGTATTCAGCTCTTCCCGAAGGAAATTCCTCAATCTATTCATCATTAGATAGAGTCCTATCGAGACAGACTCAAACAAAATGATCATATCTCATCCCGTACCAAGAGAGTTGATTCCCAGAATGCTTCACATCCCACAACCCTTTATGAGAATAGAAGCTTCTAAAATTAATATATGATCCTTCGCTCGTAGGAAGACAGCCCGTCTTCTTGCTATGCTCCAAAATATCATTAAAATCTCAAGTAATAAGCCATTCCCCTTTTCGAGTAGCGCCAATGGCTATCAACCTGTCCCAAACTTCTTTTCTTCTACTACTTACAAGGTGACCATACACAAAAATAAGGAAAAACGTTTTCGCTTTATATTTTACTCTAGTGTAAATGAAATTTTCACAAGAAAAAATAATCTCCAGTTCCACATCACTCTTCCAAAATAAATCAAGGCCACGTTTAACCCCAGCTGGTGGCACCGTAAACTGATTCCCGCAACCCATCCACTAAAATACATGGAAAACAAATTCATGTTGGTTCTTGTTTCCATGAGAAACATTATGTCTGGAAATAATTTTAGTCTTCTTTCTTTTAGATGTTGAACTGTAAGGGTGCTTCTAAGCCCTTGACAGTTCCAACTAGTTGTAATCATTGAGGGAACCCGCCAAACCCTTACAAGTAGAAGGCACTATGGCCTTAGAAATAGTAGCAACAAGGGAATAATTCAACTCCTCAGTAAGAGGCACATTATTCATTTGAACAGCAGCCAAATTACGTTCTAAATTCGATCTCTTTCTTGGTGAGCTCCGAACCGGTAATAACACTCTTCTTCTCGAAACAGAGCGAGTGGTAGGACTTGTTCCACTCCCCCTCGCTTTATTGTCTGGCTTTGCCTTCACCTTTCTCTTAGAAACTGGTTTTGGTCCACGCTTCTGTCATCCTCCTTCTAGGTTGATGAGAATCCTCCACAAGATCTTCAATCCTTTCAAGAACCGGTCTTATTCCTCTAGCTTTGACATTCTTCTCGATCATAGTTATTCCTTGAATTTCTTTAGACATTCTTTCTACTGATTTATCCTTACCAAACTCAGTGGTAGAAGGACTAGCTACCAGAACTACATCTTTCTCTTTCATAGGCTGGGCGTGAGTCATCTCCGGAGAAGAGTTCTTTGTTGAATTTGTAGCTCGTAGTTCAGCAAAAGTGTGTGGAGGAGACTATTGTCTTTGTCTTTTGGGCGATCGTGATTGTTGCAGATATAAATCTGTATCTTCATGACCAGAAGGACGTCGTGGATGCTGCAGCCTATACTTATCTTGGTATCTTCTATCTTCTCAGCCTCGATAACTATAGACACACATGTATCTTGGTCTCTTCCTTCTCCCCGAACATGAGCAGAGCATAGCGGGTTTGATGGCTTCTTCGTGGGAGCTGAGGCCTATCACGATCATGGCTACCATCTTTATTTAGATCATGTCTCTTATCCCCGAGATTTCCTCCCAAAGAAAGCTTTCGTTGAGGCGATCTTAGTCTATTCCTAGAAGAGAGGGGTTGAGGATCACCATCAGTACGATTTGAATGTCTTACCACCTTGTTCCTCAAAGTAGAAGATGGTACCATATCTATATTTTTAGAGTTCGTTCTCTCCTCCTTTCTTTTCCTATTCGCTTGCACACGATTGCGTGTGTTGGTTTGGTTAACATACTCGAGTAATGGGTGGGGAGGTTTTCCAACTTTAAGTAAATTAGCCAGACACCCTACTTCCTCATGCAGAAGACTCATGCATGTAAAGTAATGCTTTTCAAGACCTTCATACTCAAATGATATAAAGACTTCATCTCCCTTTGGTGTTAATAACGATTTACGAGTAATCAACGGCTTAAATGCATTCATCTCAACTTTTACTCTTGCTTCTGATGCATCATGATCAATAACTCGGCCTAGTTTTTTCCCAATTGAAGCCAAAGTTGCATTGTTTCAATACTGAAGAGGTATACCATGAATCCGTATTTAAAACAGAATTTTAGATGGGAACGAATCTGAGACAGTTGGTTCTCATTGTTCCAGCACAAACATCCATCTCTTTTAGTGGAAAGGAGCACGTTTCGCCTTAAAATCTTCTTCTGTTTTAAACTTGAAGATAAATTTATCATGCCCTAGATCTCTCCCTGATACGCTTGATTTTAGAGGCCAAATAGAGGGCATAAAACCGAGCAAGCCTTTTGTGTTTTGAACCCCTCGAGTTCGTGAGTCTTTCCTATTAGAGTCAACTGGTTAGCTTCAATCAGGTTGGAAAAATCAACATCGGTATCACGATTGGTTCCTCACTATACCATGTTCTGCTTCTTTCAAGTCCTGACCGTGGACCTCCATGTGAAGAACACGCAAATGCAAACTAGAATCGTATGAAGTAGACGTACACAGATCAGGCACCAGGATTAAAACCGATCTGTATGTAGAACTGAAATTGACACTCCAAGAAGCCAAACTGCAGATCTGTATGCAACAGAAATTGATCTAGAAACACCCTTTGTTTAACGTGGGTGTTAAGAAAGGCGTAGAAGTAGGGAAACCGTATCTCTAGAAACCAAATTCGGGACTGAAGAACGTGAACAGAATGTGAGATCACGACCACCGAACATAATGTGAACCAGGACTGAGAACAGAATGTGAGATCACTGAAACACCAAATTATAGATCACAAGTGATTTGAATAGAAGCTGAAGGAACCGTGACAACCACCACCAAACCGAGACTATCCCACGCTAGACACGAAGGAGAAAATATTAGGATAAAGGAAAGGAATATCTTCCTAACTATCTTCTAGATACGTTCTTATCTTCATTCTTATCTTTATCGTACTCAACATGTATAAATACATTGTTATCTATATGAATAAAATCAGACTTCTACAAATTATTTCATGGTATCAGAGCCATAAGCTCTTGTGACCTTTTTTTTTTTAGCCGCCGCCGTTGCTTTCTGTAAGTAACCGCCGCCGTCTCTTCTTCTCCTTTTTTTTTTTTTTCTCTTCATCTCCTCAATGGCTGAAACCACAATCATTCCTACTACACAAACCTCTACAAAGAACCCATATTCACTCAATGCTTCTGAAAATCCTGGTGCCTTAATCACTTCTGTCGTTCTACAAGAAGATAATTACTCGGAATGGGCCACAAAATTGAAAAATTCTCTTCAAGCAAAACACAAGCTAGGCTTTATTGATGGATCTGTTCCTAAACCAGCGGGCGATCCAGATTTGAGCAACTGGCTTGCTGCAAACTCGATGATCCTCGGCTGGATCCGCACTTCAATCAATCCGACAATTCGATCCACAGTATCCTTCGTCGATGAAGCCTCGACACTTTGGGAAAATCTTCGTGCTCGTTTTTCTGTGGGAAACGGCGTAAGAAAACAAGTTCTAAAAGATGAAATAGCCAAGTGTAAACAAAACGGTGAACCCGTTTTAAAATACTATGGCCACTTAACCAAGTTCTGGGAGGAGCTTCAAAACTATAAAACAAGTCGTGTTTGTCGTTGTGAAGCAGCTGCAGACATTGCAAAGGAACGTGAGGATGATAAGGTTCATCAATTTCTTTTCGGCCTTGATCTTCCCCGATTTAGCAATATTCGTTCTACTATTACTGGAGAAGATCCATTGCCAACTTTGAACCAAGTCTACTCACGTGTAATCCGTGAAGAACAAAATCTCAACGTTGCCAGTTCCATGGAAACTTCTAAAACCGATGCAATCGGTTTTTCGGTCAAGACAGAAACCACATCTCAAGTTGCAGCAGTATCGGGACCTAAATTTCGAGATCGTTCAACACTTTCCTGTACTCATTGTCGCCGCTAAGGACATGAGATCACAGAATGCTTCCTGCTTCATGGCTTCCCAGATTGGTACTATGAACAAAAGAATGGGAGTCGTTCAAACCAACCTGACACCGCAACTCGAGGAAACAACGATTCTCGTGGGACTCAACGCGGCGGTCGTCCACCTAAAGGTCGTGGTCGTGGTCGTGTTAATACCACACATGTAGCTTCCACATCTGACAACGAGAATGACAAGATAACGCAGCTCATCGCTCTTCTTCAAGCTCAACGTCCAACTAATTCTTCAGAACGTTTGTCGGGTAAAACTAGACTCACTGATGTTATTATTGACACAGGTGCCTCACACCATATGACTGGCGATTGTTCAATATTGGTTGAAGACATCGACATAGTTCCTTCTTCCGTGACATTTCCTAACGGAAAAGCATCTCACGCTACAAAGCGTGGAACACTTCCTTTAAGCTCCACCTATTTGCTTAACGACGTCTTGTTTGTTCCGGATTTTGATTGCACATTAATCTCGGTCTCTAAACTCTTAAAACAAAAGGGCTCCATAGCAATTTTTACTGATACATTATGCTTCTTGCAAGACCGTTTTAAGAGGAATTTGATTGGAAAGGAGGAAGAACGTGAGGGAGTGTACTACTTCACCGAGGTTGTCGCTGCTCATGTCAACAAAGCATCAGTGAATACGACTTCTTCTGGAGCATTATGGCACCGTCGACTAGGCCATCCTTCCTCTAGCGCTTTGGTTTCTTTACCAGAATGTGATCACTCTTCTAAGGATTTTGGATTTATTAAGAGTTGTGACATTTGTTTTCGAGCTAAACAAACACGTGAAGTTTTTCATGATAGCATTAATAAAACTTTGGAATGTTTTTCACTAGTGCATTGTGATGTTTGGGGACCTTATCGCACGCCTTCAACATGTGGTGCTGTTTATTTTCTCACACTAGTTGATGATTTTTCTCGCTCAGTTTGGACATATCTTATGTCGACAAAATCAGAGGTACCACAGTTAATTCGCAATTTATGTGCTATGTCAGAACGTCAATTTAAAAAACCAGTGAGGGCGTTTCGAACTGACAACGGGACTGAGTTCACGTGTCTTACTTCATACTTTCAAGAAAAAGGTATCTTACATCAAACCTCTTGTGTGGGTACTCCTCAAAAGAACGGTCGAGTTGAGCGTAAGCATCGCCATATTTTAAATGTAGCTCGAGCTTGTCTATTCCAAAGCAACATGCCTATTAAGTTCTGGGGTGAAAACATCTTGACAGCTACTCATCTAATCAATAGAACACCATCCTCAGTTTTAAAAGGAAAGACTCCAAACGAAGTTCTTTTCGGAAAACGACCTTCATACGATATGCTGCGTGTTTTTGGATGCTTGTGTTACGCGCATCATAGACCTCGCAATAAGGATAAATTCACCTCTCGGAGTAGACAATGTGTTTTTATTGGGTACCCATATGGTAAGAAAGCATGGCGTCTATATGATTTGGAATCGGAAAAATTCTTTGTAAGTAGAGACGTCCGTCTTCAAGAAGATGTATTTCCGTTTAGCACTATGACACATCCACAGCCCTCTACTCTTACTCATGGTTCTGATTTTTTGGTTGATGAGGAACCAGCAACCGTTGACATATCTACACCTTCTAATGTTCAAGCACCCTCTGTAGAGGCTGTGTCACTTACTCCACCTCTCATAACTCTCGAGAACACTAATCCTCCGTCAACACCTCTAGCTTCAACAGATAATGATGCAACAGTTATAGTTCCGTCCTCACCCTACCAATTACTCCGACTACTCACGTAGAACCAAATGACGATACGGATATCACTCCGCCTTCTCCAGGCCTACCAGAATTATTAGGCAAAGGCCATCGGTCTAAGTTCCCATCTGTTTTGTTAAAAGAATACGTCACTCGTCATGTACACTCCTGCACTCCTGTTCTCACACCCGATTTATCCAACTCATCTTCCTCGTCATCGGTTTTGGGTAAGATACTTTATCCCATAGCTCAATGCTTATCTAACTCGGGTTTTTCAGCAAATCATATTGCCTTTATGGCTGCCGTCCTAGATAGCACTGAACCTAAACATTTCAAGGACGTTGTACTCATTAAGGAATGGTGTCTCGCGATGCAACAAGAGATTAAAGCTCTTGAAGATAACCATACTTGGGATATCACAGACTTACCTCCAGGAAAGAAAGCAATCTCAAGTAAATGGGAGTATAAGTTAAAATTCAACTCAGATGGGACTCTTGAACATTACAAAGCACGTTTAGTCGTCATGGGCAATCACCAGCAAGAAGGGACCGATTATAACGAAACTTTTGTTCCGGTAGCCAAAATGACTACTGTTCGTTCTTTACTAAGCGTCGCAGCTGCTAAGGATTGGGAGGTTCACCAAATGGATGTTCATAATGCTTTCTTACACGGTGATCTTGACGAAGAGGTTTACATGAAGCTTACGCCCGGGTTCAAGTCATCGGACCCAACTAAAGTTTGTCGTCTTCGCAAGTCATTGTATGGTCTCAAACAAGCTCCTCGATGTTGGTTTTCTAAGCTCTCTACAGCCCTCAAACAGTTAGAATTCACTCAAAGCTACCAAGATTACTCCTTGTTCTCTTTAATTCAAGGCGACTGTATTCTACACGTACTCGTTTATGTGGACGATTTCATAGTCGCAAGGAACGATCTCGAAGCAGTGAATAAGTTTAAGACTAAACTTAGCCAGTGTTTTCACATGAAAGACCTTGGCAAATTGAAATATTTTTTGGGGCTTGAAGTCTCTCGGGGACCGGAGGGTTTCTGCCTTTATCAACGTAAGTACGCACTTGACATCATAAATGAAGCTGGTCTTCTGGGAGCCAAACCAGTCGCGGTTCCTATTGAGTTGAATCACAAACTAGCATCAGTTGAAAGTCCAGAATTTGAGAACCCCGAGCAATATCGTCGACTAGTTGGCCGGTTCATCTATTTAACACTTACACGGCCAGATTTGACATATGCGGTTCACATTCTTTCTCAATTCATGAAGACTCCTCTTGTTGCTCATTGGGAAGCCGCTCTTTGTCTCGTTCGCTATCTTAAGGGTTCTCCTGCTCAAGGTATTTTTCTTGGCTCGTCTAGCTCTCTCCGTCTCACTGCTTATTGTGATTCAGACTGGAACGTATGCCCTCATACACGCCGTTCACTCTCAGCTTATATCGTTTACTTGGGTGACTCACCTATTTCTTGGAAGACAAAGAAACAGGATACAGTCTCATGCTCCTCAGCCGAGGCCGAGTATCGTGCTATGGCCTATACACTTAAGGAACTAAAGTGGTTAACAGCGTTCTTACAACATTGGGTGTTCCGCAAGACCAGCCAATTCCTCTTCACTGTGATAGTCAAGCTGCCATTCATATTGCAGCAAATCCGGTTTTCCATGAACGGACAAAACACATCGAGTCAGACTGTCACTTAGTACGTGATGCTGTTCAAGATAAGACCATAACTACTATACATATTTCTACAACGGATCAAGTCGCGGATATCTTTACCAAAGCTTTACCAAGACCAACATTTGAGTACTTGTTATCCACGTTAGGCGTTAGCGACTTCGCACCACCAACGTGGGGGGGGGGGTATTAGGATAAAGGAAAGGAATATCTTCCTAACTATCTTCTAGATACGTTCTTATCTTCATATATACGTTCTTATCGTTATCGTACTCAACATGTATAAATACATTGCTATCTCTATGAATAAAATCAGACTTCTACAAATTATTTCAGAAAACAATCGACACGACCAATCTGTATGAAACAGAACAGTCTAGAAAGGATCCATAATCAACAATGATCACCGTAGATCTAATAAAGCAAGAACGACGAAGTTCCATTGAGAAAATCGCCCTTGCTGTCGCCGGTTGAGAGAGAGCGGCTATGGTTTTTCTGTTTTTCCTCCGTTCTAGATTCCGGTTCAAGATTTATGTATGTAATTTTAAATCAAAATCCTATGCAACTACTAATTAGCCGACATCGATATAGAGATTGGTTGATTAACAAAACACTTACACAACATCTCCTATGAAATCAACTACACAAACACAATCCAACTATCAAATTGGACTCCTTTTCCGATTGCCTGGACATATGACTTTGCGAATTAAGACAAACCTCTAAAGGTGGATATCATAGCTCGATTTAGAATGTTTATCGATTTGGTTCCGACAGTAATATCGATAGTTATTCTTTCATGTTTACGTTTTTCTTTCTTTTAATAACTGTACCAAAAATTAAAAAGATAAAACAATACATTATGAGCTGATTTCTAATGAATTTTGGGTCTATTTCACAAACAATTAGGCCACTGTAAAATAGTTCCAAATCGCATTATTAACCCATCTACCAAAACTGTAATATCGAAATAACAATGATAATTACTTTTAATTTAACTAGAAATAGGATCCGCGTATACGCGAGATACTTTCTTAATATATGTGTATATTTTTTACTATAAATTTTATTTTGTAAAATTTGTAAAGATACTAATTTTTAAATGCTAAATTTATTGATTTCGATATATTTCAATTCCAAGATGAAAATTATTAATATTTGTAAATGATAAATGTAGATTTCTTTTTTTATTTTTCGCCAAATGGTGTTTATCTTCGCCAAACGTTTTTACGCTCTATGTTTTATCTTCTTCTTTTTGTCGCCGCTTTGTTTTAGAAAAGATGATGCAACATTGGTACTCGCTCTGTCCCAAATTATTATTTTTTTAAAGATTTTTTTCTTTGTTCCAAATTATTAGATTTTTCCAAATATCTATGCAAATTTGAATTTAATAATTCAACAATAACTACAAAAATTTTGGTCAAAGAATTTGAAAAGTCTAACTAATAATCATCGATGACTTTTTAACCCATTTGCCTTCTCTTTTTTTTTTCTCCTTAATTTTTGATACATTCATTTAATGAAAATTCAATAACTTAGAACATAGAGAGTAATTTTTTATTGCTTCGACAAAAAAAATTGTATCTCTTCAAACATTTATGGATCTCTATCAATATATATTGTTTGACGTCGTCATCTTTCAATTCCAAATCTTTGTTGATGAGTCTCTTGCGTTGCATGTAAACAATATCCTCTCCGATATATATCCAGCACTTGTTCCAAAAATTAATAACATCACAATAGAGGAACATTGTTACAAATAGTTTTCGTAACTGATAACCGGTAGCCCATTGTGATGGATCTTTCATTGTTTCATTCCATTATTTGTCGCCATATAATAGATTCATAACATCATAACTTTCTTGGAAAATTTTATATTGGATTTCGGCAATTGGTTTAAGTAAAGATAACTGTTTAGAAGATTAAACAGTAGCTTTAGATAGTTTAATTCACTAGATGATTAGTGAACTTGAACTATTCTTTTTCTTTGCATTGTGAGACATGATTTGCTTCTTGTCCAAATCTTGTCTTTTGTATTCCACACAAACTCTGTTGGGTTTTTGGATATAAAACTCTTTATTCTGTAAAAAAAAAAAAATTGGTTTTCATTATTGTCGATTTCTATTTGAATCGTTAGAAGACATATTTTCTTTAGAGACATAAAATATAGCAAAGCGAAACTAATATAATTTTTGGGTGTTATTGAAAATTTTGCAATCTTGTAGAAGATCCAATAAAGGCGAGTTTTTCTCATATTCTCAAAATCGCTACTAACAATGTTAATGCGAGTAGACCTGAGGATTTTCAGGTGAGTTAGCAAAATTAATAGAAATAAACTCTCGAGCTCACTAAAATTGATGATTTTTTTATAGGTTATTGTATAAAAATTACCGTTGTATCCGTTTTGAAGTTGAGAGTCACCTAATAAACAAATAAATGTAAGGAAAAATCAGGAGTTTGAAGAAAATAGAGAAAATTAAAAGGAAATTGTTTGTTGAATCTTACCTTTCACAGTCGGCAACGACGGGATAGAGTTTGTTCGGGCGAAAGTTTGTCTGAGATGATTCTGTTTCTCGATCATTTTTCTCTGTAGCATAAGAACACTTCCAATAGGAGTATTTAGATGGGTATCTAAGTGAAAAAGTAATAAAAATAAAAAGAAAAATTAAGATTGAAATAAAATTGCTAAGAACCGGTTCTTATATGAGTACCCTTGATATCCAAATAAAATCCCCTCTCTAAACACATATCAATTTATTATCGGTTTGATATCTTATTTTTTTTTAAATCCATTTAATAGTTTATATGTGGGTTTTTTAAATTTTAAATTTTTTTTCTTATAAATCTTAAATAAAATTATCTTATTATCTTATTTAATATTTTCTTATAAATAAATTAAATATATTTTTAAGATGAATTTCAACATGTTTAATGATCCTATAATTTTAGAAATAATTATAAACAAAATTTTTAAATTAAAATACATAAAAAAATATTATAAATTTATTGATAAGATACCAAAAGGGTATCTCACCATTGGAGCTAAAAATTACCTAAGTTTTTAAACATTAAAAACACTAAAAATATTATTATTATATGGTTTAGATACTCAATGAGTATCATTGATGATGCTCTAAGAATATATTCTCAGAGCAAAATAATAAGATTTGGTTAGTGGTGTAGGGTTTTGAAGGGTTGTTATTTATTTTCGTTTTTAGTAAAAAATTGTGATTAGTTTATGTACTTTTTATTGATTTTATAAAATTCTATTAATGACATACAAAAGTCTATGGATACTAATTTTTATTATGAATATTGCATGACTAATGTAGAATTGTGGATTAATTCAATGTATGTACCTTGAACTTACAATCATAAATTACAAAAAATTATTTTCAATATTATTTTAAGAGAAATTCCTTCAAATATCACTAAATAAGTTTATTTTCTAAAAATACCATAAAAGTATTATTTTCCAAAAATACCATTAAAAAGTTTTATTTCTAAAAATACCACAAAATTAAAAACTGAATTATTAGGGTTATAATTTAAATATTTGGGTTTGAGTTTAGTATTTTGGGTGTAGGGTTTAGGGTTTAGTTTTGAAGGTTTAGGGTTTAATTTTGAGGGTTTAAAGTTTGGTTTTAGTTTTGTAGTATTTTTAGAAATAATTTTTTTTTGTGGTATTTTTGGAAAATAAAACTTGTTATGGTATTTTTGGAAAACAAAATTATTTTAGTGGTATTGATGAGAATTGCCCTTATTTTAATATATTTTATAAAAGATGATGCGGCATAAAGAGAAGTACTTAGGTGTCATACCCGTGTGAGACCTAACCCTCTTTTTATATAATAGATAATATACTTTATTTAGTCAATAAAATTACATAATTGTCAAAATTATTTTTTCCATGTTTCTCAAATTATACTTACTCATACGTACATTTTGGTTCTTGAATATACTTTCAAAATTTTCAAACCTCAAAAATTATTAAACAAATTTATTCAACTAAAATCGACGGTCTTAGGAAAGGTACATCAGGTCAACACTAATATTTTAACAAGTTCTTATTAAGAACTGTAGCCATGTTCATCAATTGTTAGGCGACGCTTGAGGTGGGCCTATAGCCTAGCAAGAAAATCAGAGATTAAACGGTGATTAATCGGGGAATAATTTTAGGGCTAATTTATGTTTTACAAACATGTTTATCTATTACAATTAATATTTTATATAATATTATTTCTAAAACTACAATAAACACATAAAAATATTTTTTTAACCTCATATGTTTTTGACTTTCACTGAAATTATGAACATAAGTTATTTTTTAACATCACAAACTCCCTATTTAGACGTTCGAATAATAATTTTTTTTTTTATATTTGCAATCCAAAAATAATCGAAATATGTAAGATTAGGCGGAGATTAATTGAGTTAAACAGAGATTAATCGGGTTAGGCAAAAATTAATCGGATTAGGCAGAAATTAATCAAATTAGGTGTAAAATAATCGGATAACTGATTTTTTAAAGATATTAGTCATTAATCGAGGCGGTTAAGGTGGATCTAACGATTAAAAGGGGAGTAATCGGGTCTAGGCGGAAATTTTTAGAACATGGATTGGTAGTATTACTTTTTTCCACTACAACATTCTAATAAACGGTTTTATCCTTTTTTACAGACATAATGAATTTAAAACATATATAACCCCACACGTATGTGCGGGTCCGAATCTAATTGAATTATGAAAATACCAAACAAATATATTTTCAAAAGTACGTTTGATACATGCTTTATTTTCAACTAATTATCGATCGGTATACTTTTGCAATTTGAGAAATTTTAACATTTGTTATTTACCTAAAATAATTTTTTTTTTTTTTAAAAATTCTTTTATATAATTTACTCTATATTTTATTAATGGAACATATGTTTTTGAGTTTTGAATAAAATAATATTTGACTAACCTGGATCTGACTTTCATTATCCATGAAGTTTAGAGGAGAGAGACTCTCTTACTTGTCCTCTTCTTAAAAACAGATTGCAAGCTGTGTTTTAATAAATAAACAAATGCAAAGAGAGACTTGTCATAAGGATCAAATACATTACAGAATCATTTACTATGTCAAATCCAAAACCGTTAAATAACTGTCTTCTCCTTATCTAAGACGACTCATTCCTCAAATTTAGACAACAACTGTTTCTTCACCTTCTTCTTAGAACTGTTCTTCGTCTGTATATTGGGACAGATCACAGGTATCAATGAATCTATCTTAGATATCTTTGTTTAGTACGTAAGTCAATGAGATTACTTGCAAATGAAAATGAAATGTGCAACTTGTAAATGAAATGTGCTCACCACTCTTTGAAACCGTCAATATAATGAACAACAATGTTTATATCACAAGCAAACAAGAAAAAGTTTCAAGCTTTCCGACAAAAAAAATGAAGACCTTTTTTGTCCTTTTTCTTCTTCTCCTCTGTGTTTTTGTGCTCAACGCTAATCATCAAGAAGAGATCAATCAAAAGAATCCACCAATATATAATCAAAAGCTGGTTCACAAAGTTCAACAATGGAGAACATCTCTGGAAGAACTAAGTGCTCTAGAACTCAAGCTATCTTCAGCAATCATTGTGGCTGGAATGTTATGCTTCCTTGCTGCCTTAATCTTAAGCGCAGTTGGAATCGGCGGTCAAGGTTTTATCATTCCAATCATGACTATAGTTGCAGGCATAGACTTGAAAACAGCTTCATGCTTCTCTGGTATAAGAAATAGATGTTAAATTTTATTGATAATATTTGAATTTTAAATAGTAACCTGCACATGTTTTCTAGATTTTATTTGGTGATTTTTCTTTTTAAACCGGATTTAAACGTAACGCTCAGCATCTTGCAATAAAATTTAACTATATACATATTTCAACATAATAAACCACAATCCACGTGTAGTTGAGGCTTGTTCATTCCAGCCAACTATAGTTGTAGTAGAGGTGGGCAAAATATCCTGGAACCGAAAAACCGAAAAAATTTTGAACCGAACTGAACCGAAATTTATAAAATACTTGAATGGATCCTAAAATTTAATACTCGAAGAATCCGAACCGAACCGAAAACCGAATAGTACTCATATAGAACCGATAAAACCTTAGCAAGTTACACTTATTAGTTATTTCCTTATACACTTTTAAACTATACTTTATCCACTTTTCACATTCTTAATTTAAGTGATGGTTCATCAATTCCCTTTCCCGCGAACTCTTCCTAACTTCCCTCCCCATGAAAATCTCTTTGTATTCGAAGAATCCAACCAAATCAAATCTTTTAAAGTCTTTGTTACACTAATTCTTCAATCTGGAAACTCTAAACCTTGTGTTGTTTGGATGTTATAATCTCAACAGATTGGTCGTTGGATGTTGATTGTTGTATTGGGTAAATTGTTTTATGTGCACGTACCATAGACTTTATCCACTTTTCACATTCTTAATTTAAGTGATGGTTCATCAGTTCCCTTTCCCGCGAACTCTTCCTAACTTCCCTCCCCGTGAAAATCTCTTTGTATTCGAAGAATCCAACCAAATCAAATCTTTTAAAGTCTTTGTTACACTAATTCTTCAATCTGGAAACTCTAAACCTTGTGTTGTTTGGATGTTATAATCTCAACAGATTGGTCGTTGGATGTTGATTGTTGTATTGGGTAAATTGTTTTATGTGCACGTACCATAGACTTTATCCACTTTTCACATTCTTAATTTAAGTGATGGTTCATCAGTTCCCTTTCCCGCGAACTCTTCCTAACTTCCCTCCCCATGAAAATCTCTTTGTATTCGAAGAATCCAACCAAATCAAATCTTTTAAAGTCTTTGTTACACTAATTCTTCAATCTGGAAACTCTAAACCTTGTGTTGTTTGGATGTTATAATCTCAACAGATTGGTCGTTGGATGTTGATTGTTGTATTGGGTTAATTGTTTTATGTGCACGTACCATAGATTTTTAAGTTAATACAAGTAATTTTGGTTACAAAGTTAACAAATCATAACCAAACCCGATTGAAACCGTTTTTTCGGTTTTATAATGGTTCTAATCTCAAGTATCCAGACCGAACCGAACCCAAAAAGAACCGAACCGATCCCAACCGAAATTTACTCCGGTTCCTATATGGTTACTAAATTTCAAAAACCGAAAGAACCGAGAACCGAAAGAACCGATCCGAAGAACCGAACGTCAACTCCTAGTTATAGAGCAAACTTGAAAACAACTTCAAGCTTCTTTAATATAAAAAAAAAATGTTAATTTTTATTGATAATATTTGAATTCTAAGTGGTAACATGCACACGTTATTTAGATTGTTTTTGGTGATTTTTATTTAAAAACTGGATTTAAACGTAATGCTCTTCACCTTGCAAAAAAATTAACTATATATTTCATCAAAATAAACCAGATTATAATTTGACGCACTCTATTGTAATGGATAAAAGCAAAAGAAAAATAATATGTGCAGCCGAACTTATATCTTAGTTAGTATTAAAAATAATTATAAATTAACAAAAAATAATAAGTAAAAAAAAGAAAAAAAAATTTCACAAAACAAATTTGGAAAACATAAATGTTTAAATTTAAGTTTTTATATGCTGAAATATCATAAATAATAATTTTGCCCCATGTTTAAACTAATATTAACTGCGTTAAAATCTACAAAACAAAAGCATAAGTAAAATTTACTAACATTCTCATTGAGTAATCAAAAATCAATTAACATAAGCTCTTTTCATGTTTTTGTGTTATAAATTACTAATAAATAACATTACAACGCAACGATAAATTTAGATTCATCCAGTTTAATATAAATAAATTATATTGTTATTTTGAACTTTGAAACTCATTGTTTATTGGTTAGTATCCATACTAAAAGAAATAAAAGAAGTTTGATACATGTCAAAGTCTAATTGGTCAATGACACACATAAATCAGCATAATATATTGCTATTTTCCTTTATGGTTTAGGAAAAGAAAAATTGATATTTTATTATATAAAGTATAGTTTTCAAAGCTAGTAACTCACATGATCGCGACACGTGTCGTGTTTATCGATTCTAGATACTGACACGTGTTAAAAAAAAAAAATGTCAAAAATCTTATTATAATGAAACATTACATAAAGATAATTAACTACTAATATTCATAAAATAAAAATCTTATTATATAAAATATGGTTTCAAAAGTTAGTAACTCACAGGATCGCGACACATGTCATGTTTATCGATTTCATATTCTAACACGTGTCAAAAATGAAAAAATATCAAAGATCTTATTATTATTAAACTATACATAAAGATAATTAACTACCATTATTCATAAAATGAAATTCTATAAAGAAATTATACAAATTACTAATTCTTAAAAAAGATAAACTTTCATAATTAAGAAAATTTATAATCCTAAAAAAAAAATTATAAATATTGTACTCTATATAAACAAATAAGTAGTCTTATATTTTTTCAACAAACAAAACACTTTTCTTGAAAATATCATTCTAGTATCAACTTCATTCTATTGGTAAAACATATCTTCCTTTTAATTTTTTAAAAGTTATTTTGATTTATTATTTTGAGATTTTCGTAAATTTTATTTATTTACATATTTTTTATGATTACTCATTTTCTCTAATTTTGATTGGTTTTTTCTTATATTTTCTGAAAATGACTATCATCCAAAAAAAATGAGAAAATAAATTCAAAATAATTATACTAATTTATTTTCATATTGATTAGAAAAAGAAAAAAAAGAAATTCAAATATGATTAAAAATAAATAAATATTATTCAAATAGAAATAAACCAAGCTATATATAATCAAAATAAATAAACAATTGTAACTTTTTTCTATTGGTGAATGATTTTGTTTATGCGTTCTCAATATTTTGTTACATATTTATTCTATAAGTGATTTAATTCTATTTTTAAATGTTCTATTTTGATTTTTTTCTCATGACTTTTAAAATATTTTATTATAGTTTTGTGTATACGCAGGACCTAATCTAGTAGACATATAAATTGGTATATGTTAATATGTATTTAAAAATTTAGTTTTCCTATCTCCTTAAGGAAAAGAAAGTTAATTTTTCATAATACAACATTTGATTGATATATTTGATACGTGTTGTGAGTATGTCAACGACTAACTTAGAAACCATACTTAATATAATAAGAAGATTATGCAATCAGCACATGCTTGATAGATCTGATTAGATTATATTTCATTAAATTTAAGTGTAAAAAATGTAAAAGTCGATAAAAACACAAAGTAGAAAAATGGCGCAAATCCAATAAGTAGGGTGTTTTTGTATATATTCGAATGGCCCAAACTGAGTTTGTGTTCTTTTTAAATATATATACGTATACGATCATATATTATTATATATCTTGTTGAATTCCTATAACCGTGGAGGCATTTGCATTTTACTCACTCCCAAATTCCTTTTCTCTAATGGAAGGGAAGCGTTTCTTGGGCCAATACTTGATATGGGTGATATTACTGTTGGGACAGCTGAATGAATGCAAAAGCTGCATTGAGAATGAAAGAAAAGCTTTGTTGGAGCTTAAGAAATCCTGGATGTTAATGACGCAAGAATCGGACTTCGACTACGTTTTCCCTACTTGGAATAATGACACAAAGAGCAATTGTTGTCGGTGGGAGGGCATTATTTGCAATCGTACAAGCGGGCGGCTTATCAAGCTCTCTCTTTATGCTACCAATATTAAAGAGAATTCAATCTTTAACCTTTCTTTACTGCATCCATTTGAAGAGGTTCGAAGTCTGGAATTGTCAGCAAGGCTCTATGGCTTTGTTGATGATGTTGGAGGTACTTATTTTATTAAAGTGAAATTATTGAAGTGAATAGGGTGGACTACTTATTTTTTCTATAATCTGTTTACACGCTTTTTTGCAGGTTATAAAAGCTTAAGGAAATTAAGAAACCTAGAGATTCTTGATCTTTCTTATAATAATTTCAACAACAGCACATTACCCTTTCTTAATGCTGCTACATCGCTTACAAGTCTTTCTCTTCAAAATAACTCCATGGCAGGCCCTTTCCCGTTTGAAGGTGTGTTTCCATTTGAAACCCACTTTATAATGATGATATATGTTTTCTTAGGTCATCTGGTTTTTATGTAGTATAATGGCTATCTCTTTCTTCTAGTTGTAATCATTGTTATATTCTCGGATTATCTTTCAGAAATAAAAGACTTGACAAACTTAAAACTATTGGATCTCAGTAGAAACAGACTAAACGGCCCCATGCTAGGTAATCCCTACTATCCATAAATAGATTAAATTTGGTACATAGTTGTTGAATTGATTTATCTGTTTATAACATATCCATAATAATTAGAGGTGTCTTGCTTTGTGTCTCTTTGTCTCGGGGCAGGGTTGACTCATCTGAAAAAGCTAAAAGCTCTGGATCTAAGTGACAATGTTTTTTCTAGCATAATAGAATTGCAAGGCAAGTATGCTTTTCAATCTTTCTTTATGCATAAGTAATATCTCCTGAGTTATCGAAGCCAATACAATTACTCTTATTATTCTCAATATCTAGTTGTTTTCTAAACTATCTTTTTGCAGAAGTTTGTGACATGGAAAATCTACATGAGCTCGATATCCGTGCAAATTATCTTATAGGTCAGGTTCCTCTTTGTTTAGGTCGATTAAAAAAGCTACGGGTTCTTGATTTCTCATCCAACCAGCTAACTGGAAATCTACCATCTAACTTCAGCAGCCTTGAGTCCCTTGAATATCTATCATTGTTAGATAACAACTTCACAGGCTTATTCTCATTTGATCCACTCGCCAACCTCACAAAGCTTAAGGTGTTCAAATTATCATCAACATCAGATACTCTACAAATCAAGACAGAGAGTAATTTGGCGCCAAAATTTCAATTTCAATTGAGTGTTGTTGTACTACGAGTTTGCAGCTTGGAGAAAATCCCTTCTTTTCTCTTGTACCAGAAGAACTTGCGTCTAGTTGATCTATCGAGCAACAGATTATCCGGAAGCTTTCCAACCTGGTTATTGACAAATAATCCTGCACTTGAAGTATTACAGTTGCAGAATAATTTATTCACTATCTTTCAAATGCCTACAATAGTGCATAATTTGCAGTTCTTGGATTTTTCAGCGAATGACATTAGTGGACCGTTCCCTGATAATATTGGTCATGCGCTTCAAAATCTGGTACGAATGAACGGCTCAACTAATGGGTTTCAAGGACCTTTACCATCCTCTATGGGTGAGATGGTGAACATTACATTCTTGGATCTATCTTATAATAACTTATCTGGGGAGCTACCTAGACGCTTTGTCACTGGTTGTTTTTCACTAGAACACCTGAAGCTCTCTCACAACAAATTTAGTGGCCATTTTCTTCCAAGAGGAACAAGCTTCACTTCACTAAAGGAGTTGAGAATTGATAGCAACTTATTTACAGGTAAGATCGGATTTGGTTTGCTTGGCTCCAACACTACGTTGTCTGTTCTTGACATGTCCAACAATTTTCTTACGGGTGATATTCCAAATTGGATGTCTAACTTATCTTGTTTGAATATCTTATCGATATCAAAGAATTTCTTAGAAGGTACAATACCACCCTCTTTGGTAGCCATTGGCTCTCTTTCGCTTCTTGACCTATCTGGTAACATATTATCTGGAGCCTTACCGTCACATTTTGGTGGAGATTTTGGGATAAAATTGTTCCTACACGACAACAACTTCACAGGACAAATTCCAGACACGTTGTTAGAAGGTGTCCAAATACTTGATCTACGGTACAATCAACTTTCTGGGAGTATTCCGCATTTTGTTGATACCGAGAGCATATATATTCTTTTGTTGAGGGGAAACAATTTAAAAGGGTCTATCTCACGGCAGCTGTGTGATTTGAGAAAAATCAGACTTTTAGATCTTTCAGATAACAAGTTCACTGGCTTCATACCTTCATGCCTATATAATTTATCATTTGGACGAGAAAATATATTTTCGTATGTAGGTACAGCCATAACAGGGATTGTTAAGTTCAAATTTTACGAGTCCACATTGGTGGTAGAGAAGTTCGTGGTAATATCTTCTAGTTTTCAAGAAATTGAAATCAAATTTTCAATGAAGTACAGGTATGATTCTTATTTTGGAGCTACTGAGTTCACCAATAGCGTACTTGATATTATGTATGGAATGGATCTGTCGAGCAATGAACTAAGTGGGGTTATCCCAACAGAGCTTGGAGATCTCCCAAAACTACGAGTCATGAATCTCTCTCGCAACTTCTTGTCGAGTTCAATACCATCCACCTTCTCCAATCTGAAGGATATTGAGAGCCTTGACCTTTCGCATAACATGTTACATGGAAGAATTCCTCACCAACTAACCAGCCTTTCTTTTCTTTCTATTTTTAATGTGTCTTACAATAATTTATCTGGAATTATTCCCCAAGGAAAGCAATTTAATACCTTTGACGAGAAAAGCTACTTGGGCAATCCTTTTCTTTGTGGACTACCGACCAATAGAAGTTGTGAGGCTAAGAAGAGATCTGAGGAATCAGAAAACGGGGGAGAAGAAGAAGATGATGAAGCTCTTATTGACATGATGGCCTTCTATTTTAGTACAACTTCAACTTATGTAACCACATTGATAGGCATTCTCATACTTATGTGCTTTGATTGTCCTTTGCGTCGAGCATGGCTCCGCATTGTCGACGCTTCCATCGCCTCGATCAAAAGTATGTTGCCTTAAAGTAATTTCACCTCAATTTTTACCATTGTGTTTATGTAACTATATGTGCTTTGATTTACCTTAAATGTATACACCCTATAAATAATGAGTTAAATTGTTGAAATCGTCCTTATGTATTGTTATGACAAATTTTCTATTTTCTTTCTTTTTGCTTTAGTCTCTATCAAATTAAGCGTAAATCCTTGTAATATAAGGATCTAAAGGCTAGACCTTCATTATAGAATTCTGAAAAGAAGTCTCACGATTTGATAAAATTATATCCAATATTATTTTGGGTGAGTTATTATAGTAGCACACAAAAGAGGGATAGAAAAACTGGAAATTACTATAACGAATTTTAGACCCATAATATTCCCATAAGCCTTTAAAACAAAAATCCAAATTAGTTAGTGTCATTTATTTAAGTTAATCTTGCGTCTTTTTACCGAGAAGATGAAATAGAAAAAAATTAGACCTAAAATGGTTTTAAAGTGGATCAGAAGAAAAAAATTTCGGAGACGATTCCCGATCGGTTGAGCGTTTCGGAAAATTTCCATTTTTCTCATTGTAGGGCTTTTCATCTTGCACTATAAATAAAGGGTTCGACCTTACTAGTTATTCATCCAGCCACAATGCGAAAACACCTTGTAATACATTTTAATATTCTTTAGAGTTTTATTTTATTTTATTTTAGTTTATTTGCAATTCAGAGTTCTTCGTCTTGCTTATTCTCTACTATGCTTGAGTAATTCTCTGTTGGGTTTTGGATTTCTAAAAGGGTGTTTTAGATGGGTATTTATGTATGTTATTATTGAGAGTGATGCTTATATTCTTCGCCTAGGTTGTTTATAATGCTTATCTTAGACGGCAGTCTAAATATTGCCTTTAGATGTTTATAGACAATGACAATTGCGATGAAATGTTGAAATCTAGCTTAGGTGAGTACGGTCTCTTTAGAAAACGGCAGTTGCTAGAAGCCTTGTGACCATATAAATCATTTGCTTAATGCTTGTGTTGTGAGCAAATTTTTACCCAATTAATTACCGTAAGTGTACGATACACTGCTGTAGTACTTAGGGATCAAATCTTCAAGGATCAAAACAATTGTACTGTGGACTATAACAATTACAACATAGGTAGGACAAGAAAATAAAGAATTTGGTTTTGTTTTCTTTTAAATAAAGTAAATAAATAAAAGTTATGAATAAAAGGTCAGGCATTCAAGGAATCACCTATGATTTCTAAACAAGCAAACATGCATACATGTGAGAAAGCATTAAATCCCGTCTCGAACTCAATCATAAATGTCAGCTACCCAACTCTCGTTGCTATAGCGTACTAAGCTAATAACTCCTAAACAGAAACTCCCGTTTACTATCTAAGACCTAATAGCTAGCATTAAGAAAAAGATTGATATTAGTGCATTTTTCATAGTTCTTAGGTCATGTTCTTTAGGTTTTAGTCCACTTCTTGCATCAATATAACACTTTTGTATAGGTTTTAGTCTCTTTTGATCATAAGCATACATTTAGGACTTTAGATTCATTTCCATGCATTTGCATTACATTCTTTCTCTTTTCTTAGGTTTTTCGAAGTTTGGAGACTTCTATGATGGGATTGAGAAGATTCAGAGCAAGAGTTATTCACGGGAGAAGACTCGGAGCTGCGGATAAGCATGACAACGATTGGCGAGGGAGATGATATCAATGAGATGGAGGTTGAGTCTAGACGCTCTTTAGGAGTCGAGCCAAGTCTACCTATGGTTGAGTATGCGCCATCACACCATTCCTCCTATGAGACCCGCCAAGCCAAGAGACGAGCAATGCGTTCCCCGACTCCGTGTTCGAGCAACCCATCCTACTCATTGGGCGACTCCTCCTTCTCTTACCACTTCTAGAGGTAACCACTCCACTTTATATATATGAGTCTCGTTTTGTTTTGATTTTTGTTTTTGTGTTGTGTTTTAGGTTGGTCCTTCTCTCCGGCTTACTTTCACACCGAGACGGTGTGAATTAAGTTCAGGGGAGGGACGTGCTACTAGCTTCATGTTTTGTTTTGATTTGTTATTTCTTAAGTCATGCATTGTGAATAGCTAAGTTTCGAGAAAAAAAAGTTGAAAAACTAAAAAGAAAATCCATGTAGTTTTGCATTGTATTTCTTGCCTTTAGGATTGAGTCTAGTAGCATATAGGTTGCATTCGCATATGCATCGGAGATGATGATGATATTGCCTTATAAAAATTCAAAGTTAGGATTGAACTTAAAGCCTTTGGTCATAATTGATTGTTGTTTGAACTTGTCGGAAATTTGGAAAATCCATGTTTAGACCATTGCATCTTTTGAAACTCAACCCTTTCTCTTATGGAAACTTGCATGATTATCAAAGCAGCTCTATGAACTTGAACTTAAATGGACTTAATTCTCTTGCTTAGGGGCTTAAAATGCATTCTCATGGTTCACGCTCGGGTTTTTTTTTCACTTTACCACTCTTTGCTAACCTGAGTGGTCATCTTTCATCTTAGAAATAGTTCTACTACCCTTAACAGGATCCATTCTTTCTATCCCACATTGATATGTTGAGTGAGGCATTTTCTTGATAATATTATTCACGTGCAAAATCTTAAGAGTATCGGGAACGACAGGGTCTAATTCTCATTTTTGCTAGTTCTTTAACTTTGATAGCTAGCTTTTAGGTTGGGAATGTTTTAGAACTAGGTGGTTAGATTTAAGCCTTAATTTGGGTTGTTGGTGTGAAGATGAGATTGATTTGGGTTAGTGGAATGAAAGAAAATAAAAAGAAAAAGATGAGATGGTTGAAAAGATAAAAAAAAGAAGGAAAGGCTTGGAATCAAAAGAAAGAAATCTCTTAGGAAAGGATCAAAGATAATAAAGTAAAAAGTGTGACTCTAAGTGCTTAAGAAGAAATGTATGTATTGTATCTTCCTTATTCAAAAGGAAAGAGCTTAGTATCAAAGAAAAATAAAAAGCAAGAGTTAAGAAAGAGTCAAAGTAAGAAGTAAAAAAAAAGAGATACCCTAAGAAATTATAAAAGCATAAAGAGATGTGGTTGGTGTGGTTGTTCTTGATGGTGTTATTTAGCTAATAAAGAGATTTTTGGGTGAAGTAGAAACAAAAAGAAAATATGAGCGGTTTTGGGTAGACTTAAGCGATTGTCTTGATAAGAATGGGTAGAATAATGAGAGTTAGGTCTTGTTGCATAAATTGTTCTATTTCTTAGATATATTTTGCATAATGTCTAATATTCAGTTTTGTTTGAGAGTCACCCACTAAATCGTTTCTAAACCACCATACAAACCTTTGAAACCAAAACGATTGAGAATGATTGATATATATTCCCTTAGCTAGACCTCACAAAACACTTAAATGATTGTTAAGGAATTGATACGATTTGATTCTGGGTTTTTGTTTGAGTGATGAGGTTGAGTTAGAATCTTGTATTGTGATAAATATGGAGAAGTACGAATAATACGATATGAGTTTCTTGAAACATTAAACTATCTTCAAAGACTTTGAGTTTAATCATTTTCTTGATATTTTGTGGCTTTGAATCCCCACTTTCAAACTTCTTCTCCGGTTTGTTCTTTGTTGTTTGCTTGCGGAGAAGCAAAGAATAATTCGGGGGAGTTGATATTAGTGCATTTTGCATAGTTCCTAGGTCATGTTCTTTAGGTTTTAGTCCACTTCTTGCATCAATTTATCACTTTTGTATATGTTTTATTCTCTTTCGATCATAAGCATACATTTAGGACTTTAGATTCATTAACATGCATTTGCATTGCATTCTTTCTCTTTTCTTAGATTTTTCGAAGTTTGGAGATTTCTATGATGGGATTGAGAAGATGGAGAGCAAGAGTTAGACACTGGAGAAGCATGAAAATGATGCACGTGCGAATTGGAGGATCAAATAAGTCGTAGCGCCTAGGCCAGCGGTTTTGTACAGGTCGCTATCCTCCTAGCGGCCAGACGTCTCAACAAGGTGCAGGCCGCTACACCGCTCCCGATCCGACGCAAACTTGTACGAGATTTCCAGAGATTCTCTCGACCACCCGTCTCGACCAAATGACAACCGCTATGGTGCTCTCGACCTCTGCTAGCAACTTTCTGCAGGCCGCTACAATGCTTCCTAGAACCAACTTAACCGGGTCAAGACACGGTTTGTTCTGGGTTGACCCGGTTCGGCCCTCATTAGTATTTAAGCATTTTTACCTAATTTGTAGGGATCTTATGCTTTGTTTTGAACTCTCTTAGCCACATTTCGAACCTTGTAATGATCTCTTAAGTTTAATGCAATTTTCTTTCTTTTCATCTAAACTCTATTTAAGTATTTCAAGTTTCATCATGATTAAGCACTTAATCTTTGTAGATCTTAGTGTTTATGTCATGATTAGTGAGTAGTTTGTTTAGGATCTTTAGGTTGATTCTTGATGCTTAAGGTTTAGAATGTTTAATATCCTTGTTCATTAGGTATTCTTAATGCTAGGTTAGCCTTGATCAAGTTAGTCTAGATCTTAGGTAATTTCATGCTCGGAAGGTGTTTGTGAAAATGCTTGAATGAACTTAATGAATACTTAGTATGCCTAGCCTATGGGAATAGATGATTAGGGTGCTAAGTGGTTAGTTATACTTGTTATTAATGCATATAAGTTTTGTGATTACAGATGGAAAACCTTGTTAATTACTCTATTAGTGTAGGGATTAGTGCCATAGAAATGGATTAGTTTACCTTAGTGTTTTAAGACCTAAGGATTAGCATTTGTAGTTTGAATAAGCATCACGGCTTAGCTTGGATTTTCCTTAATTAATTACTTTACCCATGGATTTGCTTGTTTAATTATTGCTTAAAAACTGTTTAGCTTTGTTTAGTAGTTTTCCGCTTTAATTGCTTTTGTATTTGGTTAGTCTTTAAGGTTTACATGTTTTTAGCCTTTTGATTGCTTTGTTTAGTTCCTTTTCTTAGTTTTAGCTTGTTTACTTTGCTTCTTGCCTTCTTAGTCTAAGTTGAGTATGTCGTTAGTCATAAAAACCAAAAACATTATCTTGCTTAGCTTAAGTAGTTTCTTGGATCTTAGTGTAGCTATTATATTCTCCTTGTAGAATTCGACCCCTAAGTACTTTGATGACATGTCATTTGCTTGTGGTTAAATACATATAGGGTTTAAACTTAATCTCTATCAAGTTTTTGGCGCCGTCGCCGCTGCACCAGGCCGAGAAAATCTCTAGAAGTTTTTGTCCAAATTTCTGAAATTCGCAGCGAGCTGCATCATGCCGCTAGAGTTCTCGTGACCGTCAGCTTGCCGCTACCCAAGACCGAGAGAATCTCTGGAAATTTTTTTTGCCCAAGTTTTTGAAATTCCCAGCGGTCTGCATCGTGTCTCTACAAGAAGCCGCTAGAGTCCTTTCGACCATCAGCTTGTCGCTACGAGGTGCTGCTGTGACCTCTGTATAACTCGAGAACCGCTTTGGCCCTGAAACCAAATCAAAACAAAGAGAAACACAAAAATAAAACTAAAAGAATAAGATATATACAAAGATACCATGGAATTGTTTCCCAAGTACGCTTGTTTTACGTTACCAAGCTTTGACGGTTAATCGCCCTAGGCGGTTATAGGATCCGAGAGAGGAACCGTGGTCCCCTCTTCTATGAACTCATCAGCTAAATAGGGCTTCAGAGGTTGCTCATTCATAGTGAACTCTCCCCCGTTCTTGTTCCATAGAACCATCGCACCGTAAGGTCTCACTTTCTTGATCTTAAATGGTCCGGACCACCTTGACTTGAGTTTCCCGGGAAAAAACTTCAACCGTGAGTTGAACAACAACACACTATAATCTACCTTGAAGTTCCTCGGAATTATTGTTTTTGTCATGAAACTCCTTAGTTTTCTCCTTGTAGATTCGTGAGTTCTCATAGGCTTCAAGACGGATCTCATCACACTCATTCAATTGTACTAAACGTTTCTCCGACGCCGTCTTGATGTCAAAATTGAGAAGCTTCACTGCCCACATAGCCTTATACTCAAACTCAACCGGAAGATGACACAACTTTCCATAAAGAAGATTGAACAGTGTTGTTCTAATAGGCGTCTTGAAAGCGGTTCTGCAGGTCCAAAGTGCATCATCTAGCTTCATAGGCCAATCCTTTCGCGTTATACCCACAGTCTTCTCAAGAATAGCTTTGATTTCCCAGTTAGAAATCTCAACTTGACCGCTTGTTTGAGGATGATATGGCGTTGCAACCTTGTGTTTGACCCCATGCTTCGTAAGCAAACTCTCGAAGACCTTGTTGATGAAGTGAGTTACACCGTCACTAATCACAACCCGAGGAATGCCAAACCGCGAAAAGATGATAGTTTTGAACATTTTCAACACAACTTTAGCATCATTTGTCAGACTAGCGATAGCCTCTACCACTTAGAAACGTAATCAACCGCCACACGAATGTAGTTGTTACCGTTCGAAGGCGGAATGGTCCCATGAAGTCTATTCCCCACACATCAAAGACTTCAACTTCAAGAATCTAGTTTTGTGACATCTCATTCCGCCTACTTATTTTTCCTTTCCTTTGCATAAATCACTCTTCGAAACAAACTCTTGGGCGTTTTTAAAAATTGTTGGCCACCAAAACCCAGCTTGTAACGCTTTAGTGGCCGTTTTGAATGATGCTAAGTGACCTCCATTAGCGGAACCATGGAAATGCAACAATATACCGACAACTTCTTCTTCCGATACACATCTTCTATAGAGCTTGTCCTTGAAACGAGTGTACAAGTAGGGCTCATCCCAATAAAGACGATTCAAGTCCTTAAATAACTTTTTCTAGCATAGCCTACCAAGTTAGGAAGCTCTTTTCCACAAGACAAGAAGTTTACATAATCCGCATACCATGGCAACTTCTCATCCATTCCCATGATCTCTTCCAACCTATTACCCGTCTCGATGACCTCGTTGACAAGTCTAACCGCCATAAGTTGTTCTTCGGGTAGTGAATCATCAATGCAAACACAATCTTTAAACCTTAACCTAGACAAGTGATGCGCTACACCGTTTACCTTTCGTGCCTTTGATCTCAAGATCAAACTCTTGAAGAAGTAAAATCCAACTAAGAATACTCGGCCTAGCATCCTTCTTAGCTAATAAGTGTCTCAAGGCTATGTGATCAGTGTGAACAATGACTTTTGAACCCACCAAGTAGGATCGAAACTTCTCAAATGAAAAGAAAATGGCCAAGTGCTCCGTCTCTGTAGTCGAATACTTTAATTTAGCATCATCTAAGGTTCTACTAACATAGTAGATCACATGTAGCTTCTTGTCTTTCCGTTGACCCAAAACCGCTCCTACCGTGAAGTAGCTCGCATCACACATGATCTCAAATAGATCTCAATCCGGAGCTTGTACAATGGAGGCGGTTACCAAAGCGTTTTTGATATCTAGAAACGCTTCTAGACACTCTTGATTAAACTTGAATTCAACCTCCTTGCATAGTAATCTTGTTAGAGGTCTAGCTATCTTTGACAAATCTTTTATAAATCTTTGGTAAAACCCCGCATGACCCAAAAAGCTTGTAGTACCCTTCACCGAATTCGGAGGTTCTAAACTAATTACCACCTACCCCTTTTGCTTCTAAATGTCTTCATTGAGATCTTTAGAAGGAACTTCCCGTGATGGTACCTTTTTACCACTTGTAAGGGTAATCACTCCACTTTGTACATATGAGTCTCGTTTTGTTTTGATTTTTGTTCGGGGGAGTTGATATTAGAGCATTTTGCATAATTCTTAGGACATGTTCTTTAGGTTTTAGTCCACTTCTTGCATCAATTTAACACTTTTGTATAGGTTTTAGTATCTTTTATTCATAAGCATACTTTTGTATAGGTTTTAGTATTCTTTCCTTTTTCTTAGGTTTTTCAATGTTCAGAGACTTCTATGATGGATTGAGAAGATGGAGAGCAAGAGTTAGGCACGGGAGAAGACTGAGATTTGCGCGGAACCATGAGAACGATGAAAGTTTGGAGAATCAGATCAGCTGTAGCGACCAAGGGCAGCAATTTTTTACAGGTTGCTACCCTCCTAGCGGCCAGACGTCTCGACAAGGTGCAGGCCGCTACACCGCTCCTGATCCGACGCAAACTTGTACGAGATTTCTAGAGATTCTCTCGACCATCCGTTTCGACCAAATGATAACCGCTACGGTGCTCTCGACCTCCACTAGCGACTTCCTGCAGGCCGCTACAGTGCTTAACAGAACCAACTTAACCGGATCAAGACCCAGTTTGTTTCGGGTTGACCCAGTTCAGCCTTCTTTACTATTTAAGCATTTTTACCTAATTTGTAGGGATCTTATGCTTTGTTTTGAACTCTCTTAGCCACATTTAGAACCTTGTGATGATCTATTAAGTTTAATGCAATTTCCTTTCTTTTCATCTAAAATCTCTTTAAGTATTTCAAGTTTCATCATTATTAAGCACTTAATCTTTGTAGATCTTAGTGTTTCTGTCATGATTAGTGAGTAGTTTCTTTAGAATCTTTGGGTATGGTAGATTAGAGTAGATTTAGGTTGATTCTTAATGCTTAAGGTTTAGAATGTTTACTATCCTTGTTCATTAGGTGTTCTTAATGCTAGATTAGCCTTGATAAAGTTAGTCTAGATTTTAGGTGATTTCATGCCCGGAAGGTGTTTGTGAGAATGCTTGAATGAACTTGATGAATGCTTAGTGTGCCTAGCCTATGAGAGTTGATGAGTAGGGTCCTAAGTGGTTAGTTATATTTGTTATTAATGCATATTAGTCTTGTGATTACGGATGGGAATCCTTGTTAATTACTCAACTAATATAGAGATTAGTGCCATGGAAATAGATTAGTCTAGCTTAGTGTTCTAAGACCTAAGGATTAGCATTTGTAGTTTGAATAAGCATCACAGATTATTTTGGATTTGCCTTAATCAATTACCTTACCCAACGATTCTCTTGTTAAATTATTGCTTGAGAACCGTTTAGCTTTGATTAGTAGTTTTCCGCTTGTTTGCTTTTGAATTTGGTTAGTCTTTAAGGTTTACAGGTTTTTAGCCTTTTGATTGCTTTGTTTAGTTCCTTTGCTTAGTTTTAGCTTGTTTACTTTGCTTCTTGCCTTCTTAGTCTAAGTTGAGTGGGTCATTAGTCATAAAAACCAAAAAATTATCTTGCTTAGCTTAATTCGTTTCTTGGATTCTTAGTGTAGCTACTCTATTCTGTTTGTGCAATTCGACCCCTCAGTACTTTGATGACATGCGTTTCGCTTGTGGTTGAACACATATTGGGTTTAAAATTAATCTCTATCAAGTTCTTAACTAATCACCACCTCCCCTTTTTGCTTCTCAATGTCCTCATTAAAATCCTTAGAAGGAACTTCCTGTGATGGTAGCTCTTTGCCACTTCTAAGGGTAATAGCATGGATGTACTCTTTCGGGTTATGCTCGGGTTATCCCGGTAAAGTACCCGGTTGTCTACTTGAAGAAGATGCTCCTTGACCCGTTTGGTGATCCATATGTTTTATCTTTGAGTTGAGAGCTTCAAATTTCACATTTAACTCGTTGTAAGAACAATCCACCTTAGTATGGATCTCCACCATGTTTTTCTTCATCTCAATAGCAACAATAGCTTGCCCCGCTAACAATTGTTGAAACATACCCTTAATATCAAAATATTGAGGAATGTTTCCTTATTGTGGAGGTTGATATCCTTGTTGAACATTAGGAGCGAAGTTAGGCTTGGTGTAGCCTCCTTGGTTACTTTGAAATTGACCTCTAGGAGCAACTTTTTGTTGTTGAGGAATTGAACCTTGAGCTTGATTAGATGTCACAAAAGATTTTTTTAAAGCTTCTTGAGGACCTTGAGGTTTGTAGTTTTGATCTTGTGGGTTCTCCACATTGTTACTCCACCAAGAGAAATTTAGGTGATTACGGTAATTTAAATTGAAGTCTTTGTTGTAACCACCTTGGCTGTTCCCTTGAACACCAACAAAATTCATATCTTCTTGCCCTTCAACACCCTCTTCAAAACCAATCTATTGAAAGCCTGGGTTACCATCACAATCACCTACAAAGTTGATGGACCGTTAATTGTGTAGCTTGTAGGACCTTATCCATCTTTTCATGTAAGGACTTGATTTCCCTACCACGTTGCTCATCACTATCTCCACTTCCCCGTGGAGCACGATCATAGTTTTCACCATAATTATCATCACTTTGTGCTAGATTCTCAACAAGTGACATCCCTTCTTCAACATCCTTACCCAAGAAGTTCTTGTTGCTTGTCGTGTCAAGAAGCATTTGAAACTTCAGAAGGACTCCTCTATAGAGTGTGCTTAGCAGTAAAGCATTATAGAACCCGTGGTGAGGGCATTTGATGGTGTAGCCCTTAAACCGCTCCCAAGCTTTGCTAAAATTTTCACAGTTGCTTTGGGTGAAGCTAGGGATCTCCTTCCTCAACTTAGTTATTCTTGAAGTAGAGAAGAACTTGGTTCAAAAGGCTTTCTTACACTCATCCCATGAGTTGATTGAGTCATTTGGAAAGTTCTTCTCCCATTGATGTGCCTTATCTCCAAAAGAGAATGGGAATAGGCGGAGCTTGAAAGCGTCTAGATGCAAGAAGTGGACTAAAACCTAAAGAACATGACCTAACAACTATGAAAAGTGCACTAATATCAAGGATCAATATGTTCACAAAGATCTCTACCCAACTCCTGCCATGATAAAGGTATCTTGCTCCCCTAGACTAGATTCTGATATCTCTGCTCACTCTCGTTGGGCAGATCTATCTAAAGGCAATACCTAGACTCTCGTCTCAGTTAAACATTACTAACAACCTAGGCGAAGAACCCTAACATCAATTCTCTAACTAAACATACATGTTAAACATTATCTAGAACATCTTATTAGAAACCCTAAAAGCCTAACAGGGAATTACTCAAACATAGTTGCAGAAAATCAGTAAAACATTATCTAGAACATCCTATTATATGCATGGAAATGAATCGAAAGTCCTAAATGTATGCTTATGATCAAAAGAGACTAAAACCTATATAGAAGTGCTAAATTGATGCAAGAAGTGGACTAAAACCTAAAGAACATGACCTAACAGCTATACAAAATGCACTAATATCAAGGATCAATATGTTCACAAAAATCTCTGCCCAACTTCTTTCATGATAGAGGTACCTTGCTCCCCTCGGCTAGATTCTGATATCTCTACCCACTCTCGTTGCGCAGATATATCTAAAGGCAGTAACTAGACTCTCATCCCTGATAAACATTACTAACAACCTAGGCGAAGAACCCTAACATCTTCTCTAGCTAAGCATGCATGTTAAACATTATCTAGAACATCCTATTAGAAACTCTAAAAGTCTAACACAGAATTACTCAAGCATAGTTGCAGAAAATCAGTAAGACAATAACGAAAACAAAATTGTTTTTATTGCAAAAAAACTACAAAAGCTGAAATAAAATTATAACTATTTACAATGATTTCTTGAAGTGCTTTTGCTTTCAGAACTAGATGATCTGAGAATGGGGTCAAGGCTCACTATTTATAGTGCTAAAAGATCATAAGAATCAAGGATAATAATATTCTAAAGGTGCAAACCGTTCGTTGCGAAGTGTAAACGATTGGTTCTTGAGCTCTTCTCAACTGATCAGTGCATAGTGCAACCGATCAGTTGGGATCTCCGGGAATCTTCATCTTCTAGAACATCAGAAGCCCATTTGAAGCCCATATCTCTTCATTTCGTGGATCAACTCCATAACTCTGCAAAACACTTGAAATCACACTAAAACCATCTTGTTCTTGACGAGAAGATACAAGATTCATTATTAAAAAGACTCTAAAAACTAGTAAAAAAGGGGTTAACACATTCCCCCATACTTAAATCTTTGCTCGTCCTAAAGTAAAGAAAAATAAAAACTCGAATTCGGAGAAACGGTTTGGGAGCTAGTAATTTATTAGGGACAATACTTACACCGAGTTCTTTTTTTTGAGAACCTCATCAAGGGCGAGTCATATCAAAACCTACATTTTGTACTTAGCCATGAACTTAGCAATATCCCATACTCTAAATCCTGAGATTACAAAGAACTCTCGAAATCAATGAAATTAGCCTTTTGACATTTATTAAGAGAGTGCGTGTGTTCTCACATAGGGAATATCGAACAAGCTTTGATCTTGGTTAGGAAGCATTTAATGGTGGATGTGTGCTATGATTATCCTAACAACTTGGATGAAAGTTATTATGCATAATCACAGTGAGACACAGACCAATTGATGCATACATAGTCTTCCTTTCACTAAGACCATCTTAATTATCTCTAAAACCCGATGTAAACCTCAAAGAATTTTAAGTAATTCCCGTGATGCATTTTCCAATAAAACTTAGATTTTTCCAGTTTCTTTTTCTCCTTTCCTCATGAGTTTTGTTTTCTTTTTTTTCTTTTTTTTTTTGGAAAGGAATGGAAGTGGTTCTGCCATATAAATGACGCATCATAATGGAATGGGTTATCAGTGTACAGCCCCCTGCAAACTTTCACTTAAGTCTGTAACTCTCTCAAATTTTGATCTCGTGTCCAGACTCCCTAATAAAACTTTGACAGTGTATATCCCCCTATATAATTTGATGCAAAGTTAAAACCCCCTTGACGTTAATTAATAACAGTTTCCGTTAAATCCAGCATTAAACCGGTTTTAGAATTAAATCTAAACCTAAATATCCTTTAAACCCAACCTATACCACTAAAGTCTGAAATCAAACCTTCTAATAAGCATGGAAGGTTTCATTGTCGATTTCCCATTGAAGTTTTAAATCGAACCCTCTAATAAGTGTGGAAGGTTTCATATTTTCATTGTCGATTGACATTAAAAATTCTCAATTTTGATATTATCGAACCCTCTTAGAAGCATGAACCCTAGTTCCCAATTTGAAACACGATATCCCTTCTAGTGATTGTCGAGTGTTGTTTCCCCTCGATTGGAGAGAGTTAGCAGTCGCCAGCGACGTTGGTTTTCCGGCGCAGTTCGAAGTGAAGCATACCCATTCCTAAATCTCAGAACCTCGATTCCCTCTCAATTTTGAACCCTAATTCCCATATTCTTTTGAGAGCGACGTTTAGAGCTTACAGGAGGGTTGAAATGAGGTAATATATTGATTTTAATTTTGATTGTGATATTGATTTTGAATTTTTATTTTGATTTTATCAATGATTTGTTTTCGATTTATTTTGTGTGCGTGGTTTTTAGATAGAAGAGAAAATTTGATTTTGTCGATTTAATCCTGCTAAGAATTTCTTTATTACGTTGATTTTCTATGTCTTGGTCCAAGAGATAAATTGGCACTGTGAGATCAAATTGAATCGTTTCCAGGTCTTCTCCTTCCCTTTGACACTCCCACGTATTCAACAATTAATATTTTTTTAAGCAAGAAATTATTACTAGATTTTTTTTATTTGGTCTAATTGTTGTACACGTATTTTATATGAAACAATTTAATCTGGAATTAGTCTCTTTCCTCCACATTTCAAATTTTTTTTTTGTATTTAGCTTAAAGTGGATAGAAGAAATCTAATATGATTATGACTATGAGTGAATTATGCTTTTTTTTTTTGTGGTTAAGTGCGTTCACCTACATCTGATGTTTATCTCTTACCTGCGTGTGACATATGATTATGATTGGTGAGAATTCAGCAATATTCAATTTCTTTTTTCCACGTTGTGCTGCTCTCCAAAGAATCTTACATACCAAAGCTTCCTCATAGTTTAAGTTTGTTGATTTTTCTCATTCTTAATTTGGTTATTTCTTCTTTATTTTCTAAGTATCAATAGATGGATCCAATGTTTTTATGTTCATCTGTTTTTTGCAGTGAGGATAACAAGGAAGGTGAGACAAATATAATTTGTAGGATGCTAGCAGGAGAAGAAGAGATTGGAGAAGAAGAGAATGAGCCAGATTTCGAAGAACAGATTGAACCAGATTTTGAAGAACAGATTGGGCTAAATTACGAAGAACAGATGGAGAGATTTTAGTCAAAAATTGAAGATTATGTAGCGTTGTTCAGGGATGAGCTTCTAATAAACCACAATGTGTATCCGGACAGCGATAATGACTCTGAAGATGTTGTTTTCATTGCTGGGAATAGAGGAGAACAGATGTTCATGGTAAAAAGAGGAGCTAGAAATTTACGGTTGGGGCAAATGTTTTGCAATGGTGTTGAGTTTAAAGAGGCTGTTTTGAATCATATTCTCGAAGAAGGCCGCAACATTAAGCAATGTAGGTGGGATCAATCGAAGCTTGCTTACAAATGTGCTATCAAACCTTGCAAGTGGCAAATATATTGCTCAATAAACAAAAGGTTGAACAGATGGGAGGTAAATACTTTTGATGATCATCATTCGGGCAATCAAAATGGACATTGTGAGATCCTTACTGATCCTATGATTGCAAGGTTATTTTTGGATAAGATAAGAAAGGATCCAGATTCTATGATGCCCATGATAATTCAGAAACAGATTAAGGAGAAATGGAGGCTGGTTGCGACAAGGAATCAATGCCAAGAGAGAATATGAAGATCAATTTGCACATATTCGAGGATATTTCAAGGATATCATTGACTCTAATAAGGAGTCGAATGTGGCATTTGAAACCATCCCTGGACCAGAAGGTACATATCTCTTTCATCAATTTTATGTGTGCTTTGACATCATCAAAAGATCATGAAAGGAGACGTGTCGTCCACTTATAGGTGTTGATGGTACTTTTCTCGAAGGCAGTTACTTGTTGCTATTGGTAGAGATGTGTGTAACCAAATGTATCCACTAGCATGAGCTATTGTTCAAGTAAAGAATGAGAGTAATTGGGTATGGTTTATAAACTAGTGAGATCGGATTTGGATCTAAAATGTGTCTGGTCACTGTGGTGTTGTTTGTTATTTTCAGGGACTGATAAATGCGGTTGAGAAAGGGTTGCCAAAAGCAGAGCATCAGAAATGTGTCAGACACATTTATGGCAATTTGAAGGCAAAGCATGGAAAAAGATGGAGATAAAACCATTTATCTTGCACTTGGCATGAAGCTACAATGAAGCAAAATATCTAAAGAATCTACAAAGGCTGAGAAACTACGATGAAGATGTTTACAATGATGTTACGCAGAGTAATCCAAGAAGTTGGTGCATAGCTTTTTACAAGATTGATGGAAAATGTTGTGAAGATGTTGATAACAATATAGTGGAATCATTCAACCATAGCATTGGAAAGGCAAGGGGGAAACCAATAATGCCTATGCTTGAGATAATTTGAAGACTAGCAATGATAAGAATATCAGTGAATCTCAGTGAGGAAGACTATATCTGACAATCATCCAGCCAAATTTACTAGGTATGTTCAGAACATCCTTGATGCAGAGCATGAAGATGCTTTAATGTGCACAATATGGCCAGGCACAACTGGAAGGTTTGAGGTTGATATTGTTGGTCAGTCAGAAAGAGTGGACATGGCAGAGAGGAAGTGCACTTGTTGCAAGTGAGATATCACTGGAATCCCATGTGAGCATGCTTATGGGGTTATATTGCAAAATAACCTTGATCTAGATGATTATGTATCTGATTGGTTCTAACATTTCGCTAGAGAGAAACATATAAAGATGCAATGGTTCCTATGCGAGGAGTAGGTCATTGGGGTCACAACGACATAGCTTTGGTGAGAGTACCTCCTGAACCACCACAACCTAGAAGGAAGAAGAAGGATATGAAAAAAAAACAAAGAAAGGACTTAATGAGTCTCCATCAAAGAAGAAGAAAAATAAAAAGAATTTTAAACAGTTGAAAGAAAACAAATCTCAAGTGGAGACACAACCGAAGAGGACAATGCGCTGCAAAATTGTGGTGGAGCGGGTCACAATAGTCGGTCATGTGCCAAAAGAGCTAAAAGAGTAAGTCATTCTCTTTTGTATCTCTTATGTGGGATAGACGACTTATTTTTTCTCGAAAAGTATCATATCACAACCGATCTCCTCCGAACTTTGCCCTCTGTCAATTTACCCATAAAATCAAAGTTTCCGACCTAATTATACCCAAATTAAAAGTTTTAAACTCAAGTCCACCAAAAACAAAAGTTTTAGACTTTAAACCCCATATGGATGAGGAAGAGGTAGAGGAAGAGGAGAAGTCATACTTTGTTTTTTGGGTTGAAAGTGATTTGTGAAAACCCATTGTTACACGAACCTTACCATCCACCATTGATGATGATGATAAGAATTGGAGAGAAAAATATTTTGAGATCGGAGAAGATGTTTTTTAATTAGGGATTTTTTTATTTGGGAAATATTGATTTGGGAATTTTAGTTTTAAATTGGTCATGGTTTAAGGCATACAATCTGGTTAAGTTCGGTTTACAAACCAATTACTTGGTTAAAAATGATTCTGGAAACAGTAAACCGAGTAGAATTGCGGTTCCTCCACCTCCTCCTCCGTCTCTTAAACCGCCTTCTTCCAGTTCTGCTACTAAACCCATCTCCTCCGATCTCAAATCTCAAAACCTATTTCTCTCCTATTCTCTATTGGAATTCCGGTGAATCACACTCCATTTTTGAAGGATGAGCTCGATATCGTGATCCCCACTATCCGTAACCTTGATTTCCTCGAGATGTGAAGGCCTTTTCTTCAGCTTTACCATCTGATTATCGTCCAAGATGGAGATCCATCCAAGACCATTGTTGTGCCTAAGGGGTTCAATTAGGAGCTCTGCAACAGGAACGCTGCTCTATTGTAAGTGCCTTATGTCCTCTGAGATGAATCGTTGTTCTATCGTAAGCCACAACAGCTTCCTCCGTTGTGACCAAATTCCCTTGCCAAATCCGAGTACGGCTCGACGGATCTCTGATCTCCGCCGCAAATTTTCCCCACTTTCTTTCCTCTACTCTCCGATTACCAGCTACAACTCTTTCTCGAGAGTTTTTAATCCTTTACGGGATTTGAATGTAGGACAATTGTTTTCATCTTCTCTTTTTGAATCCTGAATTTGATCAATTGAATTTGATGGTGCAAACGTTAATTAATCAAAACCATCAACAAACAAAACAGATTTTGATTCGGAATCCTTCGTCCGCCATTCAATTTTGTCCGCCACTCAATTTCAAAATCTGTAAAACCTATGAATACCCAGATTGAGAGATAAAAAAAATTTGTGGAGCTTTGATCCTTAATTTATCTGAATTGTTAGGTGTTTGTTGTCGTTAAATAAGTTCGTGAATTGACTCGTCACTCAAAAGGATTAGAGCACCCCATGGATTATCATATATTTTTGATTCATCCAAATCCTAACTAGTAAAGAAACAGGAAATTGGGGATATGATTTTTCTTAACTTTTGTACAGTGATTGTTTGATTCGTTTCATTGAGGAAGAAACGAACCCAAGAAAAATTGTTATGATTATTTGGTTGCTTAGTGGCTAGTTTTTATTTTGATTCATGCAATTCCATTGTTAATTGGTGGTGTTCATGATGGCTAGGGAGAAGCACGTAAGGAGGAATGAGAAAAGGAAGAAGATTTTTTCTAGATTTAATATTATTTTATAATAATTAATTAATTTATATACATATATATATATATATATATATATATATTTAATTATAATCGATTGTTTGGTTTAGGAACAATCAGGATTTGGTTTGGTTTTAGATGTTTTTGTATTGGTTTTGGTTATAAACCGTCGAAACCAAAATCAATGGAGACTATGATTTAAAACTTTCAATTTGGAGGTAATTAGGTCGGGAACTTTGATTTCATGGGTAAGTAAACAGAGGGCAAAGTTCGGTGGGGATCGGTTGTGATATGATACTTTTCGAGGGAAAATAGGCATCTACCCTTTTTATGTGAGATAGTTTCTGGTGTGTAATTGATTTTTTTTTAATTGTTGTTTTAGGGACAAGGACAACGTGAAGGTACAAGCAGTCAATTTATTCAAGGGTAGATTAGTGAAAGCATCAATGGTAATATCAATGATAGCTTTTGTTAGATTTTGTTTTTTGGAACTCTAAGAAGAGAAGTTGCTTTTTGGTCTTCTTAGAAGTGACTCATTCTCGGCTTTGTCATATAAACCATGGAGGTTATGGTTTATTGTTTACTCTTTAGGTACTTCGACCCTCTTGTAATGGATGTTATGGATTCGAAATTGTCATGTTGTCTTGTTGTGATGAATTGGGTATAAGGTTTCATTTTTTTCCTTTTTGTTTTGAAATTGCGTTTAAAACCTTCCATACCTAGTAAAAAGTTTAAAAATGGAGTCATGTTTAAATCTAGGTCGATTTTAGATGATATTTACGTTTAGATTTAATTTTAAAACCAGTTTAATGCTTAACGAAAAACGTTATTAATAAACGTCAAGGGGGTTTTAACTTTGCATCAAATTATATAGAGGGATATACACTGTCAAAGTTTTGTTAGGGAGTTTGGGCATGAAGTCAAAGTTCGAGGGAGTTACAGACTTAAATGAAAGTTTGCAGGCGGTTGTGCCCCGATAACCCTAAGATCAAATCACTCAAGTTTCAAAGTGATAGGGACTTTTCTGACTATTGCGTCGCTCATGGTTGTTTCAACTTTGGCTCTGCTTCTGACGTGGTCGTGAAGAGGTTGTTGGAAGGTTGTCCCAAAGTAAGTCCATTGAAAAAGCTCATAAATCCCCTGAATTTATTAAAAAGACTCGATTAAAAATTTTGTAAATTTTCACCAAATATAACCAAGTGGTACATCTGTGCCCTCCTTCAGACTTAAAGTACATTTTCCCAGTATATAAAGAAGGAAGAAGGGCATGTGAAAATTTTAAACGAAAATAACAAAAGGAAAGCTTAAGTAAAGGTAAAATAAACTGAGATTGGTCGAAAGAGCTAAAAACAATGGGTTGCCTCCCATTCAACGCTTGTTTATTGTCTTGAGCTTGAATTTGCTCTGTCTACTCCGGGCTTGAGTTTGTGGTTTCTTGATCACTCGACGGGGAAGGTGTCTGAATAAGTTGCTCGCGTTCCACGTGTAAATATGGAGCATTTAGGGGAAGGGCGTGATAGTAGAGGCTTTTTTCAACGTATGTGAGGCACATTCGCTTTCTTGGCCAATCCATTACTGCTCTGACATAGGTCAAGAAATCCCTACCGAAAAGGAGTTGCAGACGTTCATATTGCCATAAGTCGCGCATATTTGGAAATCCGCAATCACATCACAACAATGACGTGTTAGAGTTTTCCCAAAGGGTAGCGAACAGAGTCATCAGCTAGGCGCAACCTTGTGTTGGAAAGAGGTGGATTTGTGTATCTGAGAAGCATTGCAATGCATTATGCCATGATGTTGCCAGAAGCGCCAGTATCGCACGATGAACCTTCAAAGAAGACTTTATCCAGCATAACTGGTACAATAAATCTTCCGTGGGCTTCTATCTTCCGCAAGGTTCTGCGGAATTTCCTAGGGGGCATCCTTTCTGCAGTTATCATCTTTTCAATCTCTTCAAGTGTCTCATCGCTTTCATCAAAAAAATTGTGGAATTAAGACTGCTTCCAAACATTATTGATACCTAGTCCCGAAGGTAAACTTCTTGCCAATTCAATGTACTTCCGATACTTAGATCCTGAAATCGTCCTTTTGGTCCCTTTGCAAGTCGCATATCAGAGGACCTAGGTGTTTGTTGGCAGGTTTTGCGAATTTCAAGTGCACGGAGGAGCAGCAAAATTCTATATCCCAAGCCCCTTAGCAGCCGAGGGTGACATAAGATTCACACTAGAACATGTGTCCCATAAGAAGCCTTCGAATTTGATGCCAAAAATCGAGCAAGGGACTGCGAATTTCCCAGGATCCTCCTGATGGGGAAGTCGTGTTAAGATTTACCTTTCTTTTATCAGCCTCTTCTTCAGCTTACCCAATTCTTTTTCTCCTCTGATGACACACTTGAAAACCTTTTTAATGTCTTATATGTTTGCTTTCGCTTTGTCAAACGTCGTCCCTTCAGTTATTTCACCGACCACCTTTTGAAACGGTTTATCTTTCTGTTTGCTATCAATTTGTCAATGTAGCGGGGAGAAGGAATCTTAGGCTTGTACACACGTGGAGTTTCCTGATTACAATGAATGTCCTGAGCATCATGTGGCTCTTCTTTTACAGCCTCAGTGTTAGCCCCAACCATGTTTTCGTGAATGTGGGGTCCCAACCGATCGGTGAGATCATTACACCGATCAGTTAAACTGCTACATGAAAACCGATTGGTTGTGTCATCACACTGGTTGGTTAGTTGGCCCGACACCACTTCTATCTCTATCTCAATTGCATTGCTCTCTAGTATTGCCTTCTACTTTTCCTAGAAGCACTCCTAGGGGTGCTTTTGCTCCTGAAGCTACTTACTAAATCAGTTTTCTCGTTCAAAGAGGTGTACATGCCATCCACCTTGGCGTTAATGATTTTTGTGCTATGCTTGTGAGCCTCCATCAGCTGAAGCATCATTCTCTCAAGTTTACTTTTCGGAGGGTTTTGTTGAGCAGATTCTTGAAACCCGTTTTGCCCGTTGTTAAACTAGGGCTTTGGCTGAAAGTTGTATCCATAACTACCTCTTTTATTCTGGAACCCTTGAGGCTTGGGAGGGTAAACTTGTTCTTGGTATTTCTGAAAATTAGTGCTTCAGAAGTTTGGGTGGTTTCAGAAGTTGTTGAAACCTCGCCCTCTGATGTAGTTGATTTCTCCCGTCCCTTTATAGTACATTCCTTCATCACTATCGCCTATTTGTTCATTACCGTCCACGGGTGCACCCGAATCCTTTTTCTGAAGCTGAAGCAACATATCTACCTTTTCTTTCAGCTCTTGGTCCTTATTAGTCTCAACGCTATTGATGACTGCTTTCCTTGATTGATCGTATTCAAGAGAATGGTTGCTATTGTTAGCAGCCAGGTTCTCGATGAGGAAGTCGGCCTCTTGAACGGTGTTAGAAGCAAACTTTCCTTGGCTTGCGGTATCAAGAGCGATTTGGAATTTCTCAGAAACTCTTTGATAGAACACATGAAGCAAGGTTTCTTGAGTGTATCCATGATGTAGATTGTCCTTCAGATATCCTCTAAATCGATCCCATGCTTCAAAAAACGACTCGTTTGCCGCTTGCTGAAATGTGAAGATCTTGTTCTGTAGCTGAGTGGTTTTGGACTTTGGGTAAAAGTGGTTAATGAATTGATCTCGGCATTGGGTGCAAGTAGTTATAGAACCTGTTTATAAAAGTCTTAACCATCTCGCGGCTTTAATACCAAGAGAAAACTTGAACAAGGTCAAAATGAGGTCATTTTGGGACACCCCATTTGATCTTGTTGTTCCACAAAGTTTCTCGCAATTTTGGACATGGTCCATCGGGTTCTCAGAGGGAAGATCGTTGAAAATTGTCTGCTTCACCAGTTGAATCATCAAGGGTTTGATGCGGTAATCTTGTCTTTGTGGCATAGGTTAAATTCCCCTAAAGTGACCTCTTCGTGCCCAGCGGCAATACTCAAACTAACTGGTTGATTATGGTAACCGATCGGTTGTTCAACCCTTCTCAAGCCGATCAGTTGATCCGGCAGACCGTTCAGTTGATCTTGAGCATTCCAGCCGATCATTGGTTGTTCTGCACCGATCGGTGTGCAGAGATTTCCAGCATTATTTTCATCTTGTTTGTTTCTTTCAATGAGTCCAGCGACATCAGCAACGTTCTCCATCTGTCTGTTTCTTTGATTTCTCCCGCCGGTTCGTTTGATTTCTGCTATCAGGCCGTTGTTAGGGTCTAGCAGTTTTTCAGAACTGTGGCTCCTTTGATGCATAATACCTTCAAACAACGAGATAGAAAAAATGAATTAAAAAGAAAAACAAATTCAAATGAAACAAAGAAATAAAAATTATAGACAAATTTCTAACTACAAATCCAAATCCAATTATTTACCACAAGTGTACGATACACCGTTGTAGTACTTAGGGAGCATATCCACAAGGACCAAAACAATTTCACTATGGAGTATAACAATTACAACTTAGCTAGGACAAGAAAATAAGGATTTTTTTTTCTTTTAATAAAGTAAATAAATAAAAGTTTTGGATAAAAGGTCAGACATTAAAGGAATCACCTAAGATTTCTAAACAAGCAAACATGCATACATGTGAGAAACCATTAAATCCCGTCAATCATAAATGTCGGATACCCAACTCTCGTTGTGATTGCTTACTAAGCTAATTAATCATAAACAGAAACTCCTGTTTACTATCTAAGACCTTATAGCTAGAATTTAGAAAAGGATCTTTATGTTCACAAAGATTTCTACCCAACTCCCTTCATGATAGAGGTACCTTGCTCTCATAGGCTAGATTACGATATCTCTACCAACTCTCGTTGCGCAGATCTATCTAAAAACAATACCTTCACTCCCGTCTCAGATAAGCATTACTAACATGCATGCTTAGTTAGTGATTTTATGTTAGTGATTTTATTTGGTGCCAATATAATTTTGTCATATGTTTCTAATTATTTGACTAAAAAATAGAATTGATTGAGTGTAACTCATCTCAATCCATTATCCTATCGAATATGACAGCATAGCATGTTATTACTTGTTTTTATTTAAAATGATGTGTTATTGCTTAGAATCTCCGATCACATATTCATATCTCGGTGGAAAAATTCTAAATTATTGCATAGTGTGATGGCGGTAAGAAGTGCACCCATCAACTATGAAACCAATTAGTCAAAATTGTTAAATGATATACGAAGGCGGCAAAAAAAATCGGTGGTACTAAAATAGTTATACGACTGAGGATAAAATAAGGCAAAAGTAGAGGTTCATCATAATTGTTTGGACAAAACAAAAGTGTATACAATGGCCCAATGTCAATGGGTGATCCAGTGGATAGTGTATACGATGATATATCAAATCTCTAGACTATCCTCATTTCTGAGTTTTTTCTATGTCACTGTTTTAGTTACGTCATAGATGTGGCGGCGTATATTCCACGACTTTTCAGCTATAGGCAAGAGGGATAGAGATATTCACATGCATGAAACAACACTAAGAGACAATTCTTTATGACTTTTTTAAAAAAAAAATTCTTTATGACTTTTCATTTATTTATTTTGATAATTGACTGTAAATATAATCTTAATTGTGTACACATTTACAAAATGTACGATGTGATTTTTCTATATATTATTTTCATTAGTATTCAAATACTTTTGAATAAACAATAACATATTGAAATTTGAAATAGAAGAATTCAGAATTTTAACAAAAGAAACAACTGAATGACATGAAACATATGTATATACAAACGTCATTTAAGGTTTCTTTTTTTTTTCTTTTTTTTTGTTAAATTCATTGAAAGTTATACTTGATATACAAAATATGAAAAATCTATATATGTGAGAGTTTTTTTCTCCTCCTAAAACATCTACGTCAGATTAAAATTTCTAACACGTGTACATGCTCACTGTACCTATCCGAAACACATTAATATTGCTTCGCATACCTACTTAAATACACAGTCCATGATGTTACATATGTCTCTTTTGAGGCCCATATTTTTAGGCCATGTTCGTTTCTTCATCCAGATGGTTATCTCAATGAACCATCTCGAATAGTTCATTTAGATGACTTTGGAAAATTTTGGCAAAAATTTTAAAATCAGTTGGATGAACCAAATTGGACCATTTGGAAGAAGATGATTCTTCAAAATTTTGTAAATGTCTAAAATACTCTCATTTACAATTATAACTCAAATAATGTAAATTGTATATTGATTTCATGTTTTCATTTAAAAATCACAAGATTGCACCAATTTTTTTTTTTCTAAAACCGTAAAATCATGGATTATCATATTTCGTAAAAATCATAAAATCTCGGAATTACGTGTTTTTACAAAAATTGTTAAATACTGTAATCTCATCGAAACAAAATCTTTTTCTGAATTATTTTTTTGGCTACACCGTAAATCAAGATTTTGGCAAGAAGATTGCATCATACCATTATCCACCAAAACCAAAAAATTGAAGAATTACGTTTAATTCCGACTAAACTGTGAATTCAAAATTGTATTTTCCTGTCGAAATCATAAAATCGATGATTAACGTTTTACAACCATAACATCAAAATACACAATTTTGGCGAAAAAATTGTGGAATACCATTTTGTAACCAAAACCGTCAAATCACATAATTACGTTTTTGCACCGAAATATTGATATCACAAATTTAGCAGAAATTTGAGGGCAAATTTTTCGTCATAACGTTTTTCCCTCTAAATCCACAGAAATGCGGAATTATTTTTTCTCGCCAAAACCAGAAAATTGGAGAAATGTGGTTTTCCGCCAAAACCGAGAAATCGGAAAACACAATTTTGAAAACACAATTTTCCGCCAAAAACCAAAAAGTCGGAGAATATTATTTTTCTCGCCAAAACTGTAAAATCATAGTTTTTGCGAGAAAATTGTGGAATATCGTATTCTCTTGAAACCTCAACTCCACATTTTTTCCGCTAAAATCTTGATTTTACAGTTATGACGGGAAAACACAATTTTACAATATTGTGGTTTTGGCTGAGAAACCTAATTTCGCAATTTTGCGGTTTAGTTAGAGAAAACATTATTCCACGATTGTGCGGTTTTACGGGAAATTTGGCGATTTTCATTATATTTTAATAAGTAATTTAAATCCTTATATTTCAGATTAAGATTAAAAATATGATTATGAGTATTTTAGTTATTTTCTTATTAAATTCATTTAGATGGAGATGAATATTTACCAAAATTCAGCAGACAAACAAAAGTTCATTCAGATGTTCCATTCCAAGAAATATCCAAAAATTAAAACGAACAATTTTCAGATGAAGCATCTGGATGGAACATTGACATGACTTATTTGGATGGTAATGTTAGATGAGCAAACGAACATGCCTAATTAATCAGCAGGCATACGTTGTTCTCTTCTCACACACGATGAAACCTAACCGCCGCACTTCTTCCTTCGAAATCTAACCAACGCTGGCCTTTGTAACCACTGGTGTCTCATGCGCTTCCAATTCATTAAAATCGTCTCCGCTCTTCAATACCCATTACGTCCCCACGGTAAACCTCCTTCTCGCCGTTTCATATCCTTCTTCTATATAAAAACCCACCCAACTACCCCTTAATATGTGCCTCATAATCAGTCGTCAGCCAAAAAACCTCATCCCACTCCGAAAATGGCCATCGTATATTTCGCCGCAATACCAGCGGAATGCAACTACGTAATGTTTGACAACTACATCTCCGCCGGTCTTCACAACAACAAGTGTTCGGGTGTATGGTGAGTTCATGGAGATGGATTTCCCCATCTTCGATGAAAATGTTAGTAGCCTCAACTCTTAGATATTTTCAATTTTAATTGGTTTATGAATTGCATGTTCCACGACTTATACATTTGCCCATAAACAGAGTACAGTCATTCATGGATTCCATCAATGATTGAATTGCCGAAGGAAAAGTGTCTCGGAATCAAATTGGCCGAAGATGGAAAAAAGGAATGGACCAGTTGACGGGAACCGGCACGATGGATGATGAAAATATCTCCGATAATCGATGAGAGAAGTGATGAGGAAGAGGAAACCCTCTGTTAAAGAGGGAAGCTTCCTTCAACCCTTTACATATCAATCCAGAATCAAGTATTTGCTAACAAGGTAATAAGAAACCATTTAGTACAAAAAAATCATGTTTTAACACTTTAGATTGACCCGTTTCTTCATGATTAATCATATTCTTAGTGATTGTACAAGTACTAAAGATCTCAATCAATCAAGTGCATAAGATGGTTTTGGTAATACTCATCATTGTCCTGCACCCAATTCAGAAGTTTCAAAAGTTTTGTTTTGGTTCTTCTTCAATTATCTACATTTATTTTCTTCTACGTTTATTTAGATCACTCTGTTCATTTTGATTTTACTAAATTCCTTTAAAAAAAATCATTTCAAATTTTATGTAGTCCATAGAACACCATTAATCTTAAGTATCTCAAAGTTTATTACTTAATTTAATTCAATTAATCAATTCCACCATTCCTATTTTTATATTTTTAAAATAAAACAAAGATTAGTATACAAAAATTACAAATCCAAAAATTAGTTTGAGTTTTTCTTGTATGATAAAACTATCCTACATAATTTCCTTTTTTTTATTTGTTTGTGACATTTTTTTAAAAAATGGAAGCGTGAGCTTCCACGGCGTAATTGCAAGCTTCCAACGAGTTTCCAAAGTGAAATATTTAGAAGCGGCATGGAAGCGAGATTCCGAAAGCTTCCAAAAAATTCTGATTCCAACTCCGATTCCGAAACGGGAAGCGGGCCTCCGATAAAGATTTCGTGCTTCCATCAACACTGAGCTAATTTATGAAATTATGAACACGAGATCATATTATTTGTATCTTTTGTGCTATGACCTTTCCCATAAGATTTTGTTTTTTAAGAAAACAATATTTTTAAGTTCTACGAAATGAAATTAAAAACGATATGGAACAAAAAAAAAAATCTAAATCTGAGTTAAGGTATAAAATTAAGAACACTATATTAAACAGAGAACCAAAAAAACCCGAGTAAAAAACCATTAAAACTAGGGTTAGTTTCGTTGACTCTGACTAATCTAAACAATCGTCACCAAAATAATAACTACAAATATAAGATTGCATTCATTCAAAAATTGGGGAAAAATATTTAAAATATTAACATGTCATATCAAAACTTTACACAACTACACAATAGATTATTTCCGGTGAATCATCTCTTTACCGGCGAAAATTTCGGTGATTGTCCTTCTACTCTATGGTATGGAGGTTTCACTTGGATTTTTAATTCTGGAATCACTGGAAAAATCGAAACTGGACTATCTATATATCGAATCAGAAAAATCTTAAAGTCAATTTTTTTCAAAACGACACTGATACGAAGTGTTGATATCAGTTTGTCCACAATTCAGAAGTGTCAACAGAAGCAATAGGTTTAATAAAGCAAAGTACGACTAAAAGTCTCGATAAAGAAAAGAAGACTAAGCACATTCGTCTACTATATATGGTTCCTTTGTGGATCGAACGAAAGAAAATCCTTAGACCAACTTCTCATTCCCAGTTTTTCAAATATACCACTTTAACCAAGAAAACTCTCTTTTCCACACTCATAAATCACATACTTTGGTTAGTGCCAAAAAAATATATCAAATTTTGTAAAGACTGATGAGAATGAGGATACCAAAGCCGGTACAAAAAATGGTGAGAAAATTCAAAACTTAAGAATAGCAATAATAACACATAACTAATCATTTCTTTTCTCTCCCGCATGGAGGAAAAGAGTTAGTGAGCTGTTTTTTTGCTGACAATATTTAGGCTAAAACTAAGCCATCTCTTTTCTGGGCTAAAATAGTAAAATAAAAGAAAACACTTTAAATAATTTACAATATCAGAATATTCAAATTATTGCAAATGAAACTAAATTTGATTTATATATATATATATTTGAAAAAATAAATAAATTTGATGATTATTTCAATTTTTTAAAATAATTATTCGATCAATAATCTGAACAAAATAAATCATTATTTAAAAAAATGTTTAACAGTAAAAAATCTTGTTACCTCATTTTGTTATACTTAATTGCATCTATTTTTTTTTCAAACGAATTAACCACATCCAAATGCAATTAGTTAATATGGAAGATAAGTCAATAAAACGAATAACATTTGGATGTGGAAAATTGATACTGCACGTGGATTTTAATTTTTGAAGCAACATGTAAAACGAAGAGACCTTTAGATTTCAATTAGCCACAGTTCATTTTATGTTTCTTGTCTTTCTTTCAAAAAATTGTGCAATATGTAGATAAGATTTGAAATGGCATAGAGCAGCCATATAATCAAGAAACAAGGCTCGCGGCCTTCCGGAATTGTTCCATTTTGATGAGATCATAGTCGCTGCAAGAAACTATGAACATAAAAATACCAATTGCAATATTTGATAATTTGATGTACGTATACATTTTTTTTTTTTTTTGCCAACTAACCAACAAACAAATTTCATTTAAATGCAAAAAACGAGTTTGAAAAAGCAAACCATATTTGGATTTCGGAGTCAGTTTTTAATCTATTCTTTAAAAAATATCCTTTCGTCCAAAAAGATTGAACTAAGAGCACGATAGAGCTAATTAGCCGCAAAATAGTCATAAAAGTGTCACTAAATTTGCGACCGGAAAAAAGTTACAAAATGTAGTCACAATTGCAAAGTTTTTTGTAGTGTTAGACTTATGTTAGTTACCATTGAATGTTTTTTAATTATCAAAATGTTATATTTCCTAAGAATCGTTTATTCGATATAAATAAACGAACCAGAAATATCTTTAATGAAATGTCATATTCGCCTAATGCATCATATTTCATGATTAAGAAACGAACAAGTTTCTAGACTTCTACTAGTTACCAATCTTAATTTTTATGAAATGTCATATTTGCCTAAGAACCCTTAATCAAGAAGCAAACTATGATTATTCTATGCGGCTGCAAGAAACAGCTACCATGCAATGATGCTTCTAAAGTCTTTTTTAGTTAACAAGTCAAGATAGTTTTGTTTTTTTCCCTAATGGATGGTTCACGTTGCTATCTTGTGGGTGCCAGTAGTTGCTGTAATTTTAACAAATAAACCAACCGTGTTCTTGATTTGATCTACCAGGAAACTAGAGAGTAGAGACCACCATAAATTTAAATACGTTCTTTTTATTTTATTTCATTATAATTAATTTCATTCTAAAAATAAAATAATAAGAATAAGTTAGAAAAGTAAAATTGAATATTTTTATATGAGAATGCAGTTGATAATTATCAAATATATATATATATAGTGTATAATATTTCCTTTATTGATAGATGGAAAAATTATATCACAACTACACTAACTAATATGATTTTCAATTAGGAACTGCTGTGGGTTTTTAAGTTTTCACATTCGCTCATTAGAAAATTAGTGATATCTCTTATTGAATCTTTGTTGTTTCTTTCAATTCTTTAATATATTTATAAGAATTGCTACCAAGAGAAGAAATTTTTATTCCAAGTCAATCCGTAAAGGACATTATAAAATACTTTTTTACAAAACTATCTTCTTTATTTCATTCATAGCCTTCTTAATGTAATTTTGGGTGAATTTAACGAATTTGAAAAGGCTCGAAATGCCAAAAATTATACAAATATCTGAGATCCCTATTAATAAGTCTTAAATGGCGCGAAATGCCAAATCAAAAGAAGTTCTTAAATCAGTAAAGCATTCTTGGAAAAAGCATATATATATTCCGAAAAAAAAAAAATTTAGGTCCTCTATCAATTTTAGGTAAAATTACAAACTCAAGTTTTTGGCGGGAAAAATTGCGAAACCATATTTTTGGCAAGAAAATTGTGAAACCATATTTTGGAAAAAAAATTATAAAACCCGTATTTTGGCGGAAAAATTACGTAATCACATTATGGCGGGAAAATTGCGGAATCAAGTTTTTGATAGGAAAATTATGGAATCTCGGTTTTGACTAAAAAATTGCAGACCCGTATTTTGGTGGAAAAATTATGGAATCATATTTTTGGTGGAAAAAGTTACAGAATTACGTTTTAGCGGAAAAATTACAGAATCATCTTTTTGGAGGAAAATTTGCAAAATTGTGTTTTTTAGAAACAATTGTGCAATATTATTTTTGGTGAGAAAATTTTGGAATGATGATGATAAAGATGGTACGGTGATGATGATAGTTTGAAATTTTACACATTAAATTTAATAGATTATTGAATCATTTATTTGACTAATTAACTCATTAAATATAATGGATCATTATTTGATCTAATCCATTTATTTATTAGGTTAGATTGACCCATTACCCATTTAACAAACAATCGATTGGGTAATAGGTTGAATTTAGTTGGATTAATTTTGATACGGAGTAATAAGTAATTTTTCTGAATTGCCAAAGATAATTTCTTCTTCCATTTTTTTATAGACATGAAATTTACAAATCCAAAAAAGTAGGTGGACCTAATCTGTATAATCATAACTATATCCCCTAATATGATATCCAAATCGAAAGTGTACTATCTTTTTGTTATTTTCTTAAGAAAATTCATTAATTTCTCTTGTTGAATTTTCTTGCATCTAGATATTTTATAGGTAGCATTCCTGTCTAGAAAAAAAGAATACTTATTCCAAATTAATACGTAAGGTTCTACTGGTGACCACCTAAAGAAACAATAAAAATGAAAAAGAAAAGAAAATATATGAACAAGGAGGAAAGAAATATAATTTTTTTCTGAAGAATGAAAATGAACAAAATGCAGAGAATAAAAAAAAATTGTCATAGTGAATGGTAACCATACGATTGAACTGATTACAATTTCAAAAATTTTTAAATTGATTTTAAGTAATAATGTAAATTTTTTGTTATTAATTGGAATTAATGTTGTAGTGGTAATTTTATTTTTAATGTTATTTTTAAGTAATAAATGTAAATTTTATTTTTACGTGAATATTTTTAAAATTTATTTAGCTATAATTATTAATATAAAAAATCAATAAATAAATTTAATCGTATTTGTGTAAGAGTAGACTTATTGTTAAATTCTATTTGTAGAAAATAATATTTTATCACTACAAAAAAAAAATGCAACAAATCATATCATATTGCTGAATAGACGACGTCCCTGGTTAAATTTTTCAACAATTTCAAGAAGGAAAAAACAATCCTTAATTGGTTGTAGATTTTTACATGTCCTTGTAAAAAGTTTCAGCAGATCAACGATTAAGCAAACACCAGTAAGTTAATAGTGAATTTGTGAATTATTGGTCGCAAAATATTCCACACTATACATGTGTCCACATAAAGCTACCTAATGATTTGTGGACTTTTTGTTAAATTAGACACTTATTTGAAATTAATTCTAAAACTATACTTTTTATCCTTTTTTTTTCAAAATGCTTTAAAATACTTTTTCCAGCTTTTTTTTTCACAAAAAATACCTAGTGCAAAATTTTCATGTGAAGTCTTGTGGCTGGATTTGAAACATAATAACCCAAAGATTCTCACGTAACAACGAAAATGTCATCGTCTTCAATAGTTCCCAACCACCATTACCAAACAAAATTGAGCTTTAAAAGTTTCAAACAACCGAATCAAGAGATGTTAAATCTCTAAAATTGAGCTCAAAACTCCATATTTGTCGATATCCTCTCTCATTTCAACCATTTAACTCAAAAGTCTCGTTTTCAATATTTACCATCCATGGATCTTTCGATTTACTAAGATTCGTGCATAATAACTCATTGGTTTTTTTTGGGTATTGGTGGCGTGAGCAGTTCTTGGCCGTTTAAGAAGTTAAAAACAAGGTCAAACCGAATCTTGGTAATTTATTCTTCTTTTTCTCCGATTTTCCAGAAGGCAGACTTCAAGGGTGAAATAGTCTACTAGGGGTTAATCTTGCAATTGACTTTTTCCATCTCAGACTTCACGATGAAGTCTGAAGTTCTCCTTTGAAAACAAAAAAACGGTGTTGAGACTTCACCTTCGAAATCTGCGTACAAGAGGTTAGTTTTGCAATTGACCGTAAGTTTGACTTTGTACGAAGACTTCTCCTGTGAACTCTGCAAAAAAGGGAGGTTAGATTTGCAATAGACCGAAACGAAGACTTTTTATCGAGACTTCATCTGAGAAGTCTACATGAAAAAGTTGTTAGTTTTGCATTTAACCAAAATTTTGAAACATTGACTATTGATAGACTTCTCGAATGAAATCTACAACCATCGAAAACTCTGGAATTTAAAAATCAAAATTTTTGTTCAATTGCAAAAGTAACTCTTTTCTACACAGTCTTCTCAGACAAAATCTCATGTAAAAGACGAAGTCTCATGTAAAAGTCAAACGTGGTCAATTGCAAAACTAGACCCTGCTTTATGGGTAGACTTCGGCGAAGAAGTCTCTTAAGGCAAAGACTTCATAGTGGAATTCTAATTACGTAATAGACTTCAATGGGGAAGTCTCATACCAAACAGGCTTCCCATATGAAGTCTACTGAAAAAGTCAAAACTATGGTCAATTGCAAAACTAGACCCCAAACTGGTAGACTTCTCAGACAAATTCTCATTGTGTAGGAGACATCGCGTGTGAAGTCTCTTAAAAAACTCAAACTCTGGTCAATTGCAAAACTAGACCCCTATTTCAGACTTCTCGGTCGAAGTCTCCTCTAGATCGCGAATCAAAATTCATCCGAAAAGTCTACTAAGAGACTTCATCTCTAATGATAATTTTAATAAAAATAAAATTTTAGCTTATTTGTAATTAGATTTTTTTTTTCTCCTAATATGTGTGTTACATATGTATTTTGATGTTTTAGAAGTTTGAACTATTTTTATATCATTGTTTTTAACTTATTAGGTATTCAGCTTATAAACTTTAGACTTCACAAAAGAAATCTGTCTGAAGACTTTGCTTGATAAGTCTGTTAAAAAACTCAAACTCTGGTCAATTGCAAAACTAGACCCCTATTTCAGACTTCTCGGTCGAAGTCTCCTCTAGATCGCGAATCAGAATTCATCCGAAAAGTCTACTAAGAGACTTCATCTCTAATGATAATTTTAATAAAAATAAAATTTTAGCTTATTTGTAATTAGATTTTTTTTTTCTCCTAATATGTGTGTTACATATGTATTTTGATGTTTTAGAAGTTTGAACTATTTTTATATCATTGTTTTTAACTTATTAGGTATTCAGCTTATAAACTTTAGACTTCACAAAAGCAATCTGTCCGAAGACTTTGCTTGATAAGTCTCTTGCACTAACTTTTTTTAAAATGTATTTGTATCATATCTAATTTGTATTTTCGAGATTTTTTTCATGTGTATTAGTTATTATTGTTGTTTATGTATGAATTTAACATCTTAATGTGTTATATTCTATCTTAAATAGATTTTATGAATTTCTGGTAATTGTTTCAAATGTTTTTCTGATAATGGTTCAAGTACATGCTGTCTATGGAGAATGGGTGATGAGAGACTGTAAGTGGCTTTTAAAGGTGGATAATCCCAAAGGAGGGAAAATATTCTTCTTGAGTGATTCTTGTACACACCGTGAATTCATTGAGATGACACAAACAAACTATGAGCAGGACAAGAACATCAAGTTCGTCGAGTTAACTTACTCATTGCTGGATTCAATGTTACAACTAATGGACACGGATTCGCCTACACCACATATGCATGTCACAAATGATAGACAAGTACAGTGCTTAGTTGAGTTATGTAAAACTTTAAGCCACGTTTGCCACCTTGACTTCTTCTGCCTTCCAGGAGGACGCCGGACTAGTGGAGAGAAAACCTTGTCAAACTCGGGCTCTTTGATATCGACGGTTTTAGGGAAATTGTTTCTTGCGTACGTCGAATACAAATATTTCTTTATGTTTGACCGGCATACGAGGGTGGCCACATCAATTTTAAGCTCAGGAGCAGTAGCAATAGCAAGCGAGCAAGGTATTTTCTCAACATCATACACTCCACATCCACATGTTCGATGTTGGAAATCAACGATACAATCTTTATGTCCTCCCGTCACGTGAAATCGCCAACCGTCTATGCGTTCGACAGTCATCTGGTCAACATAATGCATACAAATTGTTAGCAAATATTCAACTCTCTTGCTATTTTTTGTTGTGAGACTCAAGCGTCTTCTCGCGTTTTAAAATATCATCTTCCTAGCTTCTCTCGTATGAATTCCAAAAGAAATGGTATGGAAAATCCTTGAGCTGGCTTAAGTGCAGAGTTTATCGATTCAGCAATGTTGCTCATTTGTATGTTGTATCGTTCTCCTGGAAAGTGAACGCGGGTCCATAGATTCACATATGCGTTCTCCAAGTAAGTTACAAGCTCGGGCTTCGTCTCCCGTAATGCGTCCATGTATCTGTTAAAATTATAATGCGTATCTGCATACGCAGCGCCTCTCACCAAGTACATAAGATGTTTTCCCTTGTACTTCGTGATTATATAATTCTGTAGGTGATAATAACATATCCCTCTTCTTGTCCATGGCATAACAGTTTCAATGGCCTTCTTAATCGAGGCGTGCCTATCATACACAATGACCAAACGAAATCGATCGGAGACATATCAACTCAACTTGGTGAAAAACCATTGTCATGATTCTTCATTTTCAGAGTCTACAATAGCAAAAGCTAGAGGTAATATTTGGAAATTTCCGTCCTGGCCGCAATCCACTAGCTGAACACCGCCATACTTCCCCGGTAGATGACACCCATCCACCATCATAACTCTTCTCAGAAACTGAAAATCGGTAATAGAGCTCCAAGAGCCATAAACAGATTTGAATCTATTTTGATCATCAACCAACCACAAGATCAGTGACGGTTCCGGGAGTGGCTAGCCCGATGCGATAGAGATATGACGGAAACTGCTCATATCCATCTTCCACTATTCCACTCACCAATTGTTGTGCAAATATTAATGCTCTATAGGAAGTGATGTAATTCATCTTCATACCATATTTATTCTTCATTGCAGATATAATCATATTCGGTGTTACTCCATCGATTGTTTCTCATTCATCATAAAACATCTTATAAGCGATATATCTCGGAGCATGACATTTGCGTAGAAAAATTTGGTCCCCACATTACAAGTATGATCATTTTTGTACAAGGTAACCTAAAAGTTTTTTGGTTCATTTTTTACAGCCGCTCTAATCCTCCAATTGCATCTTTTCACACCGCAAAAGGCTACAAACAACTTTTGTGTAGACTTATGTACTTTGAACGTGAATTTCGACATTATCACCGTCAATCACAGCTCAGATACAAGTGCATCCTTTGTAGGAAAACTCCTAGTCGTATAGATACCGTCTGACCATGTCATGTTGGATCTTGAGCCTTCACCAACAAAGCCACCTTCTGCACCAAGATACGTGTTATCATCATCATCATTTTCACTAACATTCTCATCCTTAACGTTCCCATACACATTATAATCCTCAAGGTATTCGACTTTAACCTCACCAGCATGAGATTCTTCTGCATCATCATCATCATCATCGTCATTGACGTTACCCTCACCACCATCAGATATATCCATATATTCTTCTTCAAACTCTTCTACATCATCCTTAAGGTCTTCGTCAACACTTTCACCAGTAACCTCATAGCCACTAGCCATACCAAAACGACTCGAGATGCAAAGGCGTACACCATGCGTTTTACATAACTCAACCATGGACCACACTTGTCTATCATTTGAGACATGCATAGGTGTTGTAAGAGAATCCGTGTCCATTAGTTGCAACATTGAATCCGGCAACGAGTAAGTTAACTCGACGAAGTCGTTCTTGTTCGGCTTATAGTCTGCTTGTGCCATCTCAATGAGTTTACGGTGTGTACAAGAATCACTCAAGAATAACATTATCCATCCTTTGGGATTATCCACCTCAAAATGCCACTTACAGTCTCTCATCACCCATTCTCCATAGACAGCAGGTACTTGAACCATTTTCTGAAAAACATTTGAAACAAATACAAACTATTAGTTTGACAGTAGACTTCAAAGGTGAAGTCTGTTGATAAATAATTATCAAAAATTCATAAAATCGATTTAAGATAGAATATAAGACATTGAAATGTGAAATTCATACATAAACAACAAAAATAACTAATACACATGAAAAAATTAAAATCTCGAAAATAAAAATTATATATGATACAAGAGACTTCTCAAATGAAGTCTCCGCACATACATCATCTGTGAAGTCTAAAGTTTATAAGATAAACACCTAATAAGTTAAGAAAAAGATATAAAAATAATTATGCGATTAAAATAGTTCAAATTTATAAGACATCAAAAGTCATATGTAACACACATATTAGTACAAGAAAATAAAAATAACTAATTACAAATAAGCTAAAATTGCATTTTTACTGAAATTATCATTAGAGACTTCACAGGCGAAGTCTCCTAGTAGACTTCTTGGATGAAGTCTGCTTCGCTATTTAAAGAAGACTTTGCCCGAGAAGTCTGAAGCAGGGGTCTAGTTTTGCAATTGACTAGAGTTTGATTTTTTTAGTAGACTTCACAAGTGAAGTCTCCTACACAAAGAGACTTCGTCAGAGAAGTCTATACCAGTGTGGGGTCTAGTTATGCAATTGACCACAGTTTTGACTTTTTAGTAGACTTCATCTAGGAAGTCTCTTTGGTAAGAGACTATGCATGTGAAGTCTATTACGTAATTAGATTTCCACGATGAAAAAATTAAAATCTCGAAAATATAAATTATATATGATACAAATCCATTTTTAATAAAGATAGTGCAAGAGACTTCTCAAATGAAGTCTCCGCACATACATCCTCTGTGAAGTCAAAAGTTTATAAGCTAAACACCTAATAAGTTAAGAAATAAAATATAAAAATAATTATGCGATTAAAATAGTTCAAATTTCTAAAACATCAAAAGCCATACGTAACACACATGTTAGGACAAGAAAATAAAAATAACTAATTACAAATAAGCTAAAATTGCATTTTTACTGAAATTATTATTAGAGACTTCACATGCGAAGTCTCTTAGTAGACTTCTTGGATGAAGTCTGCTTCGCTATCTAAAGAAGGCTTCGCCCGAAAAGTCTGAAGCAGGGGTCTAGTTTTGCAACTGATCAGAGTTTTGACTTTTTTAGCAGGCTTCACAGGTGAAGTCTCCTACAAAAAGAGACTTCGTCAGAGAAGTCTATACCAGTTTGGGGTCTAGTTATGCAATTGACCACAGTTTTGAATTTTTCAGTAGACTTCATCTAGGAAGTCTTTCTAGTAAGAGATTATGCATGTGAAGTCTATTACGTAATTAGATTTCTACGATGAAGTTTTTTTGTCTTCAGAGACTTCTTTGGCGAAGTCTACCCATAAAGTAGGGTCTAATTTTGCGATTTACCACGTTTGACTTTTACATGAGACTTCATCTGAGAAGTCTATGTAGAAAAATGGTTACTTTTGCAATTGACAAAAAAATTTGATTTTTAAAACTCCAGAGTTACTGATGGTTGTAGACTTTATCCGAAAAGTCTACCAATTGTCAATGTTTCAGAATTTCGGTCAAATGCAAAACTAACCCCTTTTTCATGCAGTGAAGACTTCTCAGATGAAGTCTCGATAAAAAGTCTTCATTCTGGTCAATTGCAAAACTAACCCTTTACAAAGTCTTTGTACAAAGTCAAACTTACGGCCAATTGTAAAACTAGACCCTTTGTAAGCAGACTTCGACGGTGAAGTCTCAACACCGTTTTTTTGTTTTCAAATGAGAACTTCAGACTTCATCGTGATTCCATGGTGAAGTCTAAAATCCAAAAAGTCAATTGCAAAACTAACCCCCAATTGACTATTGAGACTTCACCCATGAAGTCTGCCTTCTGGAAAATCGGAGAAAATGAATCAAAAATTACCAAGATTTGGTTTGAGCTTGTTTTTAGCTTCTTAAACGGTATTTTAGTGGAAAAAAAATTGGGAATGGTATTCTAAGGTATTTTGAAAAGAAAAAAAAAGAGCAGTCTAGTTTTGAAATTAAATTTAAATAAGAATATAATTTAGAAAAATGCCAAAATAACAAGAGAAACCCATAAAAGTTTAAATAATATTTTTATTATTATTAACCAATGCCAAACGAGCTAAAAAGCGAAATGTGATTTGGAAGTCAACGTTCACTTATTTTTTTGATTAATGAAATGTCATATTTCTGCAGATTTTGATTATTAATTCCATTGCCTCTGCAAGTAACAATATACCATGCAATAATGGACTCAAAGTCTTTTTTAGTTAACAAGTCAAGATGGCTTTGTTATTTTCCCTCATGAATGATGTTTCATATTTATTATCTTGAGATTACCGTAAATTGGTGGAATTCTAACAATTAAACGAATAGTGACCTTATCTACCAGAAAACTAGAGACCACCATAAACTTTAAAATCTTCTTCTTTTTTTTCGTAAGATTTTGTGACAAACTTATCTTCTTCCTTTATTTGCTAGCATTCTTACTTTAATTGTGGGAGAATTTAACGAATTTGAAAAAGCTTTAAATGCCAAAATCCAAACAAAATTCCTAGGTCCGTGTTGAGAGGGGAAAATCCCAAAATAAATCCCCACCTTCCAATTTAAATTTTGGTGGTTTATCTCTTCCACTTTAATACTTCAAAGTGACCAAACTGCTAACATAATACTCGAAAATGGCTTCCGTTTTGTGGATCCACAGTATTTAATATACTTTTAATCCATTGACGGAATAGTTAACTCTGTAATAACGTGATTTAATATAATAAAACGTGATTACAAACTTTACTTGAATAAAACATGATTACGGATTTTGACTATTACATTAATGGATTCAAAAACTTTATTAAATATTGTGGATCCAAGCCATTTTCGGATGTTATGTTAGCAGTTTGGTCACTTTGAAGTATTAAAATGAAAGTGTGAAACCATTAAGGTTTAAGCAGAGAGCATGTATTACTTTGGGGGTTTATTTTGAAAATTTTCCCTATTGATAGGTAGGTCCCTATTAATATTTATGTATTAAAGGCTTGAAATGCCAAATCAAAACGAAGTCCTTAAATCCCGCCTAGACTGCATTTCGAGCATTAAACATGCTGTGATGAAAACTTTATTCCAATTTAACACGAAGTTCTTAGGTTATTGATAACTAAGTAGTAAAGGTTTAATTAACCAGAAAACCTAAACAAACTAAAACATAAACTACTGATTGAGAAAACTCATAAAGCGAAAAAATTAGAAAAAAAAGGAAAAATAATAATAATAATGACCTAAGAACAAGTCCGAATCATATCTTCACTCGTATCACATTATACGCTGCAACACTTAGGCCCCGTATATTTTTACGTTTTCATGCAGTATATGAAATCGTAATTAGATTCCACAAGTTATTTTTTTCACAAAGATCGTTGAACCTCATTTTGGTCTTGAGCGTTTAATTAATAACTCACCATTGGATTATTTTTAATGAAATGTCATATTTTCCTAAACCAGCTTTATTCAAGACGTGGACTTTGATTATTCCAAAGTCGTTGCAAGAAACCAATTGCCATGACATTACCGGTCTTAATTAAGGTCGTTTTTAGTGAACAAGTCAAGATGGCTTTGTCTTTTTCCCTGATGGATGATGGATGATGGATTGCATTGTGCTGTGCTTAGTCCCATGCCATATCTAGTGGTTACCGGTAATTGGTGTTGTCGTAACAAATATAATTACATGGTGTTGTTTTATATTTAATCTACCAAAATTTGTTATTTACCATCTACGTAATATTTTTTTATAACTAACTAATAACTATAAGTTTGAGAGTAATTTAGAGAACAAAATTGAACATTTTTCATAGTATAATAGGATGAATAATATAGTGTCATTTTTTGAATCGCCAAAGATAATCTTTGAGTTACATACCTTGCTGCACTTGCAGTCTGAATAGACATTGTTTTAGAAGAACTTTTTTTAGAGATTTTGTCATGCAGAAACTCTCCAACTTCACCTAGAGACTACTAGTAGTAGTTTTTTTTCACCTAAAAATTCAACTATGATATCGTATACAAGGCAAGACACGATCGTTAAGTGTGCCTTAAGTATCCAAACTCGCCATCTGAACAACATCGTGCGTGTTGTCCTCTAACAGAGGTTCCCACAAGCTTTGTTGCTTCAAAAAAGTTTGCATCTTGATCTTTTACAAACTGCAAAAGTTATTCTCAATGAACTTGTCGATTTTTCTAGTTCATCGCATACATCTTCTCATCAGATTTTAAACACAAATCGAACAACCTGAAACTTTGATATAGTTTGTTGTAACTGCAGTTACGTGGTTTAGCAACATGGTATTAGCTTCGTTCCAATTTCCATGGAAAACTGAGACATATTTAAATAAGGGAAAATTAAGTTTATTGATAAAAGGTTTTAATTCAACCCTACACTGATCAATCCTTACACGTTGAGACCAAAATGATTTATCAAGGTATATTAACATTTGTTATCATTTACAAAGCATGCTATATAATTATTTTGTATATTTTTATTATGATTCAAAAATAACTTTGAATAAACTATAAGATATTCAAAATAAGAAATATAAGATTTTATAACTATACAAAACTAACAAAGAAAAAAACTGAATGACGTAAAAAAATAAGGTGTAACGAACTTTTTTTTTTTATTAATATATATATATATATATATATGTATATTACATTTCATTTATAGAAAACATATCATGAATTTTTCTACCAATGGCAAAGTACCCAACAAGAAACAATTACAGGAAATATTCTGAAAATATTCATATGCAAAAAGTTGACCAAAACTTTGTTATATTTATGGCCACACAAAACGCGAGGTAGTTTTCAAATCTCTATATAAACCATGTTTACGAACCCCATAATCACAACACAAACAAATCTTGAAAATAGCCATTATATCAACTAATAAAAATGAAAGTCATTGGCTATTCTCGCATTCTAATAATCTTGGCAGCCATTGTAGGTGCTATTGTTGTTCCCTCCAAGGCTCAAGACAGCCCACAAGAATATGTCAATGCTCACAACCGGGCACGATCGCAGGTAGGCGTAGGCCCCATGCAGTGGGACGAGGGGGTTGCAGGCTACGCTCGGCGTTACGCAGAGCAACTAAAAGGCAACTGCGGACTCGTACACTCCGGTGGGCCATACGGGGAGAACTTGGCCATGAGTAGCGGTGACTTGTCTGCCATCTCGGCCGTGAACATGTGGGTTAATGAAAAGGCTAACTACAACTACGATTCGAACACGTGCAACGGAGTTTGTGGTCATTACACTCAGGTTGTTTGGAGAAATTCAGTGAGACTCGGATGTGCTAAAGTAATGTGTAGTAATGGTGGAGGAACCATCATCAGTTGCAACTATCATCCTCGGGGGAACTATGCGAACCAGAAGCCTTACTAATGTGTGATCATGCTGCATATACACACATGTATAAAATAAAACACGTACCTGCACACAGGACGTATATATATATATATATATATTTCAATGAGCAGGGTGTGTGTATCAATATTTATTTAATAATACAATACAAATAAGAGCTGATATTACTAGTACTGTATATCTATACCACTATCCATTTAAATCCCACACGCTGGCCTCTAATACCAAAAGAAAACTCTTTTCTAGTATCAAATCTATACGCCTTTCTCTTCTCCTTTACATATTTGGTAGCCGCTTATGATGTGTTCGTATCGGAGGTTGTATATTTGGAACTGCATTTTAGCAACAACATTTTTTCATCATATTTTGAAATTGATATTGTTGAATTTTCGGAGTCACAAAATTGTAAATATTTCTCATTTCGAAGTAACAAATATCAAATTATTATAATAAGAACTAAATTTAATCAGTATTAGTTTGAAAAGTAAATTTGATGATTATTTTTGTGAAAAAGTTATTACGGTAAAAAATTTTAATAATTGAAAAGATTAACAAAAATGGTGTATATAATATTCTTAGCCAAAAAAACAAAATAAAAAAAAATTCCATCCTAAACCAGAAGAAGGTTCCTTTTTATGATCCCATCAGAAACAGATTCCTTTGTCGATTGAATGAAGGAAATTTGAGCATCCTTTCAAGATTTATTTTCATTTGAAGCATGATTAACTAAATCCAAGCAATTTTTGAAGAGGTTTTCAGACGATGAGACGAACTTTTATTCCTAACTTTCCAAATATACTTAAATAATCAAGGTAAACCTTCGTTTATGTCCTGACATATCATATCTGGTTATTGCCAACAAAGATAGTTCAAAATTCCTAAGGACTAAGAAGCAATATACCATGCAATAATGGTCTGAGTCTCTCAGAGTCTTTTTTTTTTTTTTTTTAAGAAGTCAGGATGGCTTTGTTTTTCTCCCTCATGAATGATGTCTCACGTTTGTTATGTTGAGCATACCGTAAATTGGTGTAATTTTAACAAATAAACCAATTATAGTGATCTTTATAAACTAGAGACCACCGTAAACTTAAATATCTTCATTTTTTTATTTTAATAAGATTTTGTGACAAACTTCTCTTTTTCCTTTATTTCCTAGCATTCTTACTTTAATTGTGGACGAATTTAACGAATTTGAAAAGGCTTGAAATGCCAAAAAAAAATTTAAAAAGTTCTTAGGTCCCTAGCTATTAATTAGGTCCTATTAATAGTTGATTAGGTCCGATTAATAATTAAGTCATCCTTATTAATAACTACTATCTCCGTTTCTAAAAGATTGATTTTCTGGATTTTTTCACACTTATTAAAAATATTTAATATAATATTTAATTTATTTTTAATAACATTTTAAAACAATTTTTTACTACGTTAATGCTCTACTCCCAAATAAAAATAAGTTGTGCTTTAATATTTCAGTGAAACTTCATTTTTCAAGAATAATTAATTATATTGTAAAGAGAAGTGTATTAATTAGAGGGCAGAAAATCATACTATGTGAAACAAAACAAAAAAAAACTAGAAAATCAATTTGTCAGAAACAGATTTAGTGTGTATTAAAGACTTGAGATACCAGAAAACGAAGTTCTTAAATTTCTAAACGGCATTTAGCATTCTTGGACAAAAATTTATTCCAATTAAAACGAAATTGTTAGGTCCCTATTAATAACTAACTATTTAAAGCTTAGTTGACAAGAAAACCTAAAAAAACTAAAACACAAACTACTGAATGGCACCAACTATGGGAGCGAAAAACCTTCGACGAAGTCTTTCTCCTTTGCATACCGAGGTCGAGGCACTAGTTTGGGCTAGACGAAAATATACGCAATATTGATTTTCTAACGTACTGTTCGAAATTGGTGAAGATGGTGTTTTCTCCGTCGGAATGGCCGGTTTTCGCCACATACTTGGAGGTGATAGAAGGAGATAAGAGAATGTTTATTATTTTTCGATTTCTTTTATTTCCTCGCCGTAATAATGTATATATGGACAAACTAGCATGACGAGTTCGTATTTTTCCGCGCTACATGTCTTTTGTAAACAATGTTTCATCGGAAAGGTTTCTTGAGTCCTAATTAATGTTGTTGTTGACAAAGAAAAGCCAGCTATATACTAAATGAGAAAACTCCTAAAGCGAAAAAATTATAGAAAAAAAGAAAAGAAAATAGTGACCAAAAACAAGTCCGAATCATATCTTCACTTGTATCACATTATACGCTGCATCACTTAGGCTCCGTATGTTTTTACCTTTCTGTGCAGCATTTGAAATCGTACTTAGATTCCACAAAAAGTTTTCACTGTTTTTTTTCTTTCAGAAATGTATTTTTGAACCTCATGTTGGTCTTGAGCGTTTAGTTAATAAGTCACCGTACCATAGGAATTTATTTTCATATGAAATGTCATATTTTCCTAAAGCAACTAGACGTAGACTTTGATTATTCCAAAGTCGTTGAAAGAAACCAATTACCATGACATTACCGGTCGCAAGGTCGTTTTTAGTGAACAACTCAAGATGGCTTTGTTTTTTTCCCTGATGGAAAATGGATCACGTTGTGCTGTGCTTAGAGCATCATTAATGGGAAGTTTTTTAATGGATTTCTTAATTAATATTTTAATAATTAATTAGGGTTAAGAAATTTTGTTAAGAAACTATGATTTTTTGTCCTACAATGTTAAGAATCCCATTAAGAATTCTTAATTTTTTATTTTTTTTTGTAAATAGATTCTTTTATTTAAATTAAACATACTTGATATAAAAATATTTTAAACATAGATTTCAAAATAAAAAAACGATAAATATTTCAAATAAGCATCGAAGCTCAGTTGTTATCTGATGACGTCTAAATTTTTGCCATATATGCTCAACCAAATCAGCTTTCAATTGTTGATGCGCTTGTCTATCACGAATTCTAGTTCGAACACCCAACATATTGGCGAGATTTGTAGGCATATCTGTAGAGTACGTGAGATCGACATCTGAACTTCCGTTTCCTTCTCCTTGTTGGAATCCTGAAACATCAAATTGAGTGTATCCATCTCGTTCGTCTTCTACTATCATATTGTGGAGTATGATACATGCTCTCATAATCTTTCCTATTTTGACTTTATCCCAAAAAAGAGCTGGGTTTTTAACAATGACAAATCGAGATTGCAAAACTCAAAAAGCACGCACGACATCTTTTCGGGTAGCTTCTTGATGTTGAGCAAATAAAGATGCTTTGGGGCCATGTAGAATTGGAATAGATTAGATAAAAGTTGCCCATTTAGGATAAATACCATCTGTGAGATAGTAAGCCATATGATACTCCCTTCCGTTGACAAAGAAATTCACTTGCGGAGCTTGACCTTTTATTATATCATCGAAAACGGGTGAGCGATCAAGAACATTGATATCGTTTAAAGTACCTGGAGGTCCAAAAAATGCATGTCATATCCAAAGATCATATGAAGCTACGACCTCTTAAACGATTGTGGCTTTTCCAGAACCACGTGAATATTGCCCTTTCCAAGTAGTGGGGCAATTCTTCCACTCCCAATGCATACAATCGATGCTTCCAATCATCCTAGGAAATCCACGTTGGTCTCCAAGATGAAGTAGTCGTTGAAGATCCTTCGGTGTGGGTCTTCTTAAGTACTCATCGCCGAACAAATATATTATTCCTTCGACAAAATTTTGCAAACATGAACGAGCAGTAGTTTCACCAAGCCGGAGGTATTCGTCAACCGTATCAGCCCCACCACCATATGCCAAGAGACGAATTGCTGCTGTACATTTTTTAAGTGTAGAGAGACCAGACCTTCCGAGAGCGTCTTTTTTTTTGTTGGAAAAATGGAACTTCATTGGAGAGTCGATCGACAATATGTAAGAACAATGGCTTGTTCATTCTAAAAATCTCGTCGGAATAAATTAACATGATATGTTGGAGCCTCACTGAAATAATCATTCCAAAAACGTATGTGACCTTCTTAGCAATTTCTTTCAATAAATCGTCATTTTATCTTTGACTCCCTTGCATGATGATACTCACCATAATCAATAAACAAATTCTCAAATGTTTGATCGAATAGTTGATCAAACTTTTGATCTAAATTTTCATCAATTGATCCGTCAAACGGATTATGGGAAGAATATGCCATATGTGTATAAATTTTTTTTGAGATTTTGATATAAAAAAGGTGGATTTGATAAATGAGAGAAGAAGAGAAGGAGAGAAGAAACAAGTAAGAAAGAGTAGAAGAAGGAGAAAGAGAGAAGAAACAAGTCTTGTGAATAGAAGAAGGAGAGAAGAAGGAGAAGGAGAGAAGAAGGAGAAGGAGAGAAGAAGGAGAAGGAGAGAAATAAATTACGAAAGAAACAAAGTCATGTGATTATAATGTCTTGTGAAGTGTTGTTTGTTTGTGCCGACATGTTTCATGTTTGTTTGTTTATTGAATATGAAAATTCATTTCTTGACCATTTCTTTATACTGTAATAATACTACAGAGAGAGAGAGAGAGAGAAGGTAATGACAATTTGAAAGTAGCCATTTCTGTTAATTGATAGCTTTATAACAGATACACATGAGTTCAACCAAAGGAAAGACTAAAAAGTTGGACTTTTTAACGATTGAATGAGGAGTGAGTCTCGGCTTTGGGCAATCTGAGAGATTACCCATATATTTCTTTCTCCTTTTATTCATGCAATTGCCCCTTTTTCAGGCTTAAGTTCTACACATATGTTACTAGATGAATACTGGAAAGGCATCAAATCAAACATTACGCAGTAACTCTTTGCTTTTCAGATATACATTCTTCTTCTCACAACCTGGAGTTGCCTAATAGTCTTCTTCTCAACTCCCATGCCACCGCATCAATGAACTCTTCTGTATTAACATATTGATCCCTCCTAACCCTGTTCAAATTACAATGTAGACAAACCTTATCTATCAGATCTTTAAACATTTACTAGGTCCATCAACCAAAACTCTCTCTGTGGTTATGGTCTTACTTGGGTTCGTGGATCAGAAGAGCTAGATCCTTGGTCATTTTGCCAGACTCCACCATGCCCATGCAAGCTGCTTCTAGTTTCTTGGTAAAGCTCAAGTGTACTTTCCAACCATAGCTATTCTCACCTGAAACAGAAGACCACTGAGAATGACCAATGGTTTGATTATATAGACACACTGGCATTCAAAAAACATACTTAGAAAAAGTTGACTAACAGGATCTTGCAGTGTGTCATAAATTTTAGTTCTTGCAGTCCATTCTGCCAAGTCAAGCATTACTGCAAAAGAATCAAATGTCAAACGACTAGAGAAAAAGTCATCACAGACAAGCTGAAGTGTGGAGCCTAGAGCAAACATCCATTGGCTCGAGGGATAATGCAGTTTGGATCTCAGTTTTAGTAAAGTCATGCTTTTTTATTTGGAATTGAGACAAAAAAGAAAAGAAAAGATGGTTCAGAGACAAACCTAAGAAGGTTCAACACATTTAGGATTGATTTGTGAGCCTTTTGATCCTATTGAAGAGAAGTTAACACCAAAGAATGATAAGAAAAAAAAAATCTAGCATAGGAACAAGCTCATTTGATTTTGTATGTATACTAAGAAGAGAAGTTAACACCAAGAGTGAGACCAACACAATCAAGAAGCTTATCAATACCTCTAGGGTGCTGGTTTTGACCTGTTAGATTAAGACTGTAATAAATGGGTTAGATAGATGTCAACTCAAGTTTCTTTTCCTCTTTCTTTATCATCTCCTAGACCCATTTATTTTCCTCTTTCTTATCATCTTCTAATAAACACATTCATTCTTCTCTTTGTTAAAATCTTCTAACCACATTTCATCTTCTCTTTCTCTCTTCTTTGACATTTTAGGATATGGATTCTACGAATCCATATAGTCATACCTCCAATTTTGTTGACCTTTTGAGTAGTCAATGTCAACATAATGTGGAACTCGGATCATCACAAGTCCCTGTTTTCAGTACTCAATGTACTGAAGCATCAAGCTTCTGTGAAGACACGCCTGCAGAGCGTAGAGGAAGAAGGAAATGGAGTACCGTAGATGATATAGTCCTCATCAGTGCCTGGTTAAACATGAGCAAGGATCCTGTGGTATGCAATGAGCAGAAATCAGGTGCCTTTTGGAAACGCATTGCAGCATACTTTGCGGCTAGTCTCAAGGTTGCAGGAGGTGAAATGCCAGAGTCAACTCACTGTAAGCAACGGTGGCAGAAGATTAACGATCTTGTTTGCAAGTTTTGTGGATCCTTTGAAGCTGCAACAAGAGAGAAAACTAGTGGTCAGAATGAAGAAGATGTTCTTAAACTGGCTCAGGAGATCTTCTACAATGATTACAAGAAGAAGTTCAACCATCACCATGCTTGGCAGGAGCTGAGGAATGACCAGAAATGGTGTGAATCAGTTACAAGTGAAGCTGATGGAAGCTCTAAAAGGAGAAGGTGTGTGAGGATGGTGCACAATCATCAAGCTCTGACGCATTTACCAAACAAGGTGAGCAAGGAACCAACCGTCCTCTTGGTGTTAAGGCAGCAAAAAGAGCATCTGGTAAGAGTATTGCAGTAAAGGGGAAGGCTCTGGCCGAGTTTCAGAGCATGTGGACCATAAAAGAGAAAGATTTGGCAATGAAAGAAAGACTCTCCAAGATGAATCTACTTGAAAGTCTCGTTGCCAAAAAAGAGCCACTTTCTGAGTATGAAGAAGCTTTAAAGAAGAAACTTATTGAAGAGATGTTGGCTAATTGGTGTGAAATAGTTATTAGAAGTTTTTATGTTTGTATGTTTGTATTTTTCGGATTATATGATTGTATATGTCTCGGATTTTATGTTCTGTTTTAGTTTAAAAACTAAGTTTATATGTTTGTATATGTCTCGAATTCTGTTTAAGTTTGTTTAAGTTTGTATATGTCTCGGATTCTGTTTAAGTTAGTTTAAAAACTTTGTTTAAGTTAGTTTAGAAACTCTGTTTAAGTTTGTATATTTAAAAACTCTATTCTTTTACATCACTTAAGGTTTGATGCTTTTGGTAATTTGCAGAGTAAGTTGGAAGGAGGAAGTCACAAGCATTCATCACTAACCATAACCTAACACTATCAATAATTAGTTAAAAACTAACAAGCAAGCAATAAAGATGGTACCATGAGCACTTGATACCATGAGATAGAGCAGCTGTAAACAAACATGTTTACAGCTAAGATACCATGAGCATTAAACATGTTTGTTTAATGCTGCAAGTATATTTTTCCTATCTGCAACTACACCTCTAATATATTTGCATCTGATTAAATAGAGAATTTTGTAGACATAATTTATTAGCAGTTAAGATTGTTCGCAACTAGCATCAGAGAAAGAAGATAGCACATACTATTTTTCTACATGAATCCTACAATAAAGTTCAATGGTAATGTGATCAATAGTATAGATGCATTTAACTATATGGAAAGTTCAATGGTAAGTACCTTCCCATGCTTCGTGTAACCAGCTGCGTGAAGATATTGTGGTATTTGTGTAGTCTTTCCAGAACCAGTATCCCCCACAATGACAAGAACCTGATCAATTAGACAATGAGGGAAATGGAACTCAATTGTATGAAACAGAAAAAGTACAAACCGATCAGTAAGAAATCCAAGTGCTATGTCAAATAAAATTGTAATCCATGAGGAATGGACTTTTTTCATGCGATAATTGTGAAAAAATCCAAATTCCTGTAAAGTTTAAGCATTTTACTAAGCAACCAATAAACCAAAATCAAAGCAATTTGGTTCTATATGCAAATCCAATAATCCAAAATCAATTCTAAATGTGAGTCGAATAATCGAATAAGCTACTCATCACTCAATCCAATAATCAATTGTCGAGCTAAATGTCGATATCGAGATGAATCGAAAGGAGACAAACCATGGAAGATTTGCAGACGAAGGGAGACGAAGCGATTACAGATGAAGCCATGGTTTCTTGTTCTTCTTGTTGCGAAGAACCGACGGAGGAGGAGGACATACGGAGAAGAAATCCCATTAAAGATGCTCTTAGTCCCATGCCATATATCAATCTGATTTGGTTCTTGTTGATATCTTGTGGTTACCAATTATTGGTGTTGTCGTAACAAATAAAATGAATGGTGTTATTCTATATTAAATCTACTAAAAGTTTGGAATTTACCATCTACGTAATATTTTTTACAACTGATAATAATAAGTTTGAGAGTAATTTAGAGAAAAAAAATAAACACTTTTTATTTTTTGATACAATGAATAATAATGTCCTTTTTTGAATCGCCAAAGATATAGTTTTTTTATCTTCCATTTATATAGATAAGAAATTTACAGATCCAAACCAAAAAGTAAGTAGGCCTAACCTTTAATTATAATCATAACTATACCAACAGTTTAGTGATTAACAAAAACAAGGGTACGTTGTACTGCATGTTTGCATTGAATCATTGGTCACAAAACAACCTATGATATACCAAGGTTACACATGTTGGCGTGTCAGTGTATAGCGACCAAAATATTCATCACTAGTTCATATCTAATATAACAATTAATATATTTTCGTTATTTATAGATGAGTTATGTAAAAATATTTTATATTCTATGCGGTCTATGTATCTTACTTTTAATTATAGAGTTTAAGTTCATATAAATGTTATGAATTCTAATATTATGGACAACACCGTGATAGATTAGTTTTGATTAATGAATTAGAATTCCAGTGTATTTATAACTCTCTTTCTTTACTATATTATATTTATGAACATCATTCATTAATGATCACATATATATTATATATGCATGGTGGTTACAAAACTAAATATGATTACCCATATATGTATAAGTAAAGGGACGTAACTGTTGCCAAAGCAACGTGTGTTTTCATGATTTCACTAATTACTATATATAAAAGGGACTAATTGAGGCCACTCAAGCCATCTACATCAGTTTTTTAACATACTTAAAAATTATGCGGCATCAGCAAAACTTTTAAATGAGACCCCATTAAAAATAAATCAAAATTAAATCCCCTCTCAAACTTTTACAATCGATTTATGATCACGGGGTCAAGAAGTGAACTTTGTGTTGAAGCAAGCCGTGTTGCAAAAGCAGGTCGATCAGAGACTCGTTAGTAGCTGTTGGGAAAACAACGCACAACTACGTCGCAGCGGACTAGAGTTTTTCCGTAACTTCTGTGAGCCTGTGAGAAAAATACACTAAACTTAGCAGCAAATACTTCAAAGCGTAAAATTAAATGAGACACCGAATTATATGTGGAAAACCTCCTCAATGTGAGGAGTAAAAACCACGGGACCGTAGTCCTCTCAAAAATCCACTATCACCAATGTTGTGAGTACAACCACGTCCACCAGAGACAAAGACTACAAAGAGCAATCTCTAACAACAAGAAAAACAACACGAGAGAGCAACAAGAGCTTAGAAATATGCAGTTTCAAACGACCCTAAGTTCGCTAAGATTCCAGCAATCAAATCAGATATCCACCGTCCAAATCCTAGATAAACGAGTCAAGAACAACTCTGCAAAATTTCAGCTTAATCCGAGAAGAACTCACCGTCGGATTTCCCAAACACTCAAGGTAGTTCAATCTGAAATCTCAACGAGCCGCTACACTAAAACTCCGATCTACGACGAACCAACCGTTGGAATACAAAACCCACCGTTGAATCTCAAGACCACTGAGTTATGAAGCTCTACACAACATTTCAGGTCAATCGGAAACCGTTTAGATGTCCGATCGTCGCCTTGAACAGATCCGGCGAACTTTTCTCTCTTCTCTCTAAAAATAAAATCTCTTTTTGTTTTCTCTTCTCTCTTGTTTTCTTGTTGTTAGAGATTGCTCTTTGTAGCCTTAGTCTCTGGTGGACGTGGTTGTACTCAAAACATTGGTGATAGTAGATTTTTGAGTGGACTACGGTCCCGTGGTTTTTACTCCTCACATTGAGGAGGTTTTCCACGTATAATTCAGTATCTCATTTACTTTTACGCTTTGAAGTATTTGCTGCCAAGTTTAGTGTATTTTTCTCACAGGCTCACAAAAGTTACGGGAAAACTCTAGTCCGCTGTGCCGTAGTTGTGCGTTGTTTTCCCAACAGAGTGGTATCAGAGCTCGGTTTAATAACTTTGGGTTATTGGTTGCTTTTGTGAGCGATGGAAAATATGGGCAGAATGATAAGCTTGAATGGTTCTAATTATCATCTATGGAAAGGCAAGATGGAAGATTTGCTTTTTGTGAAAGAGTTTCATGTTCCAGTCTTTGAAGAGAAAAAACCTGACGATAAGACTGATGATCAGTGGAAGTTGCAACATCGCCAAGTGTGTGGTCTGGTAAGGCAATGGGTAGATGATAATGTGTTCAATCATATTGAAAATGAGACTAATGCTCGTTCTTTGTGGTTGAAGTTGGAGCAACTGTTTGCTCGTAAGACCGGGAATAATAAGATGTACATGATCAAGAAGTTGATTGAGTTGAGGTATCAAGAGGGAACTCCAATGACGGATCACTTAAACGTGTTTCAGAGACTGCTCAATAAACTGTCTGTTATGGGAATCAAGTTTGAGGATGAGATTCACGGTTTGTGGCTTCTTGGTACATTACCAGATTCTTGGGAGGTGTTTAGGATGTCTCTTTGTAACTCTGCATCGGACGGTACTCTTTCAATGGATGTGGTGAAGAACAGTGTCTTGAATGAGGAAACTAGAAGGCAATCAAATGCTAGTTCCTCGCGTTCAGATATGTTGGTTACTAAGTCAAGGGGGAGGAGTATATTCAGAGAGCCCAAGAATGATAAGAATAGGAGCAGGAGAAAATCTAACAAATTTGCGAATATGGAGTGCCATTACTGTCATAAGAAAGGGCACTTGAAGAAAAATTGCTGGAAGTTGAAGAAAGATAAAGGGAAAAATCAAGAAGATGGTGAAGATCGGGTGACTGTCACCGAGGATCAGTTTCTTATTCTTCTTGAGAGTGATGCCATTAATGTTGCTAGTCATGACACCAGTTGGGTTGTTGATTCTGGGGCTACTACTCAATCTACATCGCAGCGGGATTTGTTTTCTACTTATACTCCAGGTGATTATGGTTCTGTGAAGATGGGTAATAATGGTGTCTCTCAAGTTGTTGGCATTGGTGATATTTGCTTGGAGACTAGTCTTGGTACTAAGTTGATGCTTAAGGGTGTTAAGCATGTCCCAGATGTTCGTTTGAACTTGATCTCTACAGGGAAGCTTGATGATGAAGGTTTCTATAGTTTATCCTGTGGGGGTAAATGGAAGCTTTCACGTGGTTCCATGGTTGTGGCTTGAGGTGTTAAGTCTTCATCTTTCTATTGGATGCAGGCTAAGGTCTTCAAAGATATGACTAATGCTATGGAGAATGATAATGCCATGGAGTTGTGGCATAAGAGACTCGGTCACATGAGTGAGAAGGGATTGTCTGTGTTGTCTAAGGAGGCCATTCCACGTATCTCCGGTTTACACTTACAGAAGTGTGCTCATTGTTTTGCAGGTAAACAACACAGGGTTTCTTTCAAGTCTTCTGCACCTTCTAGAAAACCCAAGGTACTTGATCTGGTGCATTCAGATGTATGTGTTCCAATGAAGACAAAATCTCTTGGTGGTGCATCATATTTTGTCACATTCATTGATGATCATTCTAGGAAGTTGTGGGTTTATCCTATGAAGACAAAAGATCAAGTTCTGGGATATTTCAAGCATTTTGTGGCATTGGTTGAGAGACAGACGGGAAAAAAGTTGAAATGTATCCGCAGTGATAATGGTGGTGAGTATTCTGGACCATTTGATGCTTATTGCAAGGAACATGGTATTAGGCATCAGTTCACGCCACCTAAGACTCCACAGTTGAATGGGTTGGCTGAGAGGATGAACAGAACAATTGTCGAGAGGATGAGATGTTTGATTTCACAGTCAGGTTTGGCTTATACTTTCTGGGGTGAGGCTTTGAGCTCAGTTGTTCACGTGTTGAATTTATCACCTAGTGCTCCATTGGAGGGTGATATTCCAGAGAGAGTTTGGACCGGTAAGAATGTTTCTTATGGTCATCTGAGAGTCTTTGGGTGCAAAGCATTGGTACACATTCCAAAGATGAAAGGTCAAAGCTTGAGATGAAGTCGCGACAATGTGTGTTCATTGGTTATGGTCAGGATGAGTTTGGATACAGGTTTTATGATCCCGTTGAGAAGAAACTCATTAGGAGCAGAGATGTTGTGTTCATGGAAGATCAAACGATTAAGGACATTGACAAGTCCGGAAAACCAACTCAGAGAGATGAGAGTTTGATTGATTCAGAGGTTGTTCCTTCTACATCGGTCCACGGTCAGGTTGAGGGTGAGGTTCATGTTGATACACCTAGTGCAGATGCTCCCGCACATGATGATGGTATTGGTGATCATGGTGATGATCATGATGAGACACCAACTACCGAGAACCTAACTGTTAGAAGATCTGCGAGAGGTCTTATACCGTCGACAAGGTATAGTCCTGGTGAGTATGTGTTACTTACTCCTGGGAGAGAGCCAGAAAGCTATAGTGAAGCTTTGGAGGATGAACACAAGGATCAATGGCATGATGCCATGGGTGACGAGATGGATTCTTTTGAAGAGAATCAGACGTTTGAGTTGGTGAAGTTGCCTAAAGGTAAAAAGGCGTTGCTTAATAAATGGGTGTACAAGATTAAGCATGATGAAACCAGTTTGCAACCTCGATACAAGGCTAGGTTGGTTGTGAAGGGATTCGGCCAAAAGAAAGGAGTTGATTTTGATGAAATATTTGCTCCTGTTGTGAAGATGTCATCCATTCGGGTTGTACTTGGATTGGCAGCGAGTCTTGATCTAGAGGTTGAGCAAATGGATGTGAAGACTACTTTTCTTCATGGTGATTTGGAGGAAGAGATTTACATGGTACAACCGGAAGGCTTTGTGAAAAAGAGCAAAGAGGATTTAGTTTGTCGCTTGAAGAAAAGTCTTTATGGTTTGAAACAGGCACCAAGACAGTGGTATAAAAAGTTTGAGTCAGTGATGGGAGAGCATGGTTATAAGAAGACTACTTCTGATCATTGTGTGTTTGTGCAGATGTTTGGTGAAGATGATTTTATCGTTTTGTTGCTTTATGTTGATGATATGTTGATTGTGGGCAAGAACTTGAGCAGGATTCAAAAGTTGAAGAATCAGCTTGGAAAGTCATTTGCCATGAAAGATTTGGGTCAAGCGAAACAGATTCTTGGTATGAGAATTGTTTGAGATAGAGGTGAGAAGTTGATTCACTTGTCTCAGGAGAGGTACATTGAAAAGGTACTTCAGAGATTTCACATGGATAAGTCTAAAGTTGTTAGCACTCCTCTTGCTACACATTTTAGATTGAGCAGTCAACAGAGTCCGCGTACAAAGTTGGAGAAAGAAGATATGGCGCGGGTTCCATATGCTTCTGCAGTTGGTAGCTTGATGTATGCTATGGTTTGTACAAGACCAGATATAGCTCACGTTGTTGGTACAGTTAGTCGTTTTCTCTCCAATCCTGGAAGAGAACACTAAAATGTTGTGAAGTGGATTTTGAGATATCTTTGAGGGACTTCTGACTTGAACCTTACTTTTGGAGGTGATAAGCTATTGCTTATCAGTTATACTGAATCTGATTTGGTTGCCGGAATCTTAGTGAATCTAGGGTCGTTTGGAACTGCATATTTCTAGGCTTTTGTTGCTCTCTTGTGTTGTATTTCTTGTGTGGGAGATTGCTCTTGTGGAGTCTTAGTCTCTGTATCTGTTCTTGTGGAACAGGGAGGACGTGGTTGTAACACTCATACATTTGATATAGTAGATTTTGAGTGGACTACGGTCCCGTAGTTTTTCTTTCTCACATCGAGAAAGTTTTCCACGTAAAAACTTGTTATCTCATTTACGTTTATGCGTTTGAAGTTTTTGTTGCCGAGTAAATTGTATTTTTCTCACAGGCTCACAGAAATTATGGGAAAACTCTAGTCCGCTGCGCAGTAGTTGTGCGTTGTTTTCCCATCAGTAGCTAGGGTTTCCCAGCCGGCGACTCGGCCGTCGGAGCCAAACTCGTGCGTAATATCTTCCTTGATCTAGTCAAGAGGGACAGGGACAAAAGGGGGTGTCCCGGGAGTCTGATCCCCAATTCCCTTAGAAGAACAGGGAACGATGGCATATCCGACCTCCGCAGTATTACGATCGGCCGGAGGCCTAACAAAATTGGCAACCACCGAGTTCTCTCCCACAAAATTTGGCTCGGCAGAATCAGGATCGATGCGGAGACACAAAATAACAACTCCGAATGGGGTCGATGCATCATCTTCCTCGACCTGACAACGGTTGATCGCTTTACGAGCCAGCGAGACTTGGTCGTGATCGAACAATGAGGAAGACGAACATTTTGAACCAGACTGTTTGGTTCTTCCCATCTCAGGAATTTTCAGAGGAGATAAAGAACTCGAGGAGAAACGAAAATCCAACAGCAAATGGAAAACAAAAATCAAAGAGGGAAGAAAATACCTTTGCATTTTCACTTCGCATAAGATCGAAACAAAATCAACAATGGAGTTCGCAAGGCAATAAACGCGACATTTTGCCTATTCGACCTAGTTTACTGTTAGCCCAAGAGGCAGATATAAACTTCCACGCGTAAGGACATCACGCGCCTAACGCTAGCCTAAGGTGGGAGAGCCAGAATACCTCCAATAGCCACGATCCCCCGGAAAGAACATCTAAGTGTTTCGTAAATTCGAAATTCAAAATTCAAAATTTGAGACTTGCAATTACAAGAATCAAAAGAAATCAAGAGATCGTAAAATCGATCTCATAAGAATTTTATATCATGTCTGGTTCACCACGAACTAAAATGCTCCTCAAATCACCGATCTCCTACATATTTCTTCGATTTGCCGACTGGGGGAACTTCTTGTAAGAGATGAATTTAGCACAATCCCATCAAACCAGGATAAACCAACTACGAATCAACTCGGACAAGAATAACCAGGAAGCGGCCCACTGTGGTGGAAGCCCACAAAGTCTGAATGCCAAGCTACATGAAACGGGGACATAACTCGGCATTGTCCAGAATATCACATTAAAGATACGAAATATATCCTCCCTTATCAAATCCGAGACTTAAAGTAACTTAACGAATATCCTCGAGCGAAAATATAGGAAACAATCCTTATTTTCCGAAGATTAACCTCGACTATAAAAAGGAAGCCGGAGGATCTTCGAAGGGGAGAGAACATTCTCAAAAAACTCTAGTCTAGCTTAGCAATAGGGAAAACCCTAGTTCGTTGTAAAACCTAGAACAAACTTTCTTTGTAATTGGTTAGTTTAATCCTAGAGATCAATAAAGTCTTTTCGAAAGAATTCTCCTATATACTTTTATTATTAAGTGTTTGTTTTTCACCCCCGTAGCTAATAGGTCGAGAAAAAATCAAGTCATGTTAGAAAAAAATATTGTGATAATTCATGATATCAGAAAATTTTGAGCTATAATAGATAGTAGAAAGAGATGTCGAAGTAATTGTTATAGCAAAATTTTACATAAAAGTAATGATTGTTTTTAACTTGAATTCCTATGTTCGTGCTATATATTGGACTTGTGGAATCATGCTAAATTGTAGTCTTTTATGATATGCTAAATTGTTAATTTCAATAATGCAGTTTTTTATCTCTTGAATCTCAACTTTTTACTTTTATCTTTTGAATCTCAAGTTGTTATTTCCATATGTTTTGCTCTGTTAACATGTCTATGTCATGATGAAAGTTTTATAGGAGAAAATGTAGAGGAGTATTTCGTCGGAAATTATGGATGAGTTATTGTCAAAAATATCATTGAAGAAAGTGGTCTCATAATATTGGGCCACTCTCATAGATTCTTCGGCGAATTTCATAGCATCAAGACAGTCGCGAAGCATCGTTACATACGTCAATGGTCGGAGTATAAGGAAGTTCTGATATTCCGTCAACCCTATATATAATTTGTTAACTATAAAATCACTGGCAAAATACAAAGTACAAAAAATAATATATAGTTATCATTATTTTAAAATATATATATATATATATATATATATATATATTACAAGTAATTGTTGTGTATGTATCACTAGTATATCAATATATCATTTATTAGATTCATTTGTATCAAATTACTATATGTCATTTCAAGTAATATTATAATAACAAAACAAAATTTTCAATTATCTTTATACAATATATTAAAGGAGTATCTATTTAATATATATATACAATATGTTAAGGGCTTCTTACTAAACTAAATCCTTATTTGAAATAAAATGCGAAACTAGATCCATCCTTCTTCTTCTTTTAAAATGTCTTAAATTATTTTTCTCAACTTCTTTTTTCACAATAATATCAAACGGAGATTTCACATGCGAAGTCTCATGGCTCAGATTAGAACATAATAACCCAAAAATTATCACGTAATTACAAAAATATCATCGTCTTCAATATTCTCCAAACACCATATCAATCCAAATTGAGCTCTAAATGCTTCAAACAACAGAATTTAGAGATGTTAAAACTCTATAACTGAGCTAAAAGCTCTGTTTTCATCGATCTCCTCTCCATTAAACTATAAATCTCGTTTTCAAAATTCATCCAATCCTTAAATTTTGCGTTTTTACTAAAATTAGTGCATAATAACGAATGAGTTTTTTGGGTTATGGTGGCGTGAGTTGCTCTTGGCCGTCGACGAAGCGAAAAGCAAGCTCAAACCGAATCTTGGTAATCTTTTCTTGCTGTTCACCAATTTTCAGAAGCCATGCTTCAAAGGTGAAGTATCAATAGTAAAATGGGGTTAGTTTTGCAATTGACTTTTTGCTTCTTAGACTTCACGATATAACTTAGAAGTCTCAAGTTCTTCTTCAAAGACAAAAAAAAAAAACAGTGTTGAGACTTCAAATGCAAGAGGCTAGTTTTGCAATTATCTATAAATTTGAATTTTTGTTGACCGGAACGAAAACTTTTTATCGAAATTTCATCTGAAAAGTCTCTGTGAAAAAATGGTTACTTTTGCATTTGACCGAAATTTCGAAAAATTGCCTATTGTGGAGTCTTCTCGATAGCCTCTTCAATAGTCAATTTCAAAACATAAGACATGAGAGATTATTATTCATTTTTAAATATGATTTTGAAATCCCTTTTGTATGATTTTCATATCCATGTTAGTATTTGACTTTTAAATCCATTTTGGTTGATTTTAAATCAATGAATTCTACATAAATCAATGAACCAATAAATGCCTAAGTTTTTTTATTTTCAAATTCAACATAAGTTTTTTTATTGTCTATATAAATCAATAGATGATTCAATTTTCTAGAAGGAAAAAATAAAACCAAAAATATGAAAAGTGGCTGGGATATATAATATTAAAAACACTTTTGGATGCTGTAGGCCAAAAAAAATTACTAAAACTAAGAATATGCAGAACACAACATCAAAATTTACAAGAATACAAAAAAAATGAAAAATTGACGATGAAGTTAAAGAGAAATACCCAACGAATCAAAACATGTTATTTAATTTAAGAGCTTCGTTACCCATTATAAAGACGGGTGTGATTCTTCAGGTCCCTAAGCTTTGATCGTATGGAGAGTTGCGACGAATAAATCATTCCAAGAGTCGGTGATGCCCGGGAGGCACCAATGCATGCAGTCATCGTGATTCTTTCCACCAGCAGCTGCCGGATGAGCATCGGCTCTGTACTCACTCATTCGAGTTATGTCTAAAACGTGGAAGGCAGTTCTACTCTTAAGGGAGCTATAGAGGTGTTGATTCACCAGACGAACCTCTACATTTGTCCCGTTGTTCCCCACTGAGAACAATTCTTCAACCTTCCATTAAAAAAAATGACCCAATCAGATAACGGGTATAATGGTTTTTCCATGACTCTGCCTTAACACCAGGCCCATTATCTCATGTGATTCCTGGTTCGTTGGACTCATATTGCCTAGACCGAACTACCAATAACATATGGTCCTAAATACTCCAATACCAGAATTCCCTTCCAAGATACCTCAGTCCCTTAAATATCTAATCCAAAATACTCAAAACTACCTAAGCAAGAGATACCAAAGATATAACATATATTTGCTTTTTTTCAGGTAACTCATTGGATTCTCAGGTACCAAAACTCTTGGTAGCCATGTCTTCTAGGTCAGGTACAGGATATAGCCGAATAGTTGAATGACCCATACACTTGTCCAAGATTATACATTTATGCAAACTAAAGATATCGTTAGCTTTCCGTGGGTGTGTTTATGGCATTCAACATGTTTTATAACATCAGTTAACTATAAGATCGACGATTAATATGATTGAAAATGACTTACTTCTCCAGGTAACAGAGGTTGAAGTCGTTGACAAGTACCACCTTGGTCCCAGTCACCTCCTTCAAAATGCCTAGGTGATTGTGTCCGGAAGAATATGATCCCCCCAGGTCGCTTTGTGTTCTCCACAAAAGTTACCTATTACAATGGAAAATCTTTGTACGAGGATCACAATAATTCACTACCAATAGTTTATTATATCACACTTTGGTGGTGGCCCAAAGACTGAATTTTAATACAAAACGCTATAAAGTCACATAATCCTCCCAGAAAAAACTCATAGCACATGTTCATATTCGTAAACAGATAATCTAGGAGAGTTGTCTTGCAATAACACAGGAAAACAGAGAAATGCAGACAGCATACCATATTGTTTAGAACCCGATCCAAGCCAGCAGCAGGAGGTATAGGTGGAAGTATTGGCCGGCCACCTTCATAGAAAAGCATAGGAGATTTTAAAGGATCAAATTTTGATGGTGCCCACCACCTTACAAAGAAAGACAACAAAAGGTTATTAACAACATCTCAAGTTCACATAACAAATTTCTGTTTAACTGAAAGATGACAAACCAAGGTATCATTTAACTGATTTAACAAGACTATCTTTCACTCGTGAAATTGAATGCAATGATCAGCACAGAGAACATCATTAAGTTTCAGGCCTTAGTGACTGTGGTCACACAGCATCGGATTTAAAGTTGTGATAAATCAGATGATGAAGCATTTAACAAGTTCAAAATAGTTTCAATTTCATTAGACAAGAGGCATAAAAGAGTATATACCAATGCCCAGTGTTCAAAATGAGAATGTCATGGAAATATGGAGCCTTCGCCCATGAGCTTTCTGGAATATCAACATCAACTCTGTACCCCTCTTTAAATCCAAGAGCTTCTAACTCACCCCCATTCGCATTAGCTGACCACCTAAAATTCCGTTAGCAAGAGGAAATAAGTCAGATCAGTTTGAAAGTTATATAAAAACCACTGATTCCTACACTACGCATACACAAAGAAGGACTTACAGATGAAGAATACTGTTTAAACATAAAACTAGTAGCAAAATCTAAAAGCTGAAAAATCTACAAAGACATTATCCTTTCAATGTTACTGTACAAATACAAATCTTAGTAGGAACATGATGGCAGGAAGTAGAACAGAGCTAGCAAAAAAAACAAATCAGTGAAGCAAAATCCAGCTGATAATGTACATATTATAAAAGTCATATTCCCAAACAAAGATAAAAGAACACCAAAGAGAACTCAGCTTACCTACCATAACGTGCCAAGAGATTTGTTCGATGGTACGCAATGGTCAGATTATACTGCAAAAATGTGAATCCACGATCTGCACCCGCTGGGCGCCACTTCTTCACTTCACCCGTCACACTCTTTAACATACAGAATAAAGATACAAACATGTTCCTATTTAAGGAATCACCCACAAATCCTGCACTGTTCAAAAAATACCTTAAGATGTATAGAACTCACACCTCTCAGAAAACATACAATGATAATAAAAAACTACACAAAATAGCCATGAGAATTCAGAATTCAAATCCTGAAATGGAACCTATACAATTCAGATACAGGAATCAATAGAGTGTAAAATCTAACATGTTCAGAAGTAAGTCGAAACCATAGCTTCAGATTCCTCAAATTCCAAACAACAAGAACTAATTAGTAATACTTCAAGGAGACAATGAAGAAATGATACAACAAAAGGCCAGATTCGAGAACAACGCGTACCGATGTTAGTATTTCGATGAGTTTCAAGAAATTTGTGTGGATCAAACGAAGGAAGATCACAGTCCTTAGGCTTCCACCGCCACTTAGAGATCTCAAGGCCATTAGTTTTGTTGTTACGAACGCAGTTCCATCCTTTGAAGATCTCTTTACAACTACTATCATACCTAGCGGATCTGAGGTTGGAGTCGTAGATCCAGGAGCCATCAGAGAAGTCGCAAGTGGCGGAGACATCAGTGCGAGAACCATCGGATTTTGGGGTAAAGACAGTGGCGGAGCGGTGAGTGTTGGGAGAGGAGAGAGAAGCGCGTCTTGATAGAGAGAGAAGGAAGAAAATAGAAATGAAACAGAGAAGAGAGAGTAGAGGAAAGAGTGAGAGTTTGTTGTGTGGAGTCGTAGCCATGACTGTTTAACTCATCTCTCTCAGACGCTATCAGCCATGGCGGAGAGTTGGCCTGGTTGAGTATTTGATTGATTTATTTTATTTTATTTTTGACAGCTGCCTGTTTTTTGTTTTAGTTCGGAATTATTGGTTCAAAGATTTAAAAAAAAAATTTTAATTATATGTTTATAAATACTAATAGTTATGTGTCATTGATTTATTGTTGGATTTTAAAATCTATATTATAATTTGAATGGGTTTGAAAATAAAAAATAGAAAGATTCAGACATGTAAGTAAAACATGTTATTTCAAAATATCTATGTATTGATTTCAAATTTAATAGGAATTTTCAAATTTTATATGAAAATACAAATTAATGAACTAATAAAGTTGTTTCGTTTTTAGAAAAATTCTCCAAAAATAGACAATTTTTTATATATTATATAAAGAGAGAGTTATGTTTCACAAGGGTGTGACTTCTCAGCACTCTTCCTTATGTTACATCATCTTTTAAAAATATATATTAAAATAATATTTGAAATGATTTTCTAATTTATCACTTCGTATATACATTGAATTAATCCACGTTAATTTTGACGAATTCATAAATTAAAATTTCGTATCTATAATTTTATGTGTGTTATTAATAGAATTTTATAAAATCTATAAATAGTACACAAGCTAATCACAAATGTTGACAAAAAATTACTATAAATAACAAACTCTTCAAAATTATTCACAACTCATAAAATAATAAAATCTTATTACTCTCCTCTGAGTATAAACTCTTATGATACAAATAAAAGAATCATATCAGATAAACCTCCGCTCGAACAAACTCTATCCCATCGTCACCAACTATGAAAATTAAGAACCAATTTTTTTTTTTTTTAATTTTCTCCATTTTCTTCAAACTCCTGACATTTTCTTTAATTTATTCGTTTATAAGGTGGTTCTCAACTTCAAAACCGATACAATGGTAATTTTCATACGATCAGTTATAGTAAAATCATTAATTTTAGTGAGTTCGGAAGTTTATTTCTATTAACTTTGTTAACTCACCAAAAAATTTCAGGTCTACTCGCAATAACATTGTTTGTAGCGATTTTCGGGAATATGTGCAAAACTCGCAGTTGTATCACCTCTTGTAAGTGTAAAACTATTTTTAAGATCTTTTAAAACAATGTTATGATTGCAATTGTTATCTCATACTCTATCAAGTGATTGCGGATGGAGGATTCGAACTACTCTTAGATACTCTTTTTTTATGTGTTTCGGTAAGCTGATCCATCCTAATTTAGATTGTCTTGAAATTAGACTTATTACCACATGATCCAAATTGTGTCTCTTAGTTTAGGAATTATCTTCTTAGGGTGTAGTATTGATTCTTCAGTATTTTACTAAATATTAACAGGTGATAGTTGTATTGTATGTTTCTGGACGAAGATTGTCGAAACATAATATTTTTCTAAATCGCAAGTCTCAAAAAATATTTTACAAGATTGCAAAATTTCAATAACACTAACTTCATATCGGACGAAAAAGAGCAGGTACATTAAATAATAAATATTATATTAGTTGAACTTTACTACATATTGTTTCTCTAAAGAAAATATTACTTATAACGATTCAAATAGAAATTCAATAATAATGAAAACCAAATTCTTTTTTTTACAGTATAAAGAGGTTTATGTCCGAAATCCAACAAAGTTTGTATGAAATACAAAAGACAATATTTGGACAAGAATCAAATCATGGCTCACAATCCAAAAAAAAAAGAATAATTCAACTTCACCAATCATCTAGTGAATGAAACTATATAAAGCTATTGTTTAATCTCCTAAAACTATTAGCTCAACTCAAACCAATTGCTGAAATCCAATATAAAAGTTTCCAAGAAAGTAATCATGTTATGAATCTATAAGATGGTGACAAAGAATGAAATGAAGCAATGAAAGATGCATCAAAATGGGCTACCGTTTATTAATTACGAAAGCTATTTGTAACAATTTTACTCCATTGTGATGTTATTAATACTTTCAATTTGTGGAACAAGTGCTGGAGATATCTCAGAGAAGATATTTTTACATGCAATGCAAGAGATTCATCAAAAAGACTTGGAATTGATAATTCACGACGTCAATCAATATATATTGATAGAGACCATTAACTTTTAAAAAGATACAAGTTTGCATGTCGAAGAAATAACACGCTTACCAATGTTGCATCAATTTCTCTAAGACAAAGCGGCGACAAAAAGAAGAAGATAGAACACAGAGCGTAAAAAGCTTTTGGCGAAGATTAATCACCATTTGGCGACCAATAAAATAAAAAGACACGTTTAACATTAAAAGTATTAATAATTTTCATGTAAGAAATATGCATTGGAATATATCCAAATCAATAAATTTAGCGTTTTAAAAATTAGTATCTTCACAAATTTCACAAAATAAAATTTATATTAAAAGCTATATAAAAATATATACATATATATTAAGAAATGATCTTGCGTGTACACGCGGATCTTATTTCTAGTTCTTATAAAAGAAAACTACATGAATTGTTTTCGTTATCCCACTAATACCTCATTTAATAAATATATTTCGTTCTGGATATTCAGATTTATCGGTTTAATCGGTTCTTTTTATTTGATTTTTTGGGTTATTTTCACTCTAATTACGGAGGTATTACGCGTTTCGGTAAAATGGATTACCCTAGGTTTTTCTAATTGCATGACCGTCAAAGTGAGAGTTAAAGTGAGAGGTTTTTATGATTACGTTTACACCTAATGAGTTGAAGGTTAAGTTAGCTACGATTCACTTTGATGGTCATGCAGCTACTTGGCAACACTCATTGATGCATTCGGATTTTGGAAGGAGTTTGATGACTAATTGGTTTATTCTTTTAAGGCATTGTTGAATGAACGTTTTGAAAATATGTTTGAAAATCCAATTGCTAAGCTCAAGCAATTGCAAGAAACGGATGGATTAGTGGCATATCATAGAAAATTTAAGTTGATTAAGATTCAATTTTCTTGAAGATTATCTAGTCAGAGCTTACTTGGTTGGGTTGCGATTTGATACACAGATACATGTACAAATATGTCAACCACAATCTATAAGGCAATGCTTAATGTTGGGGCGGTTGTATGAAAAAGCTCATCCTAGAAAATCTAATCAGCAATGACGGTTTGCAACTAAAGGAGTGAGTTTAGGTAGTGGTATCAAGGGATTGTTGTCATTGCCTAAAAATGAGGGTTTAAGGTGGGACAACAAGCTGGAAGAAGTTTTAACAAGACAGATGTGCCTACACCAAATAAATTATTTTGCTACAGGAGGAGATGAGTGACAAAAGAGGTAAAGGACTATGTTATTTACTCTTGAACACTACATGCGGCATAAGAAGACTCAATTGTACAGTCTGGAGGTGGAGGATGATTTAGGGGGTGAAGAAGAAGTGATTGCTTTGAAAGATGAACAAGATGCGAAAGACATGTCTCAGATTCAGTTAATGCAGTTGTTGAGATATTAGATTATCACACTATGCGAGTCATAATTTTTTAGATACCACAATAGCAAAGAAATTGGGTTGTTCAGTTCAATCTGCAGGTCTAACTTGTGTGTCAGTGGTAGATGGTTTCAAATGAAGCTCCCAAGCTACATCATTTCAAGCTAATGTTATATTGATTTCTTTACAAGGTTGTGACATGGTTTTGGGGGTACAGAGGTTGGAGACCTTAGGACCAATAACATGGAATTTTAGAAAGCTGGAGATGGGGTTCATGGTGTGAAAGCAGATGGTTCTATTACATGATATTGAGAATGTTTCACTAAGAGATGTTAAGGCGCATAAGCTTAACAAGATACAAGATGAACAAATCCAGTTGGCCATGATTTGTATAAGAAAAAACTAAGGAGGAATTGAATATTTGTGTTGTTAATGCAATGCCATATGCAACAAGGTTGTTTCCTGAAGTAGAACAACTCATGGAGGGGTTCCAAGATATATTTGTGGAGTCAACTGAACTACCTCCATTTAGAAAACATCATGACCATAAAATTCAGTTGTTGGAACGGTCTTATTTGGTCAATCAAATGTCGTATATGTTTGCAATTCATCAAAACAAAATGAAAATGATAAAATTATGGAAGATATGCTTGCTAGTGGACCTATTGGATGAACCGGGTGGTCCTTTTGTTCTAAAAATCTCCGCCTACATATGATTACGTCCCGCTTAGTCGCTAGAACCACCTCATATGCCTGGATTAATGTCTAATCTCTTGAAATAATCAGTCATCCGATTACTCTCCGCCTAACCCGATTACTCTCCGCCTAATCTTACTTATTTCAATTATTTTTGGATTGCAAGTATAAAATATTATTTTTTATCATTCATATGTCTAGATTGGGAGTATGTGATGTTATACAATAATTTATATTCACAATTTCAATGAAATTTATAAAATTTTGGACTTAAGAATTTTATGTGTTTACTACAATTTTGAAAACAATATTATATAAAAAATAATTATAATGAATTAACATGTTGTTAAAGCATAAATATCCCTAAAGCTAGTCTTCGATTAGTCTCCGTTTAAGCTTTGATTTCCTCGCTAGTTAAACCCACCCCGAATGCCCAACTAAACGATATTTTGAACATGGAGGTTCTAGAATATATTCTAAGGTTGATCTTAGAACCAATATCACCAAGTTAGGATGAATTTTGAAGATATTCATGCTTTCAAAACTCATAGTGAGCTTTATGAATATATTTTGACGCCATTTGGTCTTACTAATGTACCACAAACCTTCCAGGGTATGATGAATTCAGTGCTTAAGTCATTCCCGAGGAAGTTTGTTCTCATCTTCTTTGATGATATATTGATATATAACAAAACAACAAAAGAGCATGTACAACATTTGTAGTGTGTGTTTGAAGTTATAGGGAAAACAAGTTGTTTGCTAAACTGAGTAAGTGTGTTTTTGTTGTGGACAAGGTGGAGTATTTGGGGCATTTTATTTATCAGTATGGATGGTATAATAACTGACCCAGCTAAGATACATGCAGTGACATAGTGACATTTTTACCTCCTTCCTAGTCATTTTGTTATCAAAATGGATCAAAAAAGTTTCAAGTACTTGTTAGAGCATTGTTTGAACACTACCATTCAACAACAATGGTTGCATAAATTGTTGGAACTCAATTATGAGATCCCCTATAAGCAGGTAAAGAAAATTTAGTGCCTAATTATTTATCTCGTGTAGAAGAATCTGAGGTCTTATGTATTTTTATGTCAGTGGTGGAATGTGATTTACTAAAGGAGATCTAAGCTTGATATGATAAAGATGATGCATGCATTAAAGGAGATTATTGTTGCATTGAAGCAGAAAACTAATGCTAAGAAACATTTTTCTTGGGTGAGGAGGAAGAGTAAAATTGTAATGCTTCAAAATTAGAAGTTAAGAGACACCATATTACAATGGTTGCATTGCTCAGGAGTGGGAGGTCATGTCACTCAAGAAGGGATGTTACACATTAGAAGGTTAAGAGAATTTTTTATTGGAAGAGTATGGCTAAGGATATACAAGCTTATATAAGAAGTTGCAGTATTTGCCAGCAATGCAAATATGATAATGTGGCATATCATGGTCTGATTAAATCATTACCAATTCCAGATACGATTTGGATTGACGTGTCAATGGAATTCATTGATAGGTTGTCTTTATCTTCTGGTAAGTCAGCTATAATGGTGGTGGTGAACAGATTGAGTAAGGCTGCACACTTCATAGCCTTTTGCCATCCTTATAGTGTTATGTATGTGGCTCAAGCTTACCTGGATAATGTCTATAAACTACATGGGTATCCTAATTCTATTGGGTGTGACAGGGACAAGGTTTTCACTAGGGCTGGGCATAAAGTCCGAAATCCGAAAACCGATCCAAAAAATCCGGTTCCGAAACCGAACCGAATAGTTATAAAATCCGAACGGATAATAAATTTCTATACCCGAATTATCCGAACCGAACCCGATCCGAACCGAAAACCGAAAAGTATATACGAAAACCCAAAATAAAATAATATATCCAAAAATATATGTATATTTAGTTATAATTTTCTATTCAAATAACAAAATATCCGAAATAACCTTAATATCCGAAAATCTTTAATTATATTTGTCAAAATTATACATTTTTTACAAAATTAACCAAATTTTATTAATATTAAACTAATTTTTATTAAATTGAACAAATTATTAGTGTTTTTTCCTAAATCGAAATTCGAAAACCGATCCGAACCCGACACCTATCCAAACCGAAACCGAACCGATTAGTTATAAAACCCGAACGGATAATAAACTCTTCTACCGAATTAACCGAATCCGAAAAAATCCGAACCGAATCCGATCCAAAACCCGAATGCCCATGCCTAGTTTTCACTAGTTAGTTCTCGCAAGAGTTTTTTAGGTTACAAGGGGTTTTTTTGAAGCTTTCCAGTGCATATCATCCAAAGAGTGATGGTCAGGCTGAAGTGTTTAATATGTATCTGGAGACTTACCTTTGTTGTATATGTGGTGCTCATCCTCATCTATGGAGCAGGTGGTTACCATTAGCCGAGTTTTGGTCCAACACAAACTTTCATTCTGCCACTCAATGGACTCCCTTTGAAGTTGTTTATGGGCAAACACCATCAGTGCATTTACCTTATCTTCCTGGTGAATCTAAAGTGGTTGTTGTAGCCATATATTGCAGGAGAGAGAGAATATGGTTTTGTTGCTAAAATTTCATCTCTTGAGGGCTCAACACCAGATGAACCAATTTGCATATCAACATAGGTTAGAAAGGGAATTTGTTATTGATGATTATGTTTATGTGAAATTAACTTCAGCCATACATACAACAATCAGTGGTTATCAAAGCAAAACAGAAATTGGCCCCTAAGTACTTTAGTCCCTACAAAATTATTGACAAATGTGGAGTTGTTGCTTATCGTTTAGAGTGCTAATTTTTAAATTCATCTAGTCTTCCATGTTTCTCAGCTCAAAGTGTGGGTGGGTAATGTATTTGCAAAAGAACCAGAGAGGGTGATTGAGAGAAAGATGGTAAATCGTCAAGGTTAGGCTGTTACTAAAGTCTTGATCAAATGGGTTGATGAACCACTGGAGGAGGCTATCTGGGAGTTTATGTTCGACATACAGCAAAATCTTCTAGTTGTTGAACCTTGAGGTCAAGGTTTTTCACAAGAGATGATTTGTTACAACAATGAAGCGTGAGAATCACACGAGTGAAGCAAATGAAATTGGCGTGTTGGAAGATGACACGTGGAAGAGTGAGATTGGTCGATTTGAAATGGTTCCGTTAGAGACAAAAAGATCATTTCATTTTCTATTTTTCATTGTCATCATAAACTGAAGTTGTAGTCTCTCTTCTCCCTCGAATCTTCTCTTCTACATTGCTGGGTTTCTCTCATTTCGAGAGCTGACGTTATGATCAATATGTGTTTTATGAATATTGATTGATTTGGTTTGGATTTATCGATTTCCCATATTACTTCGCTGATTTCTTTCATGCCAAAGAGAGTATACCGTGGCTTGTAAGACGTATCGTAGAATATTAGTTTGTGAGCTTCGAGCCAAAGAGAGTATACTTGTTCACTATTATTAGGTTTGTTGGAAAACACTTTCTGGACTCAAAGGATCTTACTTCGCACTCTGACACTTTTGTATGGAATATAATTTCTACGTACAGCTTTTGCGTAAAGATTATGTGTAATTAATATATAGAACGGTGATCCTCACAATAATCTACAAATGGTTTGGACTTTGGACCAAAGGAACAGAGATTTCACCTTAGCATGAACGTTTGATATCCTACACTACAACATCTTCCACAAAGGAATATTACTGTCATGCGAATATCTCTTTAGTGCCTGTCTCGTTTTCTCTTCTTTTCCTTTTTCTTGTCGTATTTACTATGCTTCTTCGTATACTCCTTTTTTATTCTCTGACCATGCTCAATATCTGAGTCTTGTCTCAGTGAAGGTGGTCTCATTGGACCCAGAACTACCTTACGTTCTCCTGTATCAGAAATTTGCAACTGTCCCTTCTCGGCGGGAAGGTAAGGGCCTGTTTCATCCATCCTAGGACCGATAGAGCCTCTACCACGTTTTTTCCTGTCATTTACAGGAGATTGAGAAGACGTTTTACGATACATAAACGAGAATGAGGATAGCTACCAAACTCAAAGGTGATGGAAGCTGCTAGGTTGAGTGTGTAAGGGCATACCGTGATTGGAGAAAAGTCTCAATGTCCTCATCTCCTAAGCCTTCATCATCTTCTGAATACCATCTCTTGTTCGATGATGCACACGTAACCTTTTTCTCATCACCCGAGCTGCATCTCTTATCCAGACTCCTTTTCAGGAAACTACCATTCTGCTTCACTTGGCTACTACTGCTTTCCTCTCTTTCTTTCCTTTTGAGTCTTTCAGCTTCTAGCTCAGTCTCTTTCTTCCGAACCCTCCACATCTCATTGATTTCTAGAGCTTTGTTTGCTGTACAGTCAAGGAACATAACACGTAAGAGTTTAAAGTAAACAATGACCTTTTAAACAACATTTAGAACTATACATTTGTAAGTTACAAACTCTCGTAAACCAGGGTAAACGAGAAATGACACTCAGAAATATCTTTCTTTTCGAGCAAACCAAATACTAGTGAACAAGTCAAGAATCTATTACAGAGGATCCATATGAAAACCGTAAAAGCCCACCAAAACTGTCACATGCTACCAACCTTCTTATTGCTGTTTCTGATATTAACCAACAAAGAAACTAATCCCCTTCCGAAACCGCAGCTATTGCTGCTTCAAAGAACAAAAATAGTTAAAAACCAAAATTGATGCAAGGTTTCTCCTTTCATACAGATTCAAATGCAGGATTGGAAAGATATTATAAGAAAGAGAAAAAAAAATGCAGCCTCCAATTACTGAGTGTCTTTGGCTGATGTTTGGTTCAATCTGTTCTATAATTTCCAGTGATCATCACATTGAATAGAGTTTGAAGAAAGAAACATAACTTGAAACTAGTTTACTGATGGAAATTGAGAAATAACGAACATATGTTACGGAAAAGGGTTGATAGAGAAGCATACATTGCTGAACACCAAGAACAGTGGCTTTGAGAAATCTTGAATTAGGTCGATGCCTTACATTAGGCTTCTCAAGATATGCTCTAACACCTTCTTTCTCAGCTTGTCTTCTCAATTCTGCTGCTTCTCTTAATAAAATTGAAGCTATTCGATTCTCAGTTTCCAGATCCATCCTAAAACTCCTCACAAGCTACTCGAAAACACCCAAATCTCTGTAATCACGAGATTACACCGTTTCGCTTTAATTCTCAAATCAAATCAATCAGGGCATATGCAAAAACAAACGTGGAAGCAAAATTAAAGAATTCTAAAGCTTTCTGCCACAAAACTTGTGCAAAATATATGATTTTTCGATGCGAGAGCAAGAATCTCAAATAGGGTTTCATAAATAACCTCATTACTCGCCAATTGTGGATTAAGAGGAAAATTTAATTACCAGTAAAATCAAATGCTTGACGAATCAAAGCTTCACAGAGTCGCTCGATTTCTCGGCCTTCTTCTCCGGAACGCGCACAGATCCACCACTAAAGATAAATGATACACTATGTCAAGGCGAGTCCATCGAATCCAACACCGAGAAGATTCTTAGTAAACCGGACCTAACCGGTGCAATAAATTTTCTAATTTGATTATTTTTTCCGGTTTACGAAATATACATATTTGATTTGTTTTGATTTAAGTAAATTAAGATTTAATCATAGCATTTCAATTTCAGTTCGGTTCTATTTCAAATTACGGTTTGTGGATTCGATCTTTAATTCTTTTTTTTTCGACACATTGTTATATTTGACAAAGACAACCATTAGCGACCGAACACAGAAATAAAAAATTTTCTACATATTTTAAAAGGAAAAATCGCATTTTTAACTTTCTAAGTAAGTCCGAGTCTCACTTTGGACTTCAAAGGATTTTCACTAACACAACAAACCTCCAAACCGTCTACTTTGACTAGATAAACCTCCAAATTACACTGTTCGTTTACTCCGTCCAAAATTTTAACGGGACGTTAATGTCCGTTAACGGATTAAGTAACCCCGTTTACGATTAATTAAACGTGTTGTTATTCTTAGCACGTGTTTATGTCGTTGTAAAAGGGGGAAAATTATCCCCAAATCGACTACTCCTCCGTAGCATGGTCTCCTCCTCCTCCGTCAGTAATCTTCAATCTCAATCCCATATCATTTCTTCCAAGCCATCGTTTTCTCCTTTCCCACCTTCCCGTTCCTCTGTATTCTCAACATTTCCTTCTAGATTCTTCTCATCCGAAGCTAATACAGAATCGAAAACCTTAGATTAGAATCAGATCGCTCTCTCTTTCTCAAAGGAGCTCACTGGGAATCCAGACGCCGAGTCTAACTCCATTTCGCAGAGATTCAATCTCAGCTTCTCCCACATCACGCCGAATCCTGATTTGATTCTTCAAACACTCAATCTCTCCCCTGAAGCTGGTCGCGCTGCTCTAGGGTTTAACGAGTGGTTGGATTCGAACAATGAGTTCTCCCACACCGATGAAACAATTTCGTATTCGTTGATTACTTCGGTCGTCGGAAGTATTTCAAAGGAATGCTAGAAATCATCTCGAAATACAAAGGTATCGTCGGAGCTAAAACACTAGAATCTGCGATTGATTGGCTGGTTCGAGCTGGTAGACCTAAGCAGGTCGCTGATTTCTTCGAGAAAATGGAAAACGATTACGGGTTGAAACGTGACAGGGACTCACTTAATTCCCCCTTTTACAACGACATAAACACGTGCTAAGAATAACAACACGTTTAGTTAATCGTAAACGGGGTTACTTAATCCGTTAACGGACATAACGTCCCGTTAAAATTTTGGACGGAGTAAACGAAAAGTATAATTTGGAGGTTTATCTAGTCAAAGTAGACGGTTTGGAGGTTTGTTGTGTTAGAGAAAATCCTTTGAGGTCCAAAGTGAGACTCGGTCTCACTTTGAAGGTTAAAAATGCGATTTTTCCTATTTTAAAACACCACTAGGTAGCTAGTAGCTACCCACATGGTCACATTATAAACACAGAAAAAGTGAATAGTAGGAAGAAAAAAAATGATCATAAAAAAAACATGAAGTTTTACTTTTCAACTATTTTAAGTATGGATTCACGAGGTTGATTTTTCTTTTAAACCAAGCTTAATAAGGCACAATATTAAATCAATTAATAAAAAAATTAACGGGTTAAATCAAATGTTAACAGATTTTGTTAAAAATATATTAAAAAAATAAAGATACGGTTTTATTTGTAATATATCATAAACACAGATATATATAACTTTACAAAATCGTCTTCTCCCCTCTCATTGCTCTCTCCTACGTCCATGGCCGTTTCTCCCAAAATCACCAAATCAACTTCAACTCCGAATCAATAAAGCACAAAATCACCAAATCAACCACCACCGCTTTCAAAATAGTCTCTCGGCCACCACCTTGGTAATCACCACCTCCGTAGGCACCACCTTCGGCCATTGTTGTCGATCTCGACCTCGAACTTGACAGATTAATCAGCAGCGAGGCTTCAGAAACCCTCAGATCTGATGGAGGAATGGTGAACGAAGAAATCGTCGCCGCCATCGTCAGGAGTGATGAAACCAAAAGCACTTGACGTAGCCTTTGCGGCTCTCACAACCGTCGTTGTCTCTGAAGTAATTTTACACAAACATTATAAGGTTATATATATTTGTGTTTGTGTTATATTACCAATAAAACACCATGGTCTTGTGGTTAGACCGTGTCTCTGTTCTCGTAAAAGTAAAGGGTTTAAATTCGAGAATCGAGTTCTTTTTTTTCCAACATGAAACGACGTCGTTTTTGTGTCTTTAACGAACTCTATTGACATTGATTTAACCCCGTTAATTTTTCTGTTAGTTTATTTAACGTCGTATCTCATTCGGTTCGATCGATGAAAGTTCAGGTTTAAAAAAAATGTCAACCATAAATTGAAGTTTTAAATTAGGAGGCTGTGAATCCATGCTGACCGAAAAGTGAAAGATCATGACTATTTTCTCAAATAAAAAATTAAGATTGATTTTCCATTTTGACATACAAATGCAAGTAAAATAAAACAACAAAATTCGTCAAAAAAAAAAAATCTAGGTTAAGATTTAAACCTAATCAAATTAGAAACTTACTATGAGCACGAAGAAAAATTCAGATGCCTATATAAGACAACAATAGTTTAGAATATCATGTAGCTAGATAGCATTCCTAACTTTCCAAAGTTTCACCCATTGACGAATGTCCTCACGAATAACGATTGTACAAACTGCATAAAAACAATTCAAGAACAGGCAGATCAATATTATGAATACATTTGTTAGTGGGACCATGGAAGCATGGAAGTATAACTCACGGCCAAACGCCCAAGTTTGCTCTAAGAGCATCATCAACGGAGGTTCTTAACTAAGTTTCTTAACATTAAACCTGATTAAATTAAATGAAAATTAAATAAAACACTAAGAACCGATTCTTAAAAAACGATTTTAAGAACCGATTCTTATCGGGTTTCTTCTTCTTCTTCTTCTTCTTCTTCTGTCGTGACTGATTCCCTTCACAATTGCAGAAACGATTCGTCTTCTCCGGCGGATTCGACTCATCGTACGGCAGAAACGATTCGTCTTCTCCGTATGTCATCCTCCTCCGTCGGTTCTTCGCAACAAGAAGAACAAGAAACCATGCCTTCATCTGTAATCGCTTCATCTCCCTTCGTCTGCAAATCCTCCAAGGTTTGTCTCTTTCGATTCATCTCGACATTTCAATTCATCTCGACATTTGATTATTGGATTGAGTGATGAGTAGCTTCTTCGATTACTGGATTCACATTTAGAATTGATTTTGGATTATTGGATTTGCATATAGAAACTTCTTTGCGCATTCACCAATTAAAAACTCAGCTTTTACATTAACACAAACTCATCTAGGTGTTTCTGATTGTGTATTTGATCTCGAATTCGATTTTTAAAAGATCTCGTTCAATTTCACGATTCACGACCCCAATGGAGGAAGAGGTCGATCATGAAGTTTGGTTATTCCTCTGGTCAAATTCGATAATGTAGTGTAGGATCATGAAGGATTGTTGAATAGTGTAGGATTGTGACATTGGCTAATTCCTAGGAGTTTTGAGGCAGGTGTTTTAAGCAACTGATATAACAATGTCGAAGCCGATCCTGCTTGTCTTTCTACTAGTTATACTTATAGTCACCTCTCAGTTTGAATGGAGACAACCACTTGTTGAGTTAGATACAGCCACCAGCTTGCCTCAGAAACAGCAGCATATTTCAGATAGGGAAGAAGCTGTCAAAGAGAAGGTACTGGTTCCCATCTTTTATGCATTTCTCTGTGTTCCCCTTTAGAAGACGAGTATTTTCAGTTGTTTTTAGGATATCTTGAATAGTTTTGGGATGGTGACCGTATAACCTAGATGTTGTAAACATTAGAAGAGGTGTGTGTATGTGTGTAGTGGTTACCTTAGTGTAAGCTTCACCTTCATATGTCCGTTGCTTGGTGTGATACTTAAGATTCATATTTTTAAATTCGGTAAATCAGTTTTGGAATTGACTTCATTCTTTGCACTGATTACTTTTAATGGGACTTTCTGAAATTCTAAATATTTTCGTGGATTGGATACTGTGTCTTGTTCTGTTCCACTCTGCAATGGTGTCTAGAAATCTCCAATAAGAATTTTTAAAAGTGTGTTGAATTGTTTGGTTGGATTACTTAATGGGTTTTCTCTCTAATGCATAAGATATAACTTCTTTGATCTTACTTTGGAGTACCATAAGGATCCAATTGGATAGATGTTCATTGAGTAACCTCAGGTTTCCGCTTAGTCCTGACCTCCATGTATTCTCTACCAATTTCTCCTTTAGTAGTCTACACCTTCCCATACTAATCCAATTTGAGGCTATCTTTTATTTCTGTGGATCAAGGATAAGTAGCAATGCTAGAATAAAAAGTGTCCATTTAAGAATGCTTGTAGCTTACCATGGATCCCGAACACTAGATTCTCTTGTTGCCTTCTACAGTGATGTTACTGGTAAGGCATTTTGAGTTGTTACTTTGACTATATCTTTGTGTTGTTCATATAGAAATGATTAAGCATTTGGATGTATGCTTCAGTCTTGTTGTGGTTGGTATTGTGCTCTTGTTATTGGTTGTGTGGTCTCTTTTAAGATTTCAGCTGATTAAACTTGGGCAGAGAAAAACAGGTTAGTTCCTCATTTCCACACACCTCTTGGAACCAAACAGACAAGCTTGGAGGAAACCAAGAAACAAACTCGGTCTGTAAAGCAGCATGAAGGAAGCGAGCATGCACATTAGCAAGACAAAGGACCGAGCATGCAGAAATGAGACGAGGTTGCATGCACGTGTTTCACCATGTCAAATACAGTTGAATGAGCAATTCAATGCCAAGAATCAAGCTCAACAATTAAGAGTAGGTTTATGATTTTATTTAGTAGTAATTGTAATTAAAGTTGTTTTTTACAAATTGAGCATGTATAAGTATTAACACAATGTAATGGACCAAATTTTAAGCAATACAACTTAAGCAAAAAAAAATTTAAGAACACCTAATGAGGTTCTATCATTGGAGCCCAAAAAACAAAGGTTTCTTAACATAGATTCTTAACTTAAATTATATAATTAAATATTACTTAAGAACCCCTAATGGGGTTCTACCATTGATGATGCTCTAAAGATGAAACATTTTCAAGCTACAGAAGGACATAAGAAACGATTATGCATTTCACACGACCATACATCAACATCATAAACAGGACAAAGTGTGATCCCACATTTTGCAAAATCCAATAACGTTAGTGTAAAATTTACATCACAAATAGAAGAGGGTATAAAACAAACATACAATATATTTTAGATTGATTTAAAAGCTAAATGGCATATGATTTAATTTAAGTAGATTCATTAATAGTAAAAGAGTAATCAATCATTGAGAGCGATTTTAACTTTTACATTAATATATAAGATGATATTATTGTTATTGAAACATCATTTAAAAATAGGGTTGCAATATCATTAAATCTAGAAAAAGTAAAACAAAAAATTATTTGCGAAATGGAAATGGCGGAATAACTATATCAATGTGATATTATATAGGCTACTAATCTAAATTTTTCATTATAAAATAATTTATTAAAATGTAAAATTGTTGATACATTCACTTTTTTTAATAACCAACAATCTAGAACTTTTTTTTTTTAAGTCATAGTCCATAAAGTTTGAGAAAAAACCTACAAATTCACCAACTTTAATTTCTATAGACAAAAAATACATGAATTTTTAGCGTTACCTAAATAACGAATTGTTTTAAATTAAAATTTAATACACAAAGTTTTAAAATTTTAAGTTTTTCTAAACGACGCTAACGGACGTGCTTATGGACGTGCAATTAGCACATGGTTAAGAAAGACGTTTTGCCTTCTTAGAAAAAATCCGAAAAATACACCAGTTTTAATTTCTATAGACAAAAAACACATGAAATTTTAGCTTAGCCAAATAATACATGAATTGATTTAAATTGGGAATTTAATATACGAAGTTTCAAAATTTTTAACTTTTTACAAACGACGCTAACGGACCTGCTTACGAATGTTAGTGCAATTAGCACGTGGTTAAAAAAGACTCTTTTGCCTTTTGATTTTATTGAGATTTGCGTAGTTTCTATGTCATATTCCTTAGGTTTAAGTTCATTTCTTAGCTATTTTTGCGCATTTGCATTGGTTTAATTCTCATTTTGTCTTGGTCATGCATATTAGAAGTTTAGGTTAGTCTGCATTTACATATGTTTTTGTGCTTCTTATTAGATGTTTTGGAGTTTGGAGACTTCGATGATGGATTTGAGAGGAAAGAGAGCAAGAGTTATGCACTTGAGGAGACTTGGAGTTGCGGGAAAGCTCAAGAACGAAGAGAAGGCTGTTGTGCATGATCAAAAGTTGATCCACTGCCTAAAACTAATGCCATAAGTGCTTAACTTCTCTTCGTTGTCGAGCTTCCCTGTGCCAAAACTAATGCCATAAGTCTTTTTTAACCACATACTAATTGCACTTAATGTTCGTAAGCAGGTCCGTTAGCGTCGTTTGTAAAAAGTTAAAATTTTGAAACTTCGTGTATTAAATTCTCAATTTAAAAAAATTCATGTATTATTTGGCTAAGCTAAATGTTCATGTATTTTTTGTCTATAGAAATTAAGGCTGGTATATGTTTCGAGATTTTTTTCACGAGGGCAAAAGAGTTTTTTTTTAATCACGTTGCAATTGCACTTAACGTCCGTCAGCAAGTCTGTTAGCTTTGTTTAGAAAAAGTTAAAATTTTGAAATTTTGTGTATTAAATTCCCAATTTAAAACAATTCATGTATTATTTGGGTAACCCTAAAATTTCATGTATTTTTGTCTATATAAATTAAAGTTGGTGTATTTTTAGGATGTTTTCCCATAAAATTTTCATTTTTCCTTTTTTTAAAGTTTAATAGTAAAAATGCAAACCAATCACCCCATAATTACTTTATCTCCGCAACTTGACAATCAAATTAATCATAACAATTAATTACCACCAAAACAAATTAGGATTAATTGTTGCATGTACCCTAATTTATGCATGAAATTTGAAAACTACACTATCATTTTTATGTATTTGAAATCTACCTTATATAATGTGAAAAATGATTTTTTCTCTTAATTAATTATTAAAAAATTCATAAAATAAATTTGATTAATTAGTTTTTTTAGATTTAGTTATGATTTTAGATAATGACTATTTTAAAATCTATTAATTTATTTTTAATAAAACAGATATTTAAATTATATAAATACAAAAAAATAAAAAGATATAAATTATGAATTTTTACTATATAATAAAAATAATTTAGTTTGATTTAATAACTATTTTGGATAAGTATTAACTATTTATTATTTAGGGCTATTAATTACGACTTTTAAATATAAAAAATTTTTAAAAAAATATTTTTTGACTTATTTTTTATTTTTTTCAATATTTAACTACACCACATTTATTTTTAAACTAAGTATGAAGATATAATATATAATTTTAATTTATTTAACAATAACTAATTTAATTTATTACAACAAAAAATAATTAGATCCATTTAAAGAAGATAAATCAACAGTACAAAAAAGTCGACAGTGAAAAAAATCGTTTAACAATAATATAATTCGACTGTTTAAATATAAGTCAATAGAGAATGAAATTAAGTCAACAAAAATAAAATAAAAGTAGACAGTTTAAAAAAATCAACTTAAGATAAAATAAGTCTATCTAGAATAAATAAATTGGTAAGAAAATAATAAATTAACAAACAAGATAAATAACTCAACATTTTAAAAATACTGACTATGAAAAAAATCAGTCAACCAAAATATAAGTCGACTTTTTAATATAAGTCGACAGCAAATAAATTTAGTCAACAAAAATGAAATATAAGTCGACAATTCAAAAAATTGACTTATTAATAAGTCAACGTAAAACGAATTAAATCTACTATGAATAAACAAGTCGACAGAGAAAATTATAAATCGATGAACAAAAAAAATTCAACATAAGTGAAATATAAGTCGATAGTTCAAAAAATCGACTTTATTAATAAATCAAGATATAATAAAGTAATTCTATCGAAAATATAAATATATATTAATTATTTTTTATTTTTTATAACTTATATAATTTCAAGTACTTATTTTTGAAGAAATTATATGTCTATATTACATCAACAATGTTTTTTTATATTTTTATTTAATTAAAATATCAGATAATGGTTAGTCTAAATATATAATATATTTTTTCTTAAAATTTCAGTGTTAAAATATTAATCACAAATCTTATTTATTTCAAATTTAATTACAAATTTAATATATATTATTTTAAATAAAACAATGCTTAGATAAAGAAAAGGGAATTATGATCATTTTAAGTGTAGTTTTCAAATTATTGTAAAATTGAGTGTATTTTTCAAATTTCCTATTAAATTTAAGGTATTTATAAAATTGTTCCAAAAAATTAATCATAACAAAAAAAGAAAAGACAAAATAAAAAACAAATCTTATATATAAAAGTTGAAGAGATCTCTCTAGGAGATGATACATATAATCATAACAATATACTTTTAAAAAGTTTTTTCTATAGAAATATGAAAGGTTTACCATTATTTCTTAATCTCTTTAAAGATTTTTTTTTTGAAAAAAATATGAAAGATTTACTATTGTTTTCTACAAAAAGGTTCATGCCTCTTCAAATTGCGTTCTCTATATATACGTTATAAATCTGGTCTTTTAAATTTTAAGTGTTTACTTAAAAAAGAATAAGGAGCAAGAAGGTTTAAATTTGTTGATATTATATGTTTTACAAAGAAAACTCATGAATCAAGCTTAGAAGCATAGAACTTCGATGCTAATATTTTTTGGACGAAACTATGTTTAAAAGTTAATATTTTCATAAATGATAAGAGTACAAACTAATCATATTCAAAAGAGTTAGGAGTTTCGGAAAAATTTCAAAATCAAAGTACGTAACTATTCTATATATGAAATCACAGCTTATGAAAATGCAACCGGTCACGACGATGAAAAATTTAATACGTTAAAAATAAAATAAAATTTGATAAAATCTAATTGTAAAGCTATTAAAACAGTTTATTATGAAAATTTGAGCATTTTCTCCTAACTAATATGTTTAATTTTTACTTTCAAATATTTTCACACAATATAAAATGTAAGGTAATTAAACAAAAATATATTATCTTTTCAAACAATATATAAACAAAAACTTAAAACAAAATTCTCCGTGTATACGCGAAACTCATCTAGTTAACATAATAATAAGATGCAAATAAATCCTCTAATGTGATATGCTGACTCAGTCATATAGAGATGAAATGTCGATTCTGTGATACCGGTTAGACAAAAAAAAAACTGGTTTGTTTTACTCGGACCAGCTCGAACCCTAATTTATCTCTTTCACTCACATAAAAAACCTAAGACACGACTCTGGGACACTGTGTCGTTTGCCCTCAGTTTTGAAATCTTTGTTCGAAGCGGAACAAAAATGTCGTTGACCAATCAGCTCTCTTCTTCGATGATTTCTTCATCTTCTTCCACATTCTTAGCCCCTTCAAATCTACACACCAGGTACTGTCTTTTGCATCTTTACTTCATATTTGGTTTGATGAATTCAATCTCTGAATTAGAGCCATTTCTTCGTTTAGTCTTTACTTCACTGTCTGTGTTTTGCTTGCAGACCTCGAAATGCATCTCTTCCAATGGCTAAAAGGGTCAGTTCGATCAAATGCGAGGCTTCTCAATCAGAAAAGATTGGTAAATCTTTCTCATACTTATCTATCAAAGTTCTAACCTCCAGTAAAAGCTATTAGCTTTGCTAATGGTCAAATCTTGTTTTGCTTTAACTATAGAGTATAAAACAAGTGTTTCAAGGAATTCAAACATGTCCAAACTTCAAGCTGGGTATCTTTTTCCAGAGGTTTGTAATTAGAATCTGTATTTGGTTTTAGGACAATGTTGTTTAGTGTATTGTGACATTGTTTCACTGACTGTGTATAATGCAAGCAGATTGCAAGAAGAAGATCTGCACATTTGGTGAAATACCCAGATGCACAAATTATTAGTCTTGGAATAGGTGACACAACTGAGCCGATTCCGGAAGTTATTACTTCTGCAATTGCAAAGGTACGTTTTAATCTCAGTTTATCTTTCTCTTCAGTTTTTGTTTTAAGGATCTCGTCCACAAATATTGCATTTTGGTTCATAAGTCTTTTGTTTTTCTCTTCAGAGAGCTCATGAGTTGTCCACAATAGAGGGTTACAGTGGTTATGGTGCTGAACAAGGTGCAAAGGTCAGTGCAATCTTCATTGCTACTTTAAGCCATTCTTATTAGTCATTGGATGATTTATTATCTGTATAGTTGTAGTAGCTTGGATATGTCAAATGTGTTGGATTGAACCACGAAGGTCCTAAACAGTGTCACTTTTGAAGCAGCAGTTAACTTTATTTAGGTCATCAAAAAGCTATTAGTTAGACCTTAATGTTTTGGTCCTTTATATCCTTATTCCTTATCAGCTACACTTGAAACAAAAGCTTTTGCATTATCTGGATCTTGATAAGTCCATGCATATTGTCGAGCTTTTGCTTTTATGCTGTGTAGTGCATTTTATTCTGCAAACTGTTTCTGTTGTCAAGAAGAAATGAGAAACCTGTTTCATGTTTCTGAATCGTGTACCATCATTGGTGAGCCTTGTAACTAATTCAAACTTTCTTTTGAACAGTCACTGCGATCTGCAATTGCTAAAATATTCTACGGTGGCCTTAGCATAGGCGATGATGATATTTTTGTCTCTGATGGTGCCAAATGTGACATATCACGTCTCCAGGTTTGTTTTGGGTAATTCTTTGCCAAAATAAATCTGATCAGATTTAAGATAAGCACAGTTCTATTAGAAACTGAGCGGTTGTGTCTTGATACCACTTCTTTCAGGTTATGTTTGGTTCGAATGTTACAATTGCTGTCCAGGATCCTTCATATCCGGTAATCTGACAAAACACGAAACTAAACCCTGGCTAAAGTCTGCTAATTTTCTACCATGTTAAATTTTGCTTCTCTTTTCAATTTAATACACAGGCTTATGTGGACTCTAGTGTTATTATGGGTCAGACTGGACAATTTAATACTGAGGTCCAAAAGTATAGGAACATTGAGTACATGAGATGCACTCCAGAGAATGGCTTCTTTCCTGACTTATCCACAGTTGGTCGAACGGATATAATATTTTTCTGTTCCCCAAACAATCCTACTGGTGCTGCTGCCACAAGAGAGCAACTAACACAGTTGGTTCAGTTTGCCAAGAAGAACGGATCAATTATAGTGTATGATTCTGCATATGCAATGTATATGTCGGATGACAACCCGCACTCCATCTATGAAATTCCCGGAGCTGAGGAGGTAAAGCTGACTCTAAGCTGTGACTGTGATGTATGTTAATCATGGCAATGCCACTAAACCGACTCTTGATTAAAATACAGGTGGCAATTGAGACATCTTCTTTCAGCAAATATGCAGGGTTTACTGGAGTGAGACTTGGTTGGACTGTGATCCCAAAACAGCTGCTGTATTCAGACGGATTCCCAGTTGCTAAAGACTTCAATCGTATAGTCTGTACTAGCTTCAATGGTGCCTCTAATCTCTCCCAAGCTGGTGGACTTGCTTGCCTCTCCCCTGAAGGGCTTGAGGCAATGCGCAAAGTTATTGGATTCTATAAAGAAAACACGAACATAATCATCGATACATTCACTTCACTTGGCTACAATGTGTATGGAGGGAGGAATGCACCGTATGTTTGGGTAGAGTTCCCGAAGCAGAGTTCGTGGGATGTGTTCTCAGAGATTCTCGAGAAAACACATGTGGTTACAACGCCGGGGAGTGGGTTCGGACCCGGAGGTGAAGGGTTTGTCCGTGTTAGTGCCTTTGGTCACAGAGACAATATATTAGAGGCATGCAGAAGATTCAGGCAGCTCTACAAATGAGAAAACACTAATCATCTCCATCTATTAATGTTCAAAATCAAGCTGAAGTTGTAGATTGAATAAAGTTGGATATGAGATGGTTCAAAATTATCATGTTCCCCTTTCATCTCGGAGTGGTATGAAACATAATACCAAACTTGTTTGTTTTCTTGTGACAAACATTATGATCCTTGCATTGTAGCTGGGTCTTTTCTACTCAGATTTTTAGTCAAATCGACTCAGTAACTCTGGTTTTCGAACTGTGAACATCTCTCCTTTGAGTCTGTGCCAAAGATCGTCACATAGCCGTGGGATTATATCCAGGGATATCCAGATTTGGATCCGGAAAACCAGATGGATATCGAGGTAAAACGGATCTAGATAGTAAATTTTCAGATCCGGCGGTTCCGGATCCAGATCCGCGGTAATAGTAAAAAGCCTATATATTTTGTTAGAGTTATAATGAAATATATTTGGATAAATATTATGCACAAGCCCATTTTAAAAGTCCATCGTAAATATGAAAGAATAACTCAAGCAAGAAGACACCTATATATAACTGCTTGGGAGGGACAATATTTTTTGTAGTTGTTGATGTGAGACAAATCTATAAAGGAGAAAGAAAAAGGTTCAGTTCCACATCATAAACTACTAAAACTTTCTTTTCTGACAACAAAATTCCATCTTATGGCCCTTCGGTTACGTGGATTTTCAAGAAAATGACAGAGTGAATGTTATTTATAACACATGTATATCACAACCGATTTTCAAGTCACCTTGAAAGCCCACTGAAGGCCCATAATATGGATTTTTGTTGGTTTCTTATGGATATAAATCCAACTTATATATTTTTCAAATTTATTTTAGATCCGGATACGAATATCCAACAAATATTAGCGGATATTTGGATCCAGATATTTGGAGTCTACAGATCCAGATCCGGATAGTAAAAAGTTAAGGATCCGTCATGCAGGGTTTGCTTAACCATAGGGACAAGCAGTTGCGATCGCTCTATGTTTTGGTCCATAATTTTTTTTAAAGGAAAAATGTTTAGAAATCTCATTTTATATGGACAAAAAAAAAACCAAAAAACAAAATATATTAAACACAAAGACCCAAAAAAAACAAATTGTAAAACGAAAAGACTCATAATATTTTTTTTCATTATCCATAACATATAAAATTTTGAAAAAGTTAATTTTTAATAATATTTAGGAGTCTATTTTCTAAATTTGCTATGGGCCTATAAAATGTTTAAACCGGCACTGCCGGCGGATCAACGCGAGTTTAAACCAAAGTCACACCTACGACATGTTTCGTAATCATAATCTCCGAAGTTTTATACATGAAATCAAAAGAAACATGTAATTTTGTTGGAGACCTATTTTTTTTAAAACGAACAAAACTAAAATTTTGATTTCCCAAACCTGTAAAAATTGCAACTTATCATTTTACTCTATAACTTTTTTTGTTGCAAAACAAAATAAATGTATATTAATGTAGGCCACTTTTGGCCAGAGTTTAAGTGCTCTCTTGTTTGTCGAAGGTGAAGTTGCAAAATGGCATAACAAACTAATTTTGCTGAGTTGTTGAATGGCGTATATGTTTATTTTAATGTCTATTAGCTTAAAAAGAAAAATTCTTGTTTGTCTAAACGGATTTTACACATTTGAATATTTCTTGTGCCAAACGTTTCTTCCTTCTTCATCATCTCTGTAAATAGATATAGAATTTTCACTTTTGGTGCTAAAAAGCTTATTCTTTGTTTGTTTGTGGTTTAAGTGAGTCAAATTAGAAATTTTAAAAACTTAAAATTTTTACATGAGGGCAATCTCTTTAACAAGTTAAATGTAAGATGATGTTTAATTCGTGTGCTTTTTTTTGGGTCAGTATGTGAGATGATTTTTTTTGTTCATTTTCTATTATAATCGTTGGTTTAATCTCAAATAAGTAGTGGATGATGATATGATATTCTTACTTTTCTATAATGGATTTACTTTTTTTTTCTGGAAATTTGTTCACATTTCTTTTTATTATTTAGTGTTTCTTTTTTTTATTCAGTGTTCTTATGTTAGGAGGGGGGTGGGGAACAATTTTAATTAAATATTTTTATATACAACAAACTAATTGTGTTTATGTCAATCTGAATGATCATAAAATTTAAATAACATGTATGAACTTCAATTATGATGCCTAAATCATAGTTGATCAAGACGAAAGTTAGTTAACTGTTAACTCCGCTTACGAAATGGTCAACATATCGATGATGTGGCAATGACCAACAAAAATAATGCATGAAAAGACATCGTTTTAGTTACAAAACTAAAAAGAGAAAAAGATATTAGAGATTAGAAGTCCTCACCTAAAATACATAATCCAATACTTTACCAATTGAGGCAAAAACTGTTATTGATATACCTACAAAATCACGTACTTATCCTTTGTTTGACTTTTAAATGAGATTTTTTTTTTTGAAATTTCGTCTTTTCTTAGTGACACAGAGAACCGATAGAGATTAAAGTTTTTTCATAGGGTGAGGTACCTAGGCCATATCATGACTTGATAGACTTTTGCCTTTGTCTTCGGATCAGAAGGTTCATCTATAAAAAAAAACTAGCCAAAATACATTATCTGTTCTTCTAATGATTTTTTTTTGGTTTCAATGGTAGCATATGCATGAGCCTCTTTGCTGAGAATGACACAATTTATGGTGATAATGGCAAAGGTGAGCTCCGAGAAGATAAAAAAAACAGAGAAAGGTAGGCATGTAACGCAACCTTGTCACACCATAGCCATCGACGGCTTTCAAAATGGTTGATGATACTAGTGAAAGTTTTGACTAGTGCAACAAAGAGATTGAACTTGACGAGATTATCGCGCATCTTCTCGAGGGTTTCAATGGGTCATGTTCAAGAATTTTTCGATATATCACAAAACACTATGAATTTATAAAGATTCATATCGATTTCAACAGGAATATTACCTTGGACGCGGTCAATAACTTGTTGATACCATGTTGAATTTCAGTCAATAGATTGAGGATGTTAGAACTCTCCCTAGATCGGTTAACTTTTTCAATATTAACGCCACCTTAAGGCCGAAATTCAGCATCAAAACAAAATGAAAACAACAAATTTTGTACGAATTGATATTGTAGAAATTTTCCATTTTCAATACCATTCTAAGGAAAAAAATTGTATTGTCAATCTATAGTAGTAATAATAGTAATCTAAAATTTTTTAATATTGAAAACTTTATATACCATTAATAATTAATACATAATAATATTGTAACCGGATTTGGGACAAAATCCAAACACATACAAGTTGTTTGGGTTAGACAAATAATTATGATTTAGAATTTCGACTATTAATGGGTCGTAAGAGGCATTATTAGAATTCAATTTGTCCTGTAAAAATTATGTCTTCTTGCGCGTAAGCAGGAAGCTTCCAAACATTTGCTAACTACGACAGAATGCGTAAAATAGAGAAATTCTGAATCAGATTACCACCTAGAAATCGAGATTCGGATATTGACAGTTCTAGGAAGGAGCAAGGGAAGAAAAGCTACCTTTCGAAGATCTTGCAATGGTGGTACGTTTTGGAATTTTTGATTGCAACGAGAGAAAAGGAAACTGAATCAAATGATCATTCATAACTGCAAAAAATGGCACGAAGCCTTACAAATAGTTCGTGAGAATCGGTTTGGGCATACCCAACCGGTTTCCACATTTTAGGGAAATAACGAGCTTAATTAAAACAAATTATAAAACCAAAATAAAGTAAGACCATCATATCTGTAGCAATACTCCTTCCTTCACGACATTCTTGTCCTTAAGAATGAAACTCTGGAGACTTCCCGATAAAGTCTTGATAAAATTCCCGCATCGCTTGTGCCGGAGTTTACCCTTCCACTGAACCAATACTTTAGTGACGGCGGAGTTACGGCGTTTGACCATCTTTGTCTCGAGTATTGCTGTCGGTTCTTTTTCAAAATTCAGATCCAACCAATACTAAAGAAGATGAGGAGCAGGCGACGAAGGATTTAGGCACAATTTAAGATGGCTCACGTGAATACGTCATGAATGGCGGCATTTGGTGGAAGCTCAAGCTTATAGGCTACTGAGCCAATCTTGTCTGATATCCGGAAAGGGCCGTAGAACCTAGATGAAAGCTTATGAGGGATTATGCGGCTTTTGAGTGAGAAATGCCTATATGGCAGCAATTTCAGGTAGACAAAGTCACCGATGTCGAAAGTCCGATTAGAACGATGAGATTTCTCGTACTGTTTCATTCAATTCTCGGCTCGGGTAAGGTGAACTTTTGCATTTTAATAAGCTCTTCCCGCTTCTGCAAACTGCGTCAAACCATAGATGAACTCTCACTAGGGAGGTAGGGTAAGTGAGAGGAGGTGGATGTCGAAAGAAAATTTTAAACGGAGTAAAACGGATCGCAGAATGGTAGGTGATATTGTACCACCACTAAGCTAATGGGAGTCACTTTCTCCAAAAGTGAGGAGTCTCAGTTGTCATACAATGTAAGTACATCTCTAAAGTTTTGTTAGTGACTTCAGTTCGCCCATCAGACTAGGGGTGATAGGCTGTAGAGAATTTTAATTCAGTGCTATGGACCTTGAAAACTTCTTTCACAGTTTGCTTAGGAACGTAGGATCACGACCGCTAACAACATCATAAGGCATGCCATGGAGTTTGAACACGTTATCAAAAAATGCTTGAGCAACCTCAATGTTGTGTAAGGGTGTGAAAGTCCCAAGAAGTGAGCGTTTTTACTTCGTCGATCAATTACCACTAGGATGCAATGCTTACCATGTGATGGAGGTCATCCCTCAATGAAATCTAGATTGATATACTGCCACATGCCCCCAGGTATTGGTAAAGGTTGGAGGAGTCCAGGATAAGTGGCTTGGTCATATTTGTTGGCTGGCAAACTGAGCAGTTGCGAACATATTGTTGGATTTCCAGACTCATTCTAGGCAAAAAGAATGGTGATTTGATGTGATGAAGGGTTGCATCTCTACCGGAGTGACCTCCCACTTCTGAATCATGTAACCACTACAATATGTGAGTCTTTACCACTTTGTCATCTCCTACCACAAGTTTCCCTTTTTTGTCAATTCTCCGTTGGAATAGGTGAAATGTTTATGTGACAACTGGTTCTCCTGGAGCTCAGTGATGATCTTCTTTAAAACAGGATCTGTTTGCCAAAGGAGTTGAATATTATCAAACAAACCATAATGAACCTGCGAGAAAACCATGTGTAGAAGCTGGGAGCCAGTTACACGAGAGGGCGTCAGCCGCAACAATCTCTTTTCCTTGTCTGTACTGAATCTCAAAGGTAAACCCCATCAACTTTAAAAACCATAAATGCTAAAATGGTGTTGTGATTTTCTGCTCTGTAAGAAACTTGATACTATTTTGGTTTGTTTTGATGATGAAGGGTCTGTGGGCAAGGTAAGCGCTCCAGGATTGGACTGCAAACACAACAATATGCAACTCCTTCTCATAAACTGATAATGCTTGATGTCTCGGATCAAAGGATCTACTTATGAAACATATGGGAGGATGCTCTTGCATCAATATTGGCACCTATTCCTACATTTGAAGGATCAGTTTCGATAACGAAGTCTTCTCAAAGTCTGGCACATCAAGAATTAGTGTAGAAGTGAGGGCGCCTTTCAAATCGTCGAAGGCATTCTTCGCATCATCATTCCATGTAAACCCTTCTTTCTTTAATAGGTTAGTCACAATATCACCATACCCTTTACAAACCGTCTGTACTAGTTTGCTAAACCCAAAAAACTCCTTAAATGTTTATGATTTGTAGGAATTGGCCAGTCCTTTATTGCAGAAATCTTAGAAGGATTTGTACTAACTCCATTCGCATAGATGAAGTGACCAAGGTACTCCACCGTGGTTGCACCCAATGTACACATTGAAGGTTTAAGAAAAAGTTGATTTTGTTGCAGAATTATAGAAAAGCACTGCCAGGTGAGATAGGTGAGATTTCCAATCTGGACTGTAAACCAGTATTTCGTCAAAGAAAACCAAAAGAAATTTTCTTAATATGTATTTGAAAACATGGTTCATCAATCCCTGAAATGTGCAAGGAGCGTTAGTTAGCCCAAAAGAAAAAACTAGGTACTCGTAGTGTCATGCATGGGTCTTGAAGGCGGTTTAATGGACATCTTCTGGTGTTATTCTGAGCTGATGGAACATGGAGTGGAGATCTAGTTTAGAAAAGAACTTGGAGCCACCTAGCTCGTCAAGAAGATCATCCACAAGTGGTATTGGGTACTTATCCTTTATTGTTTATTTATTGAGCCCCTTGAAGTCAACACATAACCTCCACAAGCCATATTTTTTCTTAACCAAAACGATAGGGAAAACATACAGGCTGGAGTTGTACTGGATAATGCCTTGATCCAAACATTTCCTTATGACATCCTTCTTAAGTAATGAGTACCGATAAGGCTTGAGGTTCACTGGGTTTGCTCCTATTTACAAAGGTATTCTATGATCAAATCCTTGTCTGAAATGTGGGAGTCATGTTGATTCAATGAAGACATTTGCATATTCATCCAACAACTGCTACAAGAGTGGGTCATGTTGCATATCAAGGCCAGAATTGGAAAAGTGGGGTAGCAAAATTTCTGGCTTCAACGGTTCTCTTAAGTCTTGTTCTTCTACACCCCTAGCTTGAAGAAGAGCGATTTGTGGTTCTTGCAAAAGCAGTTTGTTAAGAATTTATTCAGTGATCACTTTACAACTAGCTTTAGCGGAACCTTGGAGTACATGCTTCAGATCATTATAAGTAAATTCTATTAGCAAATTTTTGAAATCCCAAGCAATGACTCCCATTTCAATGAGCCACTATATTCCCAAAACCAAGTCACAACTATTTAGAGGTATAGTTCTAATATCATCGTCGAAATTGTAACCTTACACCTTCCAATTGAAGTTGGTGCACTTGTAGCCTGAATAGATGGTCTGCCTGTTAGCTACTTCAATTGGTATTTGTTGAGTCTTCGCCAGTTTGCAACCAATGTCTTTTGCAACTTGTAAATCAAGAAAGTTGTGAGTGCTTCCTGGATTTATCAATATGTATAAATTTTTTTCCCAGCTTGTCCCATAACGCTCATATAGTTGTAAGTAGCGTTTCCACTTATAGCATTAATGGACAACTTGGTGTTTTCTCTTCTACATGTTGTGTTTTATTACCGTCCTCCATATGTTCATCTATTCATCTTCTTCAGAGGATAAATCTACATGATCCATCATAAATATTTGTGCCTTCTTATGTTTCAAATGATGACAAGGATAATATGGCTCATCACAGAACATACAAAGACCTTTAGCTCGTCTTTCTTGCATCTCTTAATAAGAGAAACGCCTTTGTGGTTTTTCTGGTGGTGTTCTTGTATGGTTATTTTGTTTTGATGTGTTGTTTTTGGTGAGGTCTGAGGTGGGTAAAAGTGTCTGGGAGTATGAGGATTGGTTATGCAATTTGGTATGATGGTGGTAGGATGGTTTGTTTTGTGGGTTGAAGGGAGCTTGAGTTAGTTTAAAAGGGAAATGGAGCAGTGATGACTCATGGAGTTTAGCAATTCTAGCTCTGATATAGTAGGGAGAGGGAATTGTCTTACATGGTACGTTAGATGAGGGTTCAAATTTGTCAGGAAGATGCTTAGAACATGTTTGGGGGGGGGGGGGGGGTGGGGAAATTCAGGTTAAGCCGTCTTCAAACTTATCAAGATAAATCTCCACCGGATCGTTTTCCTGTTTCAGATTGATCAACTCCAATAGCCACCACATAATCTGACAAAGACGGAAATATGCCAAAGCGGTTGTGAATGTAACGATGCAATGCTTTTTCTTCAAGGTGTATAGAGGCCAGTTGGGCTCTGTACTCAGCCAGTGTATGATCCAACGAAAAAAAATTAGTTGCAACGGTAGATCCACTCCCTAAGTAAAGATCCGTCAAATTTCAAGAACCCAATCTTCGTCAACCTTGCTGTCATGCTGTTTGGGAGCAACGATGATTGATTTCCATTAGTTTCCTCTGGAATGATGTGATTTTGTCCCATCAATTGATGATTAGGAGGATCTGGAGGTTTAGATGAGTTTGGTGACCACGAAGTCGCTGAGGGAGAAGGACTTCCCTGCATCTACTGCTTTTGAGGATCAGGAACTAGAGAGCATAACCGAGTCACCATCTTCTCAAAACTCGATCTTCTTACCCAATTCTGTTTTGATCTCTTAAGCATTTTTTTGTTGTTCTTCCTTTAACGCTTCATGATGCAAACACATCTCTTCCATCTTTTCTTTCACTTCAACAAGCGTGGTGTTGCGAGTATCAACCATATTTGTTGTAAGACCGAAAAGATCTAATACTAGTGCGACGTAATGCGTAAAATAGAGAAATTTCGAGTCAGATTTCCACGTAGAAATCGAGATTCGAATATTGACAGTTCTAAGAATGAGCAAGGGAAGAAAAGCTACATTCGAAGATCCTGTAATGGTGGTACGTTCTGAAATTGTTGATTGCAAAGAGAAAGAATGAAAATGAATCAATGTTCATTTATAACTGTAAAAGATGACACGAAGTCTTACAAATAGTTTGTGGGAATCCGTTTGGGCATACCCAGTCGGTTTACACATTTTAGAGAAATAACCAGCTTAATTAAAACAAATTATAAAACCAAAATAAACTAAAACCATCGAACTTGTAGCACTAACTCATAGGTGTAAGTTTCAATCTCTTTCATCTTTCTTGGCTAATTCGAGATTTCAATTCCTTAATTGTTCTTTCTTTTTGGAACTCATGGTTAGAGTTTAGTTGTTAAGTATTAGTATTAGGGTTTGCAAAAAGTTTTAATCTTGTCGAATTATCCAATTAGAAGTAAATAGGATTGATGGGTTTGTTTTATATTGCGAAAAAGTAAGCTTTTTCAATTATATGTATGATGCTAGGTTTGTAATTGATCCACTACTATAGTTGATTTTTATGGTACTATTGTGTTTAGATGTAATTAAAGAATATAACTACATGTGTAAATTGCATTCAAAAAGTAAGCTTTTTCAATTATACGTATGAAGCTTGTTTTTTTTAGTTGATCCACTACTATAGTTGATTTTCATGTTGCTACATTGTTTAGATGTAATTACAGACTATATCTTTTTAACAACAATGTCATCTCTTTAAGAAAAATTTCATCCTTTTTAGAGTTATATTAGATGATGATCCATCTTTTTACATATATTTTTTTCCAGACCATACCAGTAAATCTGAAACCATTCTTGAACATGCGACCCACTGAACATGCTACCATCTTTGAACGACTCACCCGCTCCGCCATAAAATACTTCGACCCGCATATTTGAAAATTAAATTTTTTGACCCACGTATTTGTAAAATAAATAATTCAAAATGGTATGGATGAAATACGTTTTCACGATGTTTTATTGTATCTTCTTTTAGTGGGCAAAAGATATTACAGACGTTTGGATGTGGTTTAAAGGGTACGCAAGGAGCATGTGTGGTGACAACAACTAGATGCCGATTTTTGGAGGAGAAGTGATTAGAGGTATGGTTTATGGACGGCGTTAGCGTTTTGTAACAATAAAACGTCGTGGAAACGTATTTCATTCATACCATTTCGGATGACACTTTGTTGACGTAGTAACCACTAACCGCCAGTTAAGATAAATGATATGTCTGAAATGGCTGGGTCAACTAAAGTTTGTGATTTAAATGGAAGGTCAACAAAAGTTTATGATTCAAAGTATCCAAGCAAAACTTGATGCTTTTTTCAACGAAATTTTGAAAGTTCATATTTTTTTTGACATTTTTTTGTCAAGAGTTAACAGATTAACGGGAATGGTTAACGCCTTTGAATAGTTCGCTTAACGGTAATCCTAAAATGCATGGATCAACTAAAATTTGTGATTTAAATGGAAGGTCAACAAAAATTTATGATTTAAATGGAAGGTCATAACTTTAAATGAAAGTCAACAACAGTTTATGATTTAAAGCGTCCAAGCAAAAGTTGATGTTTTTTTTTCAACCAAAAGTGTAAGTTCACGAATTTTTTTGTTATATTATCAGATAGGGTATGTGCTCATCTCTGTTTTTATGTTTCAATTTTACTATTTTCTATTGTTTTTTTATAATTAAAATATAATTTATTATAATATTTTCATTATTGATAAGGTTGTTAGATTCATAAAGGACTCTTTTATCTTTATATCTTTTTATGAGGTACATATTCTCATAAAAATTCATTGATTAATTGACTCGCGATCGACTAGATCGAGTGGCTATCCGGTGACCGGAAGGTATTCCGGTTCGCAGTCGGATCGGGTTTAAAAACAAATCAATTTAGCAAAACAAACCAAAAACGAATGAATGAGGCAAATGCTACATGATTATCAAGTAGGGAAAATGAAAGAAAAAACAAATAAAGATGATAAGGAGAGGCAAATACAGACAAGTGAAGCATTCTGATCCATTCTTCTCCTTTGAAGTCACATATTTATTCATTTCTCCTCTTATGCTTCCATCTCCTGCTCTTGGGTAGATGCAACTGTTATAACCTAAAAACAGGAAAGCCAAAATAAATAAATGAAACATTAGTGTATGATTATAAGAAAATGTAAGAGTCTTGTTAATACATCTATAATGCAATCAATTTTTAGATATTTGAGATGTGTAATATTAAAAGTAAGAAACCCAAAATAATGAAAAGAAATTTGTGTGTGTGATTAGAAGAAACATGTAAAAGATTCTATATTGAAAGTCTTAAAATACATGAAAATCTAATCAAGTTTTAGAATAGGAGATGTGTAACATCTTAGCTTATGCACTCTTAATGTACAAATATAACATGAAAACCGTAGATAAGTAATATCAAACTAATCTGATACCATGTTCCTCGTTCCTCCTTTCTATGACTCTACCCAAACACACATTTAAGTCCAAATCCAAAACAAGAGTACAAATGTAAGTTTATTTGTTTGTCTAGTAAAATGTATCAAGAAGAAATTAGAGGAACTCTAGCTAGATATATAAATACATTACAAAATATATATATCATGTTGGAATGGGATGATATGCTAATCTACCTATCACTCATGAAAGGTGGCATTTGGTTAGATTTGGTATGATCTATTAATTTAGGATTATTGGGGTTATGAGTTTTTCTTATTCGTTCTTGACTTTTTGTAATGGATCACACGTAGCATGACCCAAGAATCTAATAAACTCATGAATGTATCTAAATAACGGATTATAATTTATGGTTTTTGTAAAAGATATTGACTGTCACAGTCTCTTGGTAGATTCGTTTCCACCAAATGCAAACTTACCAACTCATGATTTTATAACAAGTATGATATAAAAGATGAAGAGGCAAATAACTTACTAGGGTTATCAGAAGTGATCCTCGCGGTTTTAGAGAAATCGCAATCCGTAGGGTTTTCAGGAGATTTTTGGAAATAGAGATTCATGGCATAGGCTGTATGAGAGACGAGATTGTTAGGCTCGAAGCAAACCCCTCCTGGCATTATTGGGCCACAATCGATTCCCTGCCCACAAACCCAATCTAGACTATCTTGCAACTGCTCTTCAGTTGCATCATCCTTTGGCACACACCATCCCATGGATGTTGCTTCTCCCAACGGTGGAGATTGTGAAGTCTACTATCAATACAAACAATATTCCATTAGAAATAGTTACGTACCTCATAAAACTAAATCATTGGTTATGATGATATCTTAATAGTACCTGACTACTACTAGTTTTAGTGAGGCCAATGTCATAGGCCACAGAAAGATCAGGCTTGAAAAGGCCAAAAGAACGCTCAAAGGAAGGACCAGGCTTGAGATTCTCATCAAAGAGAGCAAAAATGTAAGTGTCGATGGATTTGCCGGGCATGAGCGGAGTCCCAACCATGGACCTCAAGTGAGCAATGAGGTTTCCATTGTATGCCTTAGCATTCTCAACACTCGGACCCACCTCGTTGCTGGCACCGGTCGATGGCCAACCTGTTTCGGCCACCACCACTTCTACTTTCTCAAATCCCATCGATTTTAAAGCTGAGTGCACCGCATCAACCTAGGCAAAACCACATGTTTGTATCAGTATGTGCAATGGTGGTTCTATCTTACTATAATGAGATTACATTATTTGATTATTTCTAAGTGGAAATGTAGAGAGCTATATTAAGTTATTACTAATTAATAAAATTTCCAACGTCCAACTACAGACTTTTCACATGATTTACAATCCTTATATAGTTACAATAAATAATTGAAGATCTCGGTGCAACAATATGTTAAAATAAATGAACCAAACCTTGAGACTGAGACCAAATAAACAAATACATTGCTCTTAATTTGATTAATAATGTATACTATATCAATGACGTTTGAGTTGGATTGTGAATATTATATATTAAACGGTCTACCAAATTCAAAACCAAGACCTACCTACTCTACAGTTTAAAAAGAAACTTCAAGGAAATGTTTATAGTAATCAAATTATAACGTTATAATAATATCGTATTAATGAATGACTCTAATCTATTTAGTACAGAACCGACCCGTGAGAGTTTATATATTATAACGTTAATTAATCACCTGAGCATCGAACATGTTCATGTACTTGATTCCAGTGTTAGAGTCGACCCGTCCAGGGTTAGGCTGGAAAAGGCAAAACGCTAGCGTTTCGGGTCTCGGGTCGCTCTCGTACGCAAAGAACGGATACGGATTGATGGCGAAAGGCGACCCGGTATCGCTAAGAAACTGTAGAATACCCTTTAAACCGGCCTGATAACCGGAAGCAAACGAACCGGCTGATGGCGGTTCAGAGTTGCCTAACACCGTCATCGCATGGACCGTAGACACCTTGATTTTTCCACCTAGTGAAACCGCCTCGAGTGCCTTTTGGACATTGTGCATCGCCGGGAGAAGTTGGTTTACTAGATTTAGGTCATTAGACAACAGTACCTGCACCAAAGGGGAGTTTTGTGTGTCAACCATACATTTTAATTTAAATAACACCTTTCTGTTGGTTGTTTAAGTCGGACGGACAGAGTTTACAAAAGTAACATCAACAAAACAAATTCTTGAAAAGCTTTAGAGATTTTCTCAAGAAACTCAATGAAAGTTTTGGGATATATTTGATTGAGAGGAGGAGTCACCTCATTGCCAACATTGATGAGAATGATGTTGGAGGCAGGATAGAAAGGGAGGACGTTGGAATTGATCCATTGAGAGGCGATGCTGAGATCGGAGGCGATAGATGGGAGATCACCATTGGCTACTCCGATGACGATACCGATGCTAGTGCCCGCCAAGGATTTGATGATGGAGGGGTCAGCATTGTATAGTCTCACTTTTTGGATGGAGGTGGATTGGAGGAGTTTGGCTGTTTCGGACGGTGGTGGGAGGTTGTCGGCGAGTAAGCCGTAGTTTACTCCGATAAACGACTGTGCATTTGACGGCGAAATAGATAAGAGAATGAAGAGGAGATGGAAGAAGATGGAGAGAGCCATGGAAACAGAGAATGTGGAGGAAGTGAGATTTGAGAGTAATAAAGATGAAGGCTAGGTTAGTGTAAGGCTTAGAAGAAATATAGTATAATTAATTAGTTAGTGAATTGAAGTTTTTACAGAATCCCAAAGCTCACATGTGATGAGTTTACTACAATCCACTTGTTGACTTCTTTGCAAGAATTTTCCCTTTTCTTACAATACAATAATCTTTCTTTCAAATTTTGTTAGGTGTTTCATGTTTGGTAGGGGATCATTTGTCAAATGGCTAATTTAACACCAACAAATTAAAGCTGACTCTGTTTTTTTTTTTTTTTTAACAAAAACAAAACTTTGTAAAAGTATATATATAACAAGATGTGGACATGGAGTCATGGACAAGCGATTTTGCTCCTCATTTTACATTTTCTCGGGATACAATATATATATATATATATAAATGAAGATGATATTAGTGTTCAATCGTTTTCTCTCTAATCTTTATTTGATTATATATCTTCTTAAAAAGTAAATAATTTCTTGGTATATATATTTTTTAAAAGGTCTTCTTTCTATGAAATTTTTCTTGGATTCATTACTAGTATTGCCAACATCCTATACGTAGTCATGTCAATGTTTTAAATTTTCACAAAAAAAATGTTAACAAAATACTATAGATTTGAAAACTGAAATAAATCTTCCTATAAATCCTTCTTGAGTTCTTTGTTTTTTGGGTAAGTCCTTTTTAAGTTCATTACTAGTTCTACCAACATAAAAGTGTAAAAAACATGACCGTTGCGATTTTGAAAGCGATTCCCTTTCAGTTTTCTTCTCGATCTTCAACCACTCTTCGGAGTGAGTTTTCCGATGACTCCGGTGAACGTGGGGTGGTTCTCGTTCCTCTCTCCCACTACACCAAGTTTCTTCCCACGATGGATTGTTTTTTCTATTGTGATGATATTTTCTCTGTGTTTTTCCGAAATCACAAACAGTATAAAAAGTCTCTTTCTTGTTGGCTTTATCTCTGTTTATACTTTCCTTTCCTCCATTCAATCCTCTCTGTTTTTATTCGAATCATTCTGTTTCAATTTGAAATGGACGAAAACATCAAAAAAGGTATTCAAGACATCACTCTTGGTATCGATGATCCCCCTGTTCCTCTTCCACAGAATGTGGTTGCTCGGGCTGTTGAAGAGAACCGATTTGTTCTCATTGGCTGTCCCACCGTTCCCAGACGTCAAAACCTCCGTGCAATCATCGCTAATATGCCCCGGATCTGGGGTCAAGAGGGTATTGTTTATGGTCGAGTGGTGGAAGGGCGACAAATTCAATTTGTTTTCCCCTCAGCGGAGGCCATGGATATGGTCATGAGGAGGGGACCTTGGGCTTATGCAGACAGAATGTTAGTCCTAGAAAAATGGTCTCCATCTATGGCTCTTCTTTTGCCTAAGTTTATTCCCTTTTGGATTCAAGTGAGGGGCATTCCTTTTCAGTTTCTCAATCTGGGAGTAATTACTAGCATTGGCGAGGCAATGGGACAGTGGTTGGAGACGGATTATGATCCTAAGGTATCTCCTCGAAATGCTTATGTCCGTATGCGCATCAATTGGAACATTGAGCAACCTTTGAAGTTTCAGCGCCACTTTCAATTTGTGCCGGGAGTAAATACCATCTTGCGCTTCTCGTATGAACGTCTGCGTGGTTTTTGTATTGAATGTGGCCTTCTTACCCATGATTCTGGATCTTGTCTTCCTCCGGTGGGTGTTGTTTCTCGATCTGAAGAGGCGGAGCCGGACAGTCCCTCTGGTGTAGGTTTGCTCCGGAACGCTATTGTTTTGTCTGAAACGGACGAGGCTGATCCTTCTCTTAATGCTGGGTCTCGATCTGTCGATGTGGAGAAATCCGGTGCTGACTTCAACCTCTCTGACTTGGATCCCAATCATGATTCTCTTGTTGTTGTTTACTCCTCTGATTCTGAAAGTTCTGCTCTGCAAATCATGGTCTCGGGTCCCCCTTATCCTCGTCTTCAAGGTTTGGAAGTAGAGGCTGTTTCTACTTCAGTCAAGGACAAGGCTGATGGTAAACGAAAACGTGATCAAGTGGATGTTCTCGACAGTCAAGGTTCTATAAGAGCTGCTATCCGTGGTCGAGTCGAGAGGAGTGCTTCTGCTATGCTTATCAATGACTTGCTTAGAGGCGCGGTGGGCCCTAAACCACCACTTCCGCCATGATTACAACCTGCTGGAACTGTCAAGGTTTAGGCAGTGACTTGACAGTTCGACGCCTTAAGGAGATAAATCGTCGTTATCTCCCGGACATCATTGCTCTCTCGGAAACTAAGCAATCCAATGACTACGTGCGGGATAAGTGTGAAGAGCTTGGTTTCAGTAATTATGTTCTAGTTCCACCAATTGGTTTGAGTGGTGGTTTAGTTGTTCTTTGGAAAAGTTCAGTTCATTTAGATGTTGTTTTTCAATCTTCCAACCTTGTAGATTGCTCAGTTTGTTTTAATGAAAAGGATTTCTATTTGTCTTTCGTGTATGGCCAACCAAACCCGAGTTATAGATCTGGTTTATGGGAACGTTTAGAGCGTACTTCTATCACTCGGGGAGGTCATCCTTGGTTTATTTTTGGAGACTTTAATGACCTCTTGGGCAATCATGAGAAAAGAGGTGGAAGCTTACGTTCTGAAAATTCTTTTCAGGGGATGAGACAAATGGTTAGAACTTGTGGATTTCAGGATTTGAAATCTCATGGAGATCGTTTCTCTTGGACGGGAAGGAGAGGGACTCATATTGTTTCCTGTTGCCTTGATAGAACCATGGGAAATAGAGAGTGGCATGATATGTTTCCTCAAGCCGAAACGTATTTCTTAGAATATGGAGAATCGGACCATCGGCCCTTGTTAACTCAGTTTACGGTTTCAGCTGAAGTTTTTCGAGTTCCTTTCCGTTATGATTGTCGTTTCTTAGACAGCGAGGGCTTTAGAGACTCGGTGATTCGTGGTTGGTCTTCTGCAGACTCGAGAATGTTCGACTCGTGTTTGTCTCACCGTATCAGCTCGTGTCGGAATGCTATTTCTCGGTGGAAGCAGTCTTATCGGACAAATGCAAACGACCGTATTTACACAATTCGGACTGAGCTAGATAAGGCGATTTCTACAGGTTCTGCTTCATTATGTGATATACACAAAATGAGGAGAGATTTACACCAAGCTTTCAGTGATGAAGAAGTTTTTTGGAAACTTAAAAGTCGAAATACTTGGTTGCAAGCGGGAGATCGCAATACTAAATTTTTTCACAGTGTCGCCAAAACAAGAAGAAAACATAATCAGCTTGTTTCAATTATTGATTCTCATGGGGTTCATCGTCGTGGTACAAGAGATATAGCCAAAGTGGCTATCGATTATTTTGATGATTTGTTCACGTCTATTCCGGTTTCAGATGCTTGTTATGATAGAGTGTTTGACGGTTTTAAGTCTACGGTGACAGCGGAGATAAATTCTGATTTGACGAGACCTGTGACTACTGATGAAATTAAAAATGCGGTTTTCTCTATTGGTCCCCATCGGGCCCTGGGTCCAGATGGTTTTCCAGCAAGTTTTTACCAGCAATTTTGGGGGGATATTAGCTCTTCTGTGATATCTGAGATTCGGGGTTTTTTTGACTATGGGAGATTTGATGAAGTTCACAATCATACTAATATTTGTCTAATTCCCAAGGATGGGATAGCTTCTACGATGACAGATTTTAGGCCTATAGCCTTATGTAACGTTAGTTACAAAATTATTTCTAAAATCTTGGTCAATCGATTAAAGCCTCATCTCTCGGGAGTTATATCTGAAAATCAAGCTGCTTTTCTTCCAGGTCGTTTGATTACGGATAATACCATTATTGCTCAAGAGATTTTTCATTCTCTTAAATCCAGGAAACGACAGGCTAACTCGTATATGGCTCTAAAGACGGATATTTCTAAAGCCTACGACCGACTGGAATGGGGCTTCTTAGAAAAAACTATGCGTTATATGGGGTTTGATAGTCGTTGGATTTCATGGATAATGTCTTCTGTGACATCAGTTACCTACTCGGTTTTGGTTAATGGTTCTCCACATGGTTTTATTCAACCACATCGTGGTATTCGCCAAGGTGATCCGTTATCCCCTTACTTATTTATTATTTGCGCAGAAGTTCTTTCCCACCTTATGACTCAAGCTACTGATAAGAGAAGAATTTTAGGGCTTAAAATTAGTAATAGAAGTCCAGCAGTTTCTCATTTGCTTTTCGCAGATGATTCTTTGTTCTTTATGCTTGCAAATAATAAATCATGTCGGGCAATTCGGGAAATTTTTACGATTTATGAGAAGGTTTCAGGTCAGGCGGTGAATTTAAGAAAATCTTCCATCACTTTTGGTAGTAAAGTTAAGCCAGATGTTAAGAGAAAAGTTCGTAGTTTGCTTGGTATTCATAATGAAGGTGGTAAAGGAAAATATCTGGGTTTGCCGGAACAGTTTCATTGTAAAAAATCGGAAATGTTTCATTACATTGTTGAAAAGGTGAAAGAAAGGACAGAGGGTTGGAGCAAAAAATTCTTATCCCCGGGTGGAAAGGAAATTCTTTTAAAGTCTGTGGCTCTTGCTTTGCCTATCAACTCAATGAATATTTTTAAGCTTCCAAAAGATATATGTGATCAGATAAATGGGATTTTAAATCGGTATTGGTGGAGTGCGGGGGATGACAAGAAAGGTCTGCATTGGTTTGCTTGGAATCGATTATGTCTTCCTAAAAGAGAGGGTGGTTTGGGGTTCCGAGATCTAGAGAATTTTAATCTTGCTTTGTTGGGTAAACAAACCTGGAGAATCCTTCACTATCCGGATAGCCTTATGGCTAAGGTTTTAAAAGGTCGGTATTTTCATGACACTACTATATTAAATGCTAAACAAGGACATAGTTCTTCTTTTGTTTGGAAGTCCTTACTTGCAGGCTGTGATATTGTATCGAAAGGAATGCGATATATCATTGGTGATGGTAAGATGATAAATTCTTGGTTAGATCCGTGGCTGCCGGTTCATCCGCCCAGACCTCCAAGAAAAAAGAGTGATGAAGTTCAAGATTTTAAAGTCTCTGATTGGATTAATGAAACAAAAACGGACTGGGATATGACCAAACTAGAGGAAAATGTAATGGCTGAAGATATTTCTCTAATATCATCGATCAAGATTTGTTCTCATGCTAAGGAGGATCTTTTGGGATGGCATTATACTAGTGATGGAATTTACACAGTTAAATCGGCTTATTGGTTAGCAACCCATCTTCCTACAAGTCCGAATTTTCAGCCTCCTCCTGGGGATCTAAGTGTTAAACAAGCAATCTGGAAAATTAAAACGGCTCCGAAAATAAAACATTTTCTGTGGAAAATTATTTCAGGAGCTTTATCAACAGGATCCAATCTTAGGCATCGGCATATTACGATCTATTCAGATTGTTTACGGTGTTGTAATGGGGAGGAAACAGCAAAGCATCTTTTCTTTGATTGCATTTATGCCAAATCTATCTGGAGAGCTTCTGGAATGCCGGATCCTGCAATTTTAGCTTCGGCTATATCTTTAGAAGACAAGATAAAAGCGATTTGTTTGATGAATACGTCAAATAGGGCTCCTCATTTAAAACAATTACCTTTATGGATTCTCTGGCGGATTTGGAAGAGTCGTAATCTTCTGGTGTATCAGCGGAGGAATTTATCTTGGATGTCCAGTCTAAGTTTCGCCCGTAATGATGCTCAAGAATGGTTGCTTTCGGAAGAGTTGTCCGGACGTTATAATATTACCAAGGGCAGCCGATGTTTTACTACAAATCAAATGGGTCATTGGAAACCACCGGATTTGGGGTGGGTTAAATGCAACCATGATGGTTCGTTTGTGAGTAATTTTATTCCGTCTAAAGCTGGTTGGATTGTGAGAGACCACAAAGGGATTTATTTAGGATCGGGTCAAGCTCAAGGACGGAAGACTTGCAATGCTTTAGAGAGTGAGTTCCAGGCTTTAATCTTTGCTATGCAACATTGTTGGTCGAGGGGGTATAAGAAGGTTTCTTTTGAAGGGGATAATAAATTTATGATGGATTTGATCAATGGAAAATCTCAGCATTTTGGTATTCATAATTGGGTGCGAGAAGTTTGGTTTTGGAAGAGGAAGTTTGATGACACTAATTTCATTTGGGTGCATAGGTCCTGCAATTTACCGGCGGATATCTTAGCTAAATCTTCAATTCCAAATAATTCTGTTTTTTTCTATCATTTTTACATTCCTTTTTCTATTTCAAGTGCTCTACATTGTGATTACTCTGCTATTATTTAATTAATAAAGTTGATGTTAAAAAAAAAAAAACTTTACACCCAATAAAGACATTTTACATTCAGTAATGTCAATGTTTCTAGCTGCCACAAAAAAAAAAAATGTTAACAAGATACACAATATTTAGACACTTGGTGATTGGGAACTTGCTCCTTTCTGGAATGATGCCTGGATAGATTTAGGACCGATAAAGTATTGAGAAGCAAATTGGGCCGTTAGTTGAACTATTACATCAAAATTTTAGTTTAAACCGTTAAAAACGTGATGAAAACTAGTATGATCAGATCAACATTATCTACATTTCATAATAAGTTTCTGAAAGTGCTTCGATCTTTGTAAACTCATATCATCAACTGAAACGGACCGGAAGATAAACATGTTAAGCAATTAAGCACATAAAATTTGATTACTAACCCAGATCTATGATTATTATTGAAAGCAAACCAACAAAATTGAAAGAGATCGGAAGAAAAAATCCTGATCCACGGCGGAAGTAAAACGGAGCCGGCCAACGCCGCGAATAGGAGCCGGACGCTGCCAGACGGAATCCGACCATCTTCACTATTGAACTAAGCAGTTGTCGGGCACAAGTATGACTGAATCAGATCAAGTCATAACCAAAACTTTCAGGCAAAAAATTCCGGCTCTTTCTCTCTCTAAATGATCGAGAGAAAGAAAAAAGCACTTTATATATAAATTATGAGTTGTTTATTGGTGTTTGATATATTACTAGATATAAATATATTAGTTATATGGTTTTATAAATATATAAATGTTATTTGGTGTCTGTATGCAAAAATGGTTCTATGGTCTAGCGGTTAGGACATTGGACTCTGAATCCAGTAACCCGAGTTCAATTCTCGGTAGAACCTCCTATTTTTTCTTTTATTATACCTTTCCTTTTATATTTCCCAACATGATCTAAAACTCCCCACGTGCGAATGAAACAGTCACAGATTCACACGTACGAAATCAGATCCAACAAAAAGAAGAAGTAAAAAGTGGAACTGAAACAAAGGTAAATGAACCCAAACCTTCCCTTGTTTTCTGGTGTCTTTCAATAAGAAAGAAACCAGAAAAAAACAAACCCAATCTCCAAGAATTACAATTTACAAAATCCACGTTACACCATAAACCAAAATTAACCAAAAAAAAAACAAAAAATTAACAAAGAAAAAAAAGAGTAAACTACAATCCTAACCCCAAAAAATAAAAATTAAAAAAGCAAAGAAAAACAAATCCTCCCTTCTAACATTATGCTACCTTTGAGGATTCTCTTTGCCTCTGTTATTATCGACACAAAGAATCGACGAAACGAATCATAAATTATCCTCTACTACTCCGTAAGCAGCAGGTTCCGGCACTATCTCACTAGATTGCCGTCTTCTTGACGATGAGTTTCCGTTGTTGTTATTGTTCCTTCCGCTGCTCCCTTGCGACCCCGAGTTCCTCAAACCGTTTCCACCACCACTTGTTGTTGCTCCCGCTTGAACCGCTGTTACATCCGATGCGCTCTGCCTCCAGCTCCCGAATATAGCAGCGTTCCAAGACCCTCTCGACGAGTTTGTTCTCAACCGGGAAGAACCTGAACCTGAGTTGGTATCTTCTCTCACTACTCTCAGTGGGTTCTCAAGTGCGTTCACAATGTGTCTCATTAATGGTCGTTTTGCTGGTTTTGGGTTTAGGCATGATTTTGCAATGATGGCCATTGCCCATACTTCTTCTAGAAGGTCCTCGTCTACCATTAATGACGGGTCCAAAATCTTGGTCACTAGTTCTTTCTCGTTTGTGTTGATGTATGTCAACGCTTCTTCCATGTACTCTTTTGCAAGTGCGTTGTCTGGCGAACTGATCCCGAGCTTCCCCGTTACTAGCTCAAGTAACACTTTGCCGAAGCAGTAGACATCATAGGAACATGTTGCATTTGCTGCACCTGAAGAGAAGAAAACAAACAGATGTCTTCAATTATTCCCAAACCTATTCGGTTAATCTTACAAATCAATGGATTTGGTTCCGTTCATTCAGATACTACATCCATGAACCGGCTCCTTTTGATACCCATGCTACATTGTTACTAGAGCCTATTGACTTACGGTTCTATTAGGCACTAAGAAATTGAACTTTTACACTCCAAAATGTAGAAGATCTAAACTAAGTTTATATCATGATGGAAGATTTTATGATCCGAAGCATACATACCGGAAGAGGATGGTTCAGTTGATCTGCAAGAGTGGGAAAAGAAGAGGGAGAAGCATTAGTAAAAACTCAAGAGTCCTTTCTAAAATGTTGTACTGCCAAGACAACATAGAGTCAAATTAAAACAAAAAAGGGACCAGAAGGTCTGTTAATGTCATAAGCACTTACTGTGGTAACCGAAGTAAACGAGAAATCCTGCTTTGATAAGCATCACCTTGAGGATATGCCTCGCTTAGGCTTCCCAGACGTACCTCAAATTTATCATCAAGAAGTATGCTACTTGCTTGTACATCCCTATATAACATTAAACACACACACACATGAATACTCTCGCTTTTGTCCTTACTAGGAAATATAGCAACAAGTAATTTAGGAGTAGGTTATATTAATGGGCTTCTCCATCTAGGAAACTAAACACTAACAATCCATGAACAGATTTTACTTCCAATGAACATGAAAGATTATATGATACTAGAAACAGAATCAACAAAACTACATCCTTGGAGGATTGGTGAAGTCTTAGCAGATGTAAATTCTTCAAACTTGGTTCACAAATGCTACATTTTACTACATATATGCTACATCTCGTTATGTCAATGCTTTAAAAAGTATCAAGATTATATTACGAAAAGCTGAGCAGGAGAGTCATACCTATGAACTAGAGGCGGCGAACACTCATGATGCAAATAAGATAGTCCCTCTGCTGCACCAAGAGCAATTTTTAACCTTGTAATCCAATCCAAAGACTTCAATCCATCACCTTCGTTTTCGGATTTCCTGAACAAAGAGCTAGCCAGATCACCATTTCTCATAAACTTGTAGACCAGGAACTTTTGGCTCTCATCCTCCAAGTAGTGTCCTAAAAAGGGAACCAGCCTCTGGTGTACAGCCTTACTAAACAATTCCAGTTCTGATATATAGCCTTCACTTCTACTTTCCCGAACATCGATCTTTTTTATAACAATGGGTATACCATTTTCCAAGAAACCACGAAATAAATTCCCAGAATGGCCACGTTTTATCAGATTGGCATCACTGAATTCCTCTGTTGCCTGGAGCAGCTGCTCATATGAAAATGCATTTCCAAGACGTGACAAATCAAAGGTCTGTGCTCCTTTAGGTGGTTGTTGTGAAGCTTCCCCAGCAGGCTTAGGCCTGTCAACATTTCCTCTTTGGGCCGTTCTGCGTCTTTGGCGTATGCACAGAACCAGAATAATTGGCAAGATAACAAAAATCAGAATAAAACCAATCCCACCAGCCACTGCTGCCAATATAATTACTGTTCTGTGGCTTATCCCTGATGAAGCATTTTTTGATGTAGGTTGTGTAGAATTGGGACGTCCGAAATCATCAAAATCTAATCCTCTAGATTTATAGAATGCTGCACAAACTGCTGAGGGCTTCTGTCTCTTCTCATTTTGAAGGCAATTGCTGGTAACAGACACATTTTCCCTGAGCACATAATCCGGAACCTTACCCTCGAAATAATTACCAGAGAGGTCCATTCGCCTGAACCTTTTAAGAATCAGTGTGAGCTCTCCATAGAATGTGTTCGAGGAGATATCAACCATTGCAGCTATCTGGTTAGCATCAGAACTAGAATTTGGCAGCATTCCTGTGAAATTGTTCTTAGCAATGTCAAGAATCCGTAATTTGGGCAACGACCAACACATATCAGGTAGACTACCGGAGAAACTATTTTCCCTCAAAACTATAGTTTGCAGTTGGCTCTCAGCACCAAACAAATCAACTGGTAAGGTTCCACTCAACAGGTTATCGCCAATCGCCATTAGCTGCAAATTCCCTAACTTTCTCAACTCCTGAGGAACAGAACCAGACAATGAATTGATGCTGAGATCAAGGTCAACCAGATTGACAAGATCACCGAGCTCTGAAGGAATCGGAGACGAGAAACTATTGCTTGAAAAGTTCAGATGAAGAAGCTTCGATAACATTCCTACACTTGGTGGGATCGGCCCAGTAAGGTAATTTGAAGAAACATCAAGAGTCAACAGATTCAGCAGAGAGCTAAAAGATGGAGGAAGAGTTCCAGTAAGTGAGTTCCTAGAGAGATCAAGTTCCGAAAGATTTGACAACTGCCCTAAACTGCTCGGAATCAAACCCGTAAGACTATTCTGAGAAAGATTCAAAGTCCTTAAACTAGTGAGATTACCAAGAGTAAAAGGAACAACACCACTAAGAGAGCAAGAACTAAGATCCAAGACTTGCAATGTCAACAAACTAACACCAAACCACTCAGGAATACTCCCAGGAAGTGATAATCCAGATGCATTGAAATAAGCCAAACGAGTAAGATTACGAAGAGAATCAACAGAGAATTGTGGGTTTAGCTTACCAATTCTTGTTCTTCTAAACCCAGAAACATTAATCCCAATGATACTACCATTCTCACATTGTATACCTTTCCAAACACCACAAGGATCACCTTTGATAGGCCAATCCTTTCCTCTTAACCCTAAAGAAGACCTGAGACTAAGTAGAGTGAGTCTCTCGCTGAATCGAGTCCGTGTTTGCCCAAAACCACAGTCGAACAATACAAACCATAACAAGAACACAAAACCCAATGCGCTTCTTCTTCGATTAACCATTGCTTTTAAACTCCAACTCAATCCAACAACGACCCATCAACACTCATCACTACACAATCCAAAAAGACACGAAATTTTTCACAATCAACCCTAAGAAAAAGAAAAATCACGTCTTTTGATCTCTGGAGAAGATGAAGAAAGAGAAAGATATAATCCAACTGATCTTCCTCTGTATCTGGATCCAAATACAGCTCCTACCTTCTTCTTCACAGACATTAAAGCACCTTCTCTTTCTTTCTCTCTCTCTCTCTCTCTTTAAAATCCTTAATTTTCTTAAGCTTTACGAGAAACCAAAAAAAAAAAAAGTAAAAACAAAAAGAGAATCACTAATCCTTAAAACCGGACAAAACAAAAGAGATTGTGTAAAAATTTATCTTTAGAAAGAAGATCGAGATTGTTGAGAAAACAACTGTAGACTGTGACACTCCTCTCCTCTCTTGTCTTTGCAAGAAACTTCAAAAATTATATTAAAAAAACAAATCTAATTATTTATACTTTTAATATTAAAATAAACCTAGTGATTGTGGGGTAAAAGTGACGTCGTTTTAATGCTGGGTTTGACTTCCCGGTAATCCCGCCTCAAGCCAGCTAAGCTGTTGCCGCAATTACTATTCCTATAAAAGGTTGGGAACAAAAGTTTCTTTATTTTCTTTCTTTATTTCCATATTTCGTTATCTCCATATTTATTGTTTTTACATATTTATTGTTTTTACATATTCAAGGAGTATTATATCTGCCTCATATATTTCACCATTCTTGGCCGATTCAGGGAATCTTTTTTTTTTCTTGCTAAAATCTTCTGTTAATCTTACAAAACTATTATACATAATCACTATAACACAAATATACCGGAAAAAGAAAAGCAATAGAAGAGACTTGAGAGTTTGACGATGTATTCTATTATTTATTTTGATAACGTGAAACCAATTATTTATGTAGATGTAAAAAGTTAATATACGGGTATAATGACAACGCTTTACACTGATTATATTTTATAGTGTAATATGTAATAAGTGATGCATCATTTTATGATTTTGTGACAACCTCTTTATACTTATTTTCGTAGTTGTAAACAATATTACCATTGTCTTTTGCATCTGCCAAAACTGAATAGTGAAAACTGAAAACTCTTGAGGGGCTAGCTAAATGAATTGTATCTTTGACAGAATTCATCTTTCGTTTAGCCTAGATCAAGAGATCAATTCTTCCTCAAGTGAGAACTATAGATCACCATAACATGATTAATATTTTTAAATTGATTGATTGTTTTATATAAAAATGATTTATTTATTTTTTCGTTATATTAAATGATTTCTTATTCTTCAAAACATAGACGATATCTACTTTATGTATTTCTTCATATTCAATCATTTTCCTGTATATGAGAAGAAATTGACTATAAATCTCCTATTATACATTTGGTCAAACAAATATATGAAAATTTGAATTTTAAAATCAAACTTCTTCACTTATCGTATAAGAAGAATGTACAAACTTTTTTCTATAAAAGATTTCATCTCAACTCCACACAAACCAAACCCACAAAACCAATTTTGTTTTTTAAAAAAAAGTCTTCTCAAAATAAATGAAACTAAAACAACCCAGAGTGACGATATTTTTCTTGCTAGCCCTAGTATTAGCATTTAACTCCGACCATCAAAAGCATCTCTGGTGTGACAACAAGTCAACACCGATAGATAATCTTCCGGGATGTTTGACGCACTAAGATTAGCGTCAGGTGCAGATTTCACATGGTTAAACAAAGATTAATGTTGCAAACTAAGCAGTGAGAACACTTCCTAATACTTGTATTTTGCTTGTCAATCCTGGAAAATAGACCCTACAAAAGTCTACAAAAGCATTTGTACTAATAAGTTTTGTGATCTATCTTTTAAGCTTATGATAATCGCCCTGCGAAGGATAAGAAACGACCAGACCATGCACTTATTTCATGGCGGATCCTCTTTAGCAATGGAAGATAATCAGAAAGTGTCATACTCTTAGTTAGTAGCAGGATTCCAAAGTATCGAACTGCTAAGGTTCCTAGTTCGAACTGATACTAGTTTAGCACTGGTTTTATAACACTACAAGAAAACAGGCATTTCTCGACTACAGACGGCGACTACAAAATTAGTCGCCAAATTATGTGACTATTTGGCCACTAATTTGTGAATATTTGGCTAGTCGTAAATCTGTCGTTGTTTTACGACCAAAGTGCATAGTCGCTATTTTACGACTAATTAACGACTGCAACGCAGTCGGGAAAAAATAGTCGCATAATGGTCGTCAATTTGGCGACTAATATGAAACTATTTTTGTGGGTCGTAAATATGCGACTATATTTAGGACTACATTGTAGTCGTAAAAAGGTAGACGCCAAGTAGTTGCTAATTTAGCGATTAATTTGCGACTATCTCTGAGAGTTGCCTAATAGTCGCGCATGAGTAGTAAAAAACCGGTGCAAAAAAACACGTGTTATCCGTTTTGGGGTTGGTGTACTGGTTTAAGGCGACTACATTCTATAGTTGCAAGAAATGTTTATAAAATCAAAACTCATTCATTCTCTTCTCCTCATTCATTCGTCAAATCACAAGAAAAAAAAACGTATTTTAGATTTACAATGGGAAATTACAATTACAATAATTTTCGAGAGTGGATGTATAAGAGGTTCGATGAAGAGACGGTTTCTCGGTAGAGTTCACAACGGAGGTGGATCAATTCATGGCATTCGCAAATAGCGAGTCTCTAGCACAGAGCAATGATGGTAAGTTTTTTTGCCTTTGTAGTATTTGCAAGAATGAGAAATTTATCCCGAGGACAAGAATTTGGAATCATCTTTATGTAGAGGATTTTTGCCAGATTATTATGTTTAGTATAAGCATGGAGATGAACTCAATATGGATTTAGGAACGAGTTACGTTGATACGACGTATAAAAGTGGGAGTGAAGAAGTCAGTAATGTAGTAGAAGATAGATATGTAGATATGGTGAATGATGCATTTTGTCATAACGTGAGTTTTGGTAACTATATTCAGGATGGTAGTTATCCATATGTAGAAGAACCGGTTCGTAATCATTCAAGAAATTGTACGACTTGCTAGAAGGTGCAAAAAATCCGTTATATGATGGTTGTCGTGAAGGTCACTCGCACTTATCCTTATCGCTCGAGTCATGCATAATAAGGTAGAATATAAATGAGTGAAAAGTTAGTGGATTCATTTTGTAAAATCTTGACAGACTATTTATCAGAAGGAAACCAATCAAACGGTTCACATTACGAGACAAATAAATTGATGCGCAATTTGGGCCTCCCATATTATCAAATTGGTGTTTATATTAACAATTGTATGATTTTCTGGAAAGATGACGAAAAAAGGTAAATGTCTATTTTGTGGTGCACAAAGATGAAAGCCTAAGAATGATCGACATAGAACGAATGTACCATATAGTCGAATGTGGTATCTACCTATTGCTGATAGGTTGAAGAGATTGTATCAGAGCTACAAGACTGCAGCAACAATGAAATGGCGTGCCGAGCACCAAGCAAAGGAGGGAGAAATGGGTCATCCTTCTGATTCAGCGGAGTGGAGATATTTTTCAAGATCAAAATCCTCGGTTTGCTGAAAGACCCTGTATTGTTTATCTTGGATTATGTACCAATGGGTTCAATCCATTCGGCATGTCTCATTATCATTCGTTGTGGCATGTGATCTTGACTCCATGTAATATACCCCATGATATGTGCATGAATACAAAGTACTTATTTCTTACAATTCTGAATTCTGGGCCAAATCATCCGCCAATTAGTCTCGATATTTTCCTCCGACCTCTTATTGAGCAGTTAAAAGAGTTTTGGTCTAATGGAGTCGTAGCATACGATGTGTCCTTGAATCAAAATTTTAATCTAAAAGCAGTGCTGATGTGGACGATCATTGCAGAGTCATCCTTCTTTTTAAAGAAACAACTTCCATGACGAATCTGAAGTGTTGTCGGATCTCTAGGAGGACACGCTTAGGGCTCTTAATGCTCTGCTTATGGTGCCGGATCGGGATAAGTTTACCACCTTCCTCTCTTCCACACATTTGCCAAACACTACTTGGTAACATTTATCTAATTCTTAACTCTTTAAAGAGATTTAACATTGAGACTGTGTATTAGGTTGAGTTTCAAAATAGTCGGGTTGGTCTTGTTTCTGATGATGTATTGTTTGTGGTAGTGATATTGTTTTTTTTTATTATCTATGTCTTGTTTGTAGAGTGTGTTTTAGGTTGAGTTTCAAAACGGTCGGGTTTGTATTAAGCATCGAAGCCTCTATTTAGTAGATTTTTGTTCTTGTGTTTGTGTAGTCTCTATCTTGTTTGTGATGATGTATTGTTTGTAAGTGTTTGGTCTTACAAGTATGAGATTGTGTATTAGGTTGAGACGATAACAGTAGTGTTTGGTCTTACTCTCACCTTGTATTATCTATGTTTTGTTTGTATTAACTCATGCGTATTTAAAATTGCTGTGGAGAATTATGTGACCTGGTTTAATCTTGTCTTCTTTATGTCTTAGAATCCAACAGTTTAAACCTATATGTTGAGTTTTGATGTCTAACTGTATGGTTTGCTTTGTATTATCTCCTTTTTCTTTCATAATTGTTGTAGTATGTTAAGATTTAACTTCTTTACTTGTTTTAATGTAATGGTGTGTCTTTGTTAGACCTTTCACTATTTAGCTTTCATGTGTTTGCAGGTTTACTCGCTACTACGGATCAAAACTGGTTCGGTCGATTATTAAATTTTCTACAAACAAATTTGACGACCCTTACTATAGCTAGACATGTGTGCCTTAGGAGAGACAGGAAAGATACTTCTTCGAGTTCGCAGTACAGTTTTCTGTCCCTATCTTCACATATTGGTTTCCTTGTGTTGTCACTATCTAACATCATTCTTTGTACTGTAGAAAACACACACCTGGGATCTCTTGATAACAGGGACAATTCAACAATATTTCGAGGAGATCTGTCAATGCCGGATGAAAGACAAGGTTAGCAACACGAGAAGTAGTCGAGAACAACCTAAATAGATTGGCAATACTCTGTGGGCAACAATGTGCGCGTACTGGGACATTGATGAAGCACAACAAAGGAATCTCACCTATTCCAATGCTCATATGTCTGACCATAAAGAGCTGGGACCTCACGTCCACTTATCAGGTCCGAAGTCATATCAATAAATCCAACAAGAAATGGTTAGTAACTTTAAATTTGTTAATGCTTTTTCTTACACCATTGAATCTTTCCATTCTGTTATGTACTGCTTTTTTTCTTTGGTATCATTGCAGGAAGAGACACTAGGAAGAAAAGTCAGTCTTGGTAAGGTATTCATTAAGACACACACAAAGCCAGATGGTACTTATGTCGATCGGAAGGCGGAGAAAATCGCTCAAACTTATGAGCAGAAGATGCAAGAGAAGTTGAGTGAGCTAGGGACAGAGACTTCAGACATTTTGGATGGTGCTTCGCGACCTCGAGAGCTAACAGCATATGATTATACAAGCATCTTCTTTCAGGTAATAAAACAGTTTTCACAGTCCACATTTATCTTGTTAACGTTTATCTTATGTTTGTGGGAGTGAACATATATATGATCAAACGTGAATATATGATCATTGATTTCAGTTCATCTTGATTAATGATCATTGAATTGTTATCTGTTATCATTGATTTATGTTAGCTGAAATATGATCATTGGTGAGTTATATATGATCATATATTTCAGATTAACTGTTATCTGTTATCGTTTGATCATTGAACTGTAATCTGTTATCATCGATTTATGTTTGCTAACGTTTATGTAACGTTTATCTTGGTGAGATATATATGATCAAACATGAATATATGATCTTGGTAACGTTTATCTTATGTTTTCTGTTAGCTAAATATATGGTCATTGGTTTCAGTTCCTGTATTTGTCTAGATTATAGATGATAACAGTTCATGTGTGTTGTGTTGATGTATTGTTTGTGGGAGTGAGATAGGTTCTGAGACTGTTTTTTTTTTTTTGATGTGATGTTTGTTATGTAACTGTCTAGGAAGCACAAGTATAGATGATAAAAGTAGACTACATACATTAAATTTTTGGTCTTAGTCTCACCTTGTATTGTTTGTAAGTGTTTAGTCTAACAAGTTTATACATTCTGATTATGGACTTTCACAGGCCACTGATGTGCTCAAAACTAATACCCTAAAAGTATTTAAGCAGTCGCTATAGTATTTTAGGGGTCGAACCACAAAGACTCAAGATGACACTCAATAGATTCAGAAATAAGAACTAAGCTAAGCAGAATAGATGGAATTAAGAAATGACAAAAGCAAGTAAATCAAGGATATAAAATCAATGGAGGAAAACGCTAGGCTTAGGGAAACTTGCAGGCAAAAACCTTAGAGGACCTGTGCTGTGAAGTAGCAATAGTGAAGTCCAGACATATTCAGAACCATGACAGTGAAAAAGGATCTCCTGTCACTTCACACTCCAGCTTACACACCTCCGATGTAAATCCCACAGAACAGATGCTGTACAAATAAGGCTCATCCCAGAAGTAGCGTCTGACATCTCTCATGAACTTCTTCTTCACATACTTCTTGTAGATGCTTTTCGTTAGATCAGCAGCCAGGTAGTTTGCGATGTCGGCATACCACGGTTCAGCAGTAGAAGTGATCGCCAAAGATTCTTCACAATTCAGACTGATCCAAAGAGGAATCAGGTGATGGAAGAAAACTTCTGGTATCCGAACTCGATACAGTGAGCGGTTATTCGATCGATGCTGGAATCGTGACTGAACGGTCAACAATGCGTGAGGTATCGATTATACTCCCATTGGTATCGATCGATACTTGCTCGTCTCTTCATCACAGAATTGAAAGCAGAACCAGTCTTCGCACTAGAGTAATATCTTCTCCTCAGGCCAAAGAATCATCAATGGGACCTCTTCACTGATCCTCATACGCGAGAGATGATCTGCCAACGCCAGTTCTCTATCTCCTTTCTTTCCCTGATCTTTATGCAACACCCTGGAGTAAGTCAAAACCCATCGACACAATCGAGGCATCATATCCTTTATTCTGCAGCGATTACGAAGAGCAGCATTGATCAGTGATGCACAATCACCTTACTTCCTAATCAGATAGGACCGAAATTCTCAAAGGAGAACACAACAATCAAAGCATTCCTTTCTCAGTGGTGCTGTAGTTCCTTGTTGGGGCTCATCCAGCGTTCCTGCTGGCATAATAGATCACATGGAGCTCTTGTCTTTCCTCTGTCCCAAAACAGATCCAACCTGCAATAGTCACTTGCATCACACTGATCTCAAAAGGTAGACTCTTAATCTTGGTGGTTTGACAAATAGGAGCTGGAAAACCCAATGCCTTCCTTGATCATCTCCAAACTGCAGCAAGGCATTCTCGTGGTTAAACATCAAATGCAACATCTTTGCATAGCAGAAAGGGAGAGCGAGGGCAGTGCTAAGCTTGCGAGAAATCCTGAATGAACCGCGATAGAAACCAGCAGGCCAAGAAAACTCCGAATGTCCTTCAAACGATGTAGGCAGCAGGAAGGCTTGTCATAACCTGAGATCTTCGCTTATCAACCTCAATCCCCAGCGTTTTAGAGACCTTTAGTCCCAGAACATACCATCCTGGACCATTAAAGTGGCACTTCTCCCAGCTTTAAACAGATCCACGCTATCGCTATTCTTCGGGCTCCTCACAACGCTGAAGTACCTTGCACAAATTATTCCAGACAACCCTTAAAATGATAGCCAACATAGACAGGAAAAGTTCATCCATAAATACCTCCCATGACACTCCTCGATCATATTGAAAAAGATGGATCATACATGCATCTCTGAAATGTAGCTCGGAGCATTGCATAACCCAAATGGCATCCTCCTGTGGCCAAATGTGCATAGAGGACAAGTGAAAGTCGTCTTCTCCTTGATCATCTGGGTGTACTGGCGGGATCGAAGAAGAGCGTGAGTAAGCCAATCCAAAAAAGCAATAGTAAGGATCGACTAGCCAGTCTCTCCAGCATCTGATCTAATGAAGGGCAACGAGGGAAGTGATACTTTCCTTGCTCGCGGCAGTTCAACTTCACTGTAGGTCGCATGCATCAGTTGCGATGCCAGTGATTGTTCTCATCGGACCAGCTCATCTTTTCTCAATTCGCTTAACCACTGTGAAGCCTCCCTTCTTAGAACAACAGAACCGGATGACCCCCAACGGCTGGTCAGAAATGGCCATAGATAACTCCTGCGCTCGTCCAGCCAGTTCCAAAATCTCTTTCTTGACCACCTCTTTCAGATTTGGGTTTGAGTCCGCCGTCTGATGCTCTACTTGACAGCTTCGACTACGTCCTCCAGATGAATCGATGCATGCACAGACTCCGGTGAGATACCGAAATATCATCAAGAGAATTAGCCGAGAGCTTTGCAGGATACCTTTGCCGCAGCTTGCTCAGGCAGGTAAAGCGACCTCTGCGTTGTTCAAGAAGAATTGACAAATCACAGGATAAGTTGATGAGGTTGAGGGCCAAGGAATACAATACCTATAGGCTAGCTGGTAGTGGTGCTTAAGGTAAGCCTTAGGAGACTTTCGCTTCAAACTCATTCAGGCGGAGAATCGGATTTGGTTTCGAAGGAGACTAGCAGCTCTTCTGTGGGATCGGAGAGGTACGGCATCGTTGATATCCTCTTGTCGTATCGATCGATTGCTATCAGCCTGGCCTGTCCAAGATGTCAACATAGGCAGCCAGCAACCTCAAGTTGGGGACTGTTCTTGTCTCAAACCGACAAACCAAAGCTACTCTCCAATGGGTTGTCTGCAAGATTGCAATCTCTGGAAGTACCATCTGATAGGTCACTAGATAAGTCAACGAAGAAAGTCTGACCATCATTTGCGTTGGTTTCTTCATCAACTTCTCCATGTTAAAATTGTCATGACAAATCACCGATGTTGAGAGATATCACGCCCATTCTTGCAAATCGATTAGGGCTCCAGCGTAGCTAGAACGTCTGCCCAATATCAAAGGATCCTCGCGGATTCAAGCATCGTACTCAAGACGATTGAAATAAGTCGATACTAAACAGCTCCCAATGGTGATCGGGACATCCTCAAGTAAAACCTTCAGCGGGGAACGGACTGATCGATCAGCGAGGATCAGGAGATCTTTGTCGGTGGTGAAGTCTGTCATCGCCCTCCTCTTAGCTACGAAATAAGACTGCATAAGGTTCATGCTTGAACAAGATCGCAAAGAGAACGTTCACATCAAACCTCTCTGTGAAGATGTGCCAGTCTAGCGACAAAACTACGCGGGTCTGGCAATTTCTCTGGGATCTTGTTGAGAAGAATCGGCACTGCAACTCATGGGTGACTCGCTTCAACCACCCCTCACTTCAAGTTCACATTACCGAAACCACCGTCTTGATATTCGGTCTGAAGCGGTGCAAGTCTTTAAGAGCATCGACGAACAGGAGTTTCGTACCACTATCTTCTTTCTACTCGCTCTGCACTAGCATCTTCTGTTCTTATTCTTGACTTAGCATGCGAGGTCGAGGGAAAGGAACTTGGTACATACAACTCTGCCGACATGACCTGTTGTTCTGCTTCTTGGTTCTGTCGACTTGTAGGGGAGTAACCGATCCATAACACAGGGTAGTATCGATCGAGCTCGCAGGGTTTTTTCAACCGCCTCGTATGGAATTTACTAACAGGCTGAGTTGTGGTCGAGGAGGAGCAATCGATCGATACAGGAGGGTAGTATCAGATAGATGCTGGCAAATTTCCACAGCAAACGCGATCATCTTCATCGGCGTCTTCCGCGAGATCGACGATTTCTAGGCGCAATTGGATGTCTTCTTGCCTCTTGAGCAACCCTCTCTACCACTCTCTCCAATTGTTACGAAATAGCTGGATGAAACAGTTCCCTCCGGATTCACGTTTCTACCAGGTAAGAAACCATCCCTGTCTCTGTGCACAGTCTCTGCCGTGCTGAGCAATCTGGTCCGAGCTTCTTGTGATGATGTTCAGGAGCCTCAATTCCGCATTTAGCATCAGTGTATAAGGCCGTCCATCTTACCATCTTGGAAGTCAACAGTCATCTTCTGCTGCCCTCAAGAATCTGTTCAAGTCATAGTTCTCGACTTTGCTTTTCTGGGCATAGCTTGGGACCGCGTGGCGTCTGATAGGATAATTCCCAATAAGTCCAGTGTATCCACTGCTCTGAAACGGCTTCTGAGAATCCGAAATTCGCAGGCTTGAATTCAAGATTGAATCCACCTCTCTGAGCATTGTTGGGTGAAACCAGCCGTGGTTGTATTATGAATTCTGATACCCCACTACCACCTATTGTAGTTGACTTCCTCAGCGTTCACCTTTCTTCTATGGTTCTCAACTTCCTCAGCAAAGTGCACTGCCTTATCTGCTGCTTACCCAATAGCAAAATGAATGGACGTGAATCTAACTTTGCATGTACCTCACTATCTGTGAACAACCATCAGCAAGCTACCATTCTGCTTCTTCCTCTCAAAATCAGCATTCTTAGTTGCTGTTGCCTAGAAGCTAGATTCCAATCAACCACATAAGCGTCCTCGGGATACCTTGGTGTTGAAGTTTAACCATGCTACTGCAGCGTCCAAAGCTCCATCTGATACCTCCATCAATCCCTCTGAAGAGATACCCAACAACTGTAACCTGCGCAGATTCCATGGTTTGAGGCAGTCCCTCCTTGAATAAGAACGGAAATCAAACCCAGGCGGCCTTAAATGCCCCGTTGCTCCCTGAGAAAACTGGGAGATCTTGTTCCTGAGTTCCTCTGACCCTCGCATCATCCTAGAAGTTATTCAGAAAGCAGTCTTGGTTTCCTCCCAAGGGTCAGAGAACCTGGAGGCAACTGTCTCAACAGCTAGCGCATCCTCCGCTTAGAAGAGAGTAGGGAAGAGCTTAACAGAAGAGGAATCATTGGACACTCCATGTATTTGATACTGTGACAAGTCCTGAACTCTCGATGTGGATCCCATGGCGATGCTCATGAGAAAGACCATGCAAAACCGGAGATGCTGACCTCAAGTGTTGTAGTAGGCAGGCTTCAGCTCGAAGTCCTTCCTCTGGAAAGTAGGAATACGAATAGCAGACTCGGTTGCATAGAACTGATCCGGTCTGTTGTTACTCCCCCAAGCGTTCTGCACGATTTAACCCTGAGCATTCCCAACATTCCCACGCACAGCTGGTGGGTATTAACCATGATTAGCAACCGCGTTGCAGGGCAATAACGATTACCTTCTGCATCAATTCTCTGTCCCTGCGCGTCACACAGGTGACCCTCCTGATCGCCTAAAAAACCCCAGCTTCATCACGAGCAAGCACAATTGGATGATTCATCTCAAGTTGTTTCTTTTGCTTTCTGATTGTACGCTCTAATTCAACTAGTTCTTCCGTTAGACAGTGTTGATCAAATGCTTGTTCTTGGCTCCTCTGTCTCTCGATGCTGCACACCGGATAAGACCAAAGGTAAGACGCGTAAAGTGACGAAAATAAACAACGAGTATCGATCCGCTTCTAGCACTTAGTCGAAATTCTAAATCGTAAATCTAATGGTGAAATAGAGTCCCGTCAACGGCCGCCAAATTGAGGAACTGACGCACGAGGTCTGGGTAGAGGTCATACTGCCTGGAGTGAAGAGTGCCCAACCCAATCTTCTCCAGCATGGCAGAAAGATCAACATCGATGCCCAACCGACGCATGGTGTGTGGATCGATGAAACGAGTAGGCTGGATGACGACGCGTAGCCACTCGTTGTAGAACAGAGTGTCATACTCGTCCCACTCCTCAGCTATAGGCCTGTAAATGCAGGCCTCACTCTCTGTCTAATCCTTGGGAAGACCTTCCCAATTGCGTAGAGGAATGATCCTCTTACCATCGAGCTTAGGCCAAGGAGGCCTAGAATCAGGTACAGGAGCAGAGGGAGACGGTGAACGTCGTGGCACAGGCCTCAGGTTGCGGATGTGAGCGTCGATGAAGCTCTGACGGCCTGTGTCCTCTGTGAAACCTAACCGTACAACTCGGTAGCGATCACGAGTAAGAATCGCTGAAATGACTCAAGGATGCCACTCTGATTCATGGAAGGCCTCCACCTCGTCCTGGAGATCATAACTGCGGTGTGGAGGGTTGGAACTAGAAGCATCTTCCTGTCGGGTTCTCTTGCGAGGAGCCATCTGCAAAAATTTAAAATGAAATCTGAAGTTAGAGCAGCTCCTACGTCCATTGAGTGCAGGCATCGATCGATACCAAGGGGTATCGATCGATGCTGCATGTATAAACGCACAGGTCCGACAAATGCAAAAACCAAACGGGTCGGGCATCGATCGACGCCAAGGGGTATCGATCGATGCTCGAGGCACATTCGCATGTTTCAATCCACAAATCACTTCAAAATTCCAATCCATCACCTAAATCCGAATTCCTAAGTCTACTCCATCCCTATTCTATCCATTCTCATCCTAATGTGGCAATTTCATTCACCTATAGCTAATGTTGACAAGAAACAGAGTCAAAGCTTCACAACAAAGGAAAACCCCAAATCGAATTTGCCAACACATCTAAAAGGGTGAAATCGAGTGCATTACCTGGTAGATCGAATGAGGGAATGAGAGAATGATAATGTGAGCAAAAATCTGATGAAAATAGAGTGTGGAATGGAAGAAATCGATGAAAAATCGAAAAAGATGGGAGAAGGGGAGAAGGGGAGCGGCGTCGAGCGATGATAATGAGGGAGTGAAAGAGTGAGAACCCGAGGGTTTTATAGAAAAACTCACCTGGGGCTGGGTATCGATCGATACCATAAGTGGTATCGATCGATGCTCGGCATATGGTATAGCTCCTCTTCGACTAATGGTATCGATCGATACCAAGGGGTATCGATCGATGCTCGTCGTCTGGACCTGGTTCCACGTGAAAAACACGACACAAAAACAAAACAAAACGAAATAAATCAAAAGAACGATTATGTACAGACTCACCAGTGGGTTGCCTCCCACCAAGCGCTTGTTTAGTGTCATTAGCTTGACATGGAGATCAGTCAGGCAGCGGGTGGTTCAGCCAGAGGCACAATGTGTCCATCTGGAATGGTGGCTTTCGCCCAATAGTGTTTCACCCTTTGTCCATTGACAGTGAATTCCCTGCCTTCAGCAGTCAGCAACACTACAGCTCCATGAGGGTGGACCTCTTTGATTGTGAAGGGACCTGACCAAAGAGAACGCAATTTTCCAGGAAACAATTGCAAACGAGAGTTATACAGAAGTACCTGGTCATTTGGTTGAAAGTGTCGGGAAAGGATCTTCTTGTCATGATAAACTTTAGTCCTCTCCTTGTACAGCTTAGAATTCTCATAGGCGGAGTGTCTGATCTCATCCAACTCATTCAGCTGAACCAATCGCCTTTCTGCAGCAGGCTTGATGTCGAAATTTAGCAATTTTGTAGCCCAGGCTGCTTTGTGCTCTATCTCAACAGGAAGATGGCGTGCCTTCCCATACAGCAAATGGAATGGTGTTGTCCCCAGTGGTGTCTTGAACGCTGTTCTGTAAGCCCAAAGAGCGTCGTCTAGTTTCAATGCCCAATCCTTCCTTGTAGCACCAACTGTCTTCTCTAAGATCTCTTTGATCTGTCTGTTGGAGACCTCTACTTGTCCACTGGTTTGAGGATGATATGGTGTGGCAACGCGGTGGTGTACACCATACTTCCTCAGCAGCTTCTCAAAGATCTTGTTGATGAAATGAGTACCTCCATCACTGATGACAACTCTGGGTACTCCAAATCGTGGGAAGATGATAGTCTTAAACAACTTAAGGACTACGGCAGAATCGTTGGTAGGACTAGCAATTGCCTCCACCCACTTAGAGACATAGTCAACTGCGACTAAGATGTATCGGTTTTGTCGCGATGGAGGGAATGGTCCCATGAAATCAATACCCCAGCAATCAAAGATTTCAACCTCCAGGATGAAGTTTTGTGGCATCTCATGGCGCTTGCTGATCTTACCTCGTCTCTGACATACATCGCAAGAAGAGATGAAAGAGTGAGCATCCTTAAACATCGTAGGCCACCAGAAACCAGCTTGCAGAACCTTAGAGACCGTCTTGAATGTAGCAAAGTGTCCAGCATATTCAGAACCATGACAGTGAAAAAGGATCTCTGTCACTTCACACTCAGCTACACACCTCCTGTAAATCCCATCAGAACAATGCTTGTACAAATAAGGCTCATCCCAGAAGTAGCGTCTGACATCTCTCATGAACTTCTTCTTCACATACTTCTTGAGATGCTTTGGTTCTAGATCAGCAGCCAGGTAGTTTGCGATGTCGGCATACCACGGTTCAGCAGTAGAAGTGATCGCCAAAGATTCTTCAAATTCAGACTGATCCAAAGAGGAATCGGTGATGGAAAACTTCTGGTATCGATCGATACAGTGAGGGTATCGATCGATGCTGGAATCGTGAACTGAAGGTAACAATGCGTGAGGGTATCGATCGATACTCCCATGGTATCGATCGATACCCTTCGTCTTCATCGACAGAATTGAAGCAGAACCAGTCTCCACTAAATATATCTTCTCCTCAGGCAAAGAATCATCAATGGGGACCTCTTCACTGATCCTCATGCGCGAGAGATGATCTGCAACGCCATTCTCTACCCCTTTCTTGTCCCTGATCTCTATATCAAAACCTTGGAGTAGCAAAACCCATCGACACAATCGAGGCTTCATATCCTTATTCTGCAGCAGATACCGAAGAGCAGCATGGTCAGTGTGCACAATCACCTTACTTCCTATCAGATAGGACCGAAATTTCTCAAAGGAGAACACAACAACAAGCAATTCCTTCTCAGTGGTGCTGTAGTTCCTTTGGGCGTCGTCCAGCGTTCTGCTGGCATAATAGATCACATGGAGCTTCTTGTCTTTCCTCTGTCCCAAAACAGATCCAACTGCATAGTCACTTGCATCACACATGATCTCAAAAGGTAGACTCTAATCTGGTGGTTGCACAATAGGAGCTGAAACCAATGCCTTCTTGATCATCTCAAACGCAGCAAGGCATTCTGGTGTAAAATCAAATGCAACATCTTTGCATAGCAGAACAGTAAGCGGGCGTGCTAGCTTGGAGAAATCCTGAATGAACCTGCGATAGAAACCAGCATGGCCAAGAAAACTCCGAATGTCCTTCACTGATGTAGGCGGCAGGAGGCTTGTCATAACCTGAATCTTCGCCTTATCAACCTCAATCCCAGCTTTAGAGACCTTATGTCCCAGAACAATACCATCCTGGACCATAAAGTGGCACTTCTCCCAGTTCAAAACCAGATGCTTCTCCTCACAACGCTGAAGTACCTTGCACAAATTATCCAGACAACCCTTAAATGAAGGCCCATAGACAGAAAAGTCATCCATAAATACCTCCATGAACTCCTCGATCATATCTGAAAAGATGGACATCATGCATCTCTGAAATGTAGCTGGAGCATTGCATAACCCAAATGGCATCCTCCTGTAGGCAAATGTGCCATAGGGACAAGTGAAAGTCGTCTTCTCCTGATCATCTGGGTGTATCGGGATCTGAAAGAAGCCTGAGTAGCCATCCAAGAAGCAATAGTAAGGATGACTAGCCAGCCTCTCCAGCATCTGATCAATGAAGGGCAACGGGAAGTGATCTTTCCTTGTTGCTGCATTCAGCTTCCTGTAGTCAATGCACATGCGATGCCCAGTGATTGTTCTCGTCGGAACCAGCTCATCATTCTCATTCTTAACCACTGTGAAGCCTCCCTTCTTAGGGACAACGTGAACCGGACTGACCCAACTGCTGTCAGAAATGGCATAGATAACTCCTGCTTCCAGCAGTTTCAAGATCTCTTTCTTAACCACTTCCTTCAGATTCGGGTTAAGTCGCCGCTGATGCTCTATTGAAGCCTTCGACTCGTCCTCAAGATGAATCCGATGCATGCAAAGATCCGGTGAGAGACCTGAAATATCATCAAGAGAATAGCCGAGAGCTTTGCGATACTTGCGCAGCTTGCTCAGCAGTAAAGCGACCTCTGCGTTGTTCAAAGAAGAATTAACAATAACAGGGTAAGTAGAGTTAGGGCCGAGAAATACGTACCTTAGGCTAGCTGGGAGTGGCTTAAGATCAAGCTTAGGAGCTTTAGCTTCACTCCAATCAGGCTGAGATTCGGATTTGGTGCGAGAGACTAGCAGCTCTTCTGGACGAAGTGGTTGGCATCGATCGATACCTCCTGTGGTATCGATCGATGCTTCAGCTTGGCTGTCAAGGATCGTCGCATATGCAGCAGCAACCTCAGTGGGGACTGTCTCTGTCTCAACCGAGCAAACCAAAGCTCTCTCCAAGGGGTTCTCTGGGTGCAATCTCTGGAAGTACTCATCTGATAGGTCACTAAACGAGTCGACGAAGAAAGTCTGACCATCGATGGTTGGTTTCTTCATCAACTTCTCCATGTTAAATGTCATGACCAAATCACCTATGTTGAGAGATATCCGCCCATTCTTGCAATCTATTAAGGCTCCAGCTGTGGCTAAGAATGGTCTGCCTAATATCAAAGGATCCCGCGGTTCAGCATCGTACTCAAGAACGATGAAATCAGTTGGAACTAAACAGCTCCCAATTGTGATCGGGACATCTTCAAGTAAACCTTCGGGGAACCGGACTGATCTATCAGCGAGGATCAAGGAGATCCTTGTCGGTGTGAAGTCTGTCATTCCCATCCTCTTAGCCACAGAATATGGCATAAGATTCACGCTCGAACCAAGATCGCAAAGAGAACGCTCAAACCTCTCTGTGAAGATTTTGCAGTCTAGGACAAAACTACCAGGGTCTGGCAATTTCTCTGGAATCTTGTTGAGAAGAATTGCACTGCACTCATGAGTGACTCTCAGCACTCCTTCCTCAAGATTCACGTTACTCGAAACCATTCTCTTGATATACCGTCTGAAAGCTGGTGCAGTTTTTAGAGCATCGACGAACGGGAGTTCGACCACTATCTTCTCTAGCATTGCTCTGCATCTAGCATCGTCTGTTTCTTTCTTCGACTTAGCAGGAGGTCGAGGGAAAGGGACCTTAGGTACATACACTCTGCCGACATGACCTGCTGTCTGTTTCTGGTTCTGGTCGACTTTGGGATGAGTATCGATCGATACTGAGGTAGTATCGATCGATGCTTGCGGTTTTTCAACCGTCTCTGTGGAATTTCGAACAGGCAGCTGTGGGCGAGGAGGAGCATCGATCGATACAGGGGTAGTATCGATCGATGCTGGCAAATTTCCAGCAAACTGATCATCTTCATCGTCGTCTCCAGCAAGATCGACGAGTTTCTGAGGCGAGTAGGATATCTTTTGCCTTGGAGCAACCTCTCTACCACTTCTCAACGTGATAGCATGAACATGTTCCCTCGGATTCACTGTCTTACCAGGTAGGAAGCCATCCTGTCTCTTCACAGTTTCTGCCGTCTGAGCAACTTGGGTTTCCAGCTTCTTCTGATGGATGTTCAGAGCCTCAATCTTCCCATTCAGGTCAGTGTATAAGGCGTCCATCTTACCATTGAAGTTAACGGTCATTTTCTGCTGCCCCTCAAGAATCTGTTCAAGCATAGTCTCAACCTTGCTCTCAGGAGTCTTGGGAGGTGGCGTCTGATAGGATGAATTTCCATAAGTCCGAGTGTATCCACTGCTCTGAAATGGCTTCTGAGATCCGAAATTTGCAGGTTTGAAGTCAGATTTGAATCCACCTCTCTGGGCGTTGTTGGTGAAGCTACGGTTGTATGAATTCTGATACCCACTACCACCTATGTAGTTAACATCTTCAGCTTCACCTTCTTCCATGATGTTCTCAACTTCTTCAGCAAAGTGAACTGCCTTCTGCTGCTTACCCAATAGCAAACTGTGAACTGAATCCAACTTAGCTTGCACCTCAGCTATCTGTAACCCATCAACACTACCATTCTGCTTCTTCCTCTCAAAATCAGCATTCTTAGTACTGTTGCTAGAAGCCAGATTATCAATCAGCACATAAGCGTCCTCGGGATACCTTGTGTTGAAATTTCCATTGCTGGCAGCGTCCAAAGCCATCTGATACCTCCAATCGATCCCTCTGAAGAAGATACCCAACAATTGGACCTGCGAGAACCCATGGTGAGGGCAGTCCCTCTGATAAGAGCGAAATCGAACCCAGGCGGCCTTGAATGCCTCAGTTGCTCCCTGAGAAAACTGGGAGATCTTGTTCCTGAGTTCCTCTGATCTCGCATCATCATAGAAGTTATTCAGGAAAGCAGTCTTGGTTTCCTCCCAAGTGGTCAGAGAACCTGGAGGCAACTGCTTCAGCCAGTAAGCTGCATCTCCACTAAGAGAGTAGGGGAAGAGCTTACAGAAGAGGAAGTCATTGGACACTCCATTGTATTTGATGCTGGTGACCAAGTCCTCGAACCTCTCGATATGATCCATGGGATGCTCATGAGAAAGACCATGGAACGGATGCTGACCTACAAGTGTGTAGTAGGCAGGCTTCAGCTCGAAGTCATTCCTCTGGAAGGTAGGAATACGGATAGCAGATCGGTTGGCATAGAACTGATCCGGTCTGTTGTACTCCCCAAGCGTTCTGGCACGATTACCCTGAGCATTCCCAACATTCCCACGCACAGCTGGTGGGATAACCAAATTAGCAACCGGTGCAGGGGCAATAACATTACCTTCTGCATCAAGTCTCTGTCCCTGCGCGTCACACAGGTGACCCTCCTGATCTCTCAAAACCCCAGCTTCATCACGAGCAAGCACAATTGGATGATTCATCTCAGCTTGTTTCTTTTGCTTTCTGATTGTACGCTCTAAATCAGCTAGTTCTTCGTTAGACAGGTTGATCAACTGCTTGTTCTTGCTTCCTCTGGTCTCTCGATGCTGCATACACCTGAAAGACAAAGGAAAAACGCGTAAGTGACGAAAATAAACAACGAGTATCGATCGATACTGAGGGGTATCGATCGATGCTCAGCACTTAGACAAAATTCTAAATCGTAATCTAATGGTGAAATTAGAGTCCCCGGCAACGGCGCCAAATTTTGATATGCTCAAAACTAATACCCTAAAGTATCTAAGCAGTCGCTATAGTAATTTAGGGGTCGAACCACAAAGACTCAAGATAACACTCAATAGATTCAGAAATAAGAACTAAGCTAAGCAGAATAGATGGAATTAAGAAATAACAAAAGCAAGTAAGTCAAGGATATAAAATCAATGGAGGAAAAGCTAGGCTTAGGGAAACTTGCAGGTAAATCAGGATTATCAAATCAAATCAATTGTCAGGAATAGATTAAGCTCCGCTTTCAAACTCGAAACACAGATGTAAAGTAAACCAACTGTCGTTGCGAAAACTATCTATGTCTAAACCTAGAATTCCAAATTCCTTTGCAAATTCATAGAATTTAAACAAGCATTAAAGTTCAAGTTCAATTGTTCACAAAATCCCTAAACCAAATTCCTTTGCGAATAGGGCTTTTGCTCACCAAACACTAGATCAGGCAAATCAATCACACTTCCGTGCCAATTAACAACCTAAAGTCAGATTTTAGTTCGCGAGGCTAAAATCAGCATTAAACTCAAGTCTAGGTGAAAAGCTCTATAGAATATTCCCTAACAATCAATTCAGATCTAACAATTCATCAAATACCCTTAAGTAACCCTAATCCTAACAGGGGATCTACTCAGACATGGTGAATGCAACAAACACAATGAATAGAATAGATATCATAATATAAAAATCAAATAGAGTAGAAATACAAAGAGGTTCAAGAATTCTTCTTTCAAACTCTGTTGCAGAAGAACTCTTTCTCCAGAAATCACAAGGTGTCCTCTAATGAGGCTCTCAAAACCTAATTATAATGTTCTAAAACGTTTTGGAATCTATCTCGAAAAATAAGGAAAGCTTCTGAATGAATCTCGGGTTTGTCTCGCGTCCTGGTCACGGGCATCGACCGATGCCATAAGTGGTATCGATCGATGCTTGGTCTTCTGGTCGTGGAACTCTCAAACGAAGGGTGTCGATCGATGCTTCGCAGTGTCGATCGATGCTGAGCTTGTTCCCGAACGGCTTCAACTCCAGATTGCCTCAAAAGCTTCTCAAATTCTCCAATTAGCTCCATAGCGCCTATATCTTGAAAAGAACCTGAAAGACTCTAAAACTAGAGAAAAGACTCGACAAAAAGGACTTATATCATGGCTAAAAACGGGTAAAAACCATGATATATCAGCCACTAAGAAGGATTCACGAGGAAATCATTATGGAGTTGGCAGCCTCAAGGGGACTCTTGTTAGTGGAAAGCGCAAGCAACCAGAAGACTCTTCATCATATGTGGGATTGCAAGAGCAACTAAACGAAGGTCAAAGTAAAATCGAGGAGAAGGCTGTTTATAACGAACGCATTGAAGCAGAGCACTCCCGAACTGTAGCTGAGCAAAAGGAGAAGCTCGAGCACTTGCCCTTAGTGGAAAAGTATATGCTCCGCACTTCCTCAACTTCATGGCGACTCACTCATCTGCTTTAGCCACAGAGCCTCCCAATCATCCCCAACCAGATCCATCAACAAGACCATCTTCTTCGGTTACTTCTTAGGTTATTTTCTCATAATCATGAACTTGATTTTAGGTTTTTTTTTCTTATTTGTTGTGTATTTTGGATGTTAAGATTTTTGATAAAAAAAAAACTTGAGAGTTTATTTTAATCAAATGTTTTTACAATTTATTTGTTACAATTATATTCGTCATTTTGAAATACAAAACAAATTAGACAAATTTGAAATACAACACCAATTCAAATCAGTAAAATACCAAATTCAAATTTTGTCAACTTTTGTCACTAAATAGTCGTCAATTAGTCACAAAAACATCGCTAAATAGTCGCTAAAATTTTAATAATCGAATGTTAATATTTGTATTCGTCGCTAAATAGTAATTAAACTTTACGACTAAAAGGCAACTATACCTTTACGACTGCATTTTTTCAGAGTTTTCAGTCGTTGAATAATCGCCAATTTTGTCTCATATTAATTGCAAATTTGGCTTCTACTTTACGACTACTAGACGACAACTAATATTAGTCATTAAGTAGTCGCCAAATGGTGACTAATTTTACGACTATAGGAGTTAGCGGCTGAAGATTAACGACGACTTTTATTAGTCGTCAAATAGTCGTAATATACCATTTTACGACTATTACTGTGGTCGCTAATTTTATTTTTTTTTGTCGTGTAAGTCATATATACTTTTTATATTTCTTACTTTGTAGAAATCATCACGTTTCAAAATTTGCGAACAACTATCTACATCTCGCAGCTCATATATATATTGAATGTTTCATGGTCTTTCACTTTATTTGAGGTCTATGTTCATCTTCATCATGTGTATTCCATCGTAAAGGCTATAATCCTCCGGTTTTGGCAATACTTTGTTAAAATTAAATCAAGAAGCATCCATCCATATAAGACAACTTTTAGCTATCTATAAATTTAGTCTTTCGTCTTATATTTGTTCAATTAGTGATTTTGTTAAAAATAATTTCTATATATTATATCCGATTTTCCTAAGATACATTTCAGGTGTAATTTTCGATATCCTAAATATTTTTTTTTTATTTGGTAGTGTACTCACAATCATTATTTAAAATGAACACACCTAAGTGTCTTCTAGTGTTAGAATGCTGCTGAATTCAACTGAAATTTAATTTTGTTTATATGGTACAGGCTGAATTGTTAACTTTGGCTAAATTAAGCTAAATTTCATTTATGTCGACACCCAATATTAAAGAGTTTAATTTCAAAAGTGGAAAGAATAATTAAAGGAGATATTCTTGACACTTGATCAAGAGAAGCAAGATACGTGTTTGAAAGAGTTGGAAAGCCACTCGGTGAATAAGATGTTCTCATATTACAACTCAAATATGAGATACTCATGAAGAGATAGAGGGCTCATCAAGAGAAGGACTCTGTGATTGTCATACTTTTTTAAGGGTATCTTTTTTTATGTTTTAGACATGAACTCGCTGAATGATTTTTTCACTCCAAGAGAACCTGCGTTTTGTGCTAAATATTTGCGACTCCCTCTTTTATCACAAAAACTAGTGATTTATATGGGAAGATTTTGCGACTAATATACGACTACGCAAAAAAAAATAGAGGCAAAACAACAGCTAAATTACAACGAAAACGAGCAGTCGAACTCATATCCGCCACTGTTTTACTACTAATTCGACTGTATCGGTTTGACTGTAAAATGTTCTCAAATTGAAACTATATATAAATGTTCGATTAGTCAGTACCTTTAGTTGCAAAATAAATCCCAAATGAGCGACCGATTTGCAACTTCATGAAAAAGTTATAGTTTTGTCGTAAATTAGCCGGTAAATAATGTTGGTGAAAACATGGGAAACATTTCAGTGAGTATAAAATCTATAAATATAGAGCTTAATGTTTTAAGAAATTGAATTATTATAGTGGCACATTGGATAAACTTTTACATTTGTAGTAGAGGTCAATGGTTTGAAACAAAAAAAAATAATATTTCACATTTTTAATAACAGTCATAAACTACCACTAATTTGGCACTTTTTTGCGACTAACACTTGCACTTTCAAACTCATATGAACAACATTGTAACTCATAAACATATGTCACAAAAGAGTCGCACTTTGCGATTAGCTGCCTTAAAAGTTACAAAAATATCACAAATTGTTCACATATACGAGATTTATTTGCGACCAACACCTGAGATTGGGATGATTTTGCGTCCATTGAGCATCTCTCGTGTTTTTATTTGGGAAAACGATCTATTTCCCCACGAGAAGTATCGCGGAGAACCATATGCAGTCCAATCTATTAACACGATCCAATTGCCCATACAACTAATATGCATAACCTAATTTCTCCAAAATTCATAGTTTCTCATCTCATTTTCCAATTAACTTGGTTTATGCGGTTTACGAGGTAAACCCAATTCAAAACCAAAGAAACCGAAATCAAAACAAAATTTGAAACTAAATATTAAAAAAATACAATTAAATAAATAAATAATTGAATAATAAAGAAAAAGAAAAAAAAAACAAAGAACTCTCTCTTCCATTTTGAATAAAAGTCTTTTTCTAAAAGAATGTGAATCATCTTCTTCAAATTTTAACGTTTATTGTGATTGCTTTTACATATACACGAGAATCTTGTATCCAATTAAAAAAAAAGTTTATTAAGAAAATTATTGGGTAATGAATAACCCAATTTGAACCATTAACCCATTTCAACTCAATCGATTTCATTTCAAACCATTTGACCCATCAATCTATTTGATCCATTAACCCATTTAACCTATTATTTTCAACCCATTAAAGTTTATGGGTCAAGTTGGGTTGTGTCGATCCATTAACTTTGACCCATTATGACACCCATATCATAATGGAAATAGCCACGCTACATATACCTTATACTTTAAATGTATTTATATTTTATATGTATTAATATGTACAAAAATTTCTAATATCGATAAATTTATTTTGTATTTCTTAAATTTCTATGAAATACATTTTTAATATATACGTGAAAACAAAAACTATTATAAGATGACTGTTTTATAAGATACTAGATTAGGCCCCACGTATATACGGTATTATAATCTAATGTTTTAAAATTTATGAGAAAACCGAAAATAGAAATTTGAAAACATGTTTAAATCACCCGTAAATATAGTTATATAATAAAATATTGAGAAAGTCTATACAAAGCATTCATCAATAGAAAAACCTTACAAAATTATAATTATTTATTTATTTTGATTAAATATATCATGGTTTATTCTTGGTTGAATAAAATTTATTTATTTTAATCATATTTTACTTTTATTTTTCTTTTTTAAAATGACATAAAAGTAAATTAGTGTTGTTATTTTTAATTTCTTTGCTCAATTTCTTTTGGATGATAGCCATTTTATGAAAAGTATAGGAAAACCAAACGAAATTAATTAGAAGAAAAATTAATAATCATAAAATTATATATAAATTGTTTTACGACAACCTCATAATTATAAATTAATTTTTTTTCTGAATAGTTGAAGAAAAACAAACCAAAATTTGAAGAAATTTAATAATCATAAAATATATAAATTTATTTAATAATAATAAATTAAAATAACTTTTTTAAAAAATAAAAGGAATAGATGTTTTATGAATATAATGAAGTTGAAGGTAGGATGTTGTTTTTGAAGAAAATTGTTTTGTTTGTTGAGAAAATATATGTGTACTTAATTGTTTATATAGAGTTTAATATTTGCAATTCTTTTTCCTTAAAGATTAAAAGTATTTTTTACTATGCAAGTTTTTCTTCTTAAGAATTAATAATTTGTATCATTTGCTTATAAAATATCTATTTTCTGAATAATGGTAGTTAATTATCTTTTTGTATAGTTTCCGTATAATAAATTTTGACATTTTTTTAATTTGACACGTGTCGAAATCTTGAATCGATGGATATGACACTTGTCGTGATCTTGTGAGTTACTAACTTTGAAAACTCTACTTTATGCAAACTTTGAAAACTCTACTAATTCAATCAAACTTTGAAAACTTTGATTTATTTGTCGTGATCTTGTGAGTTACTAACTTTTCCGTTTGTGAGTTACTAACTTTGAAAACTCAACTTTATACAAATCTAAAAATCTAATAATCTTTGAAAACACTTGTCGTGATCTTGTGAGTTACTAACGGAAAATCTAATAATCTTATTTCTTAAAAAACTAGAACTAAATTATTAAAATAATAATTTATTATTAAATAAGGAAAATGAATTTAAATTTTTAACCTTCAAATTTCATTTTCATATTTTATAAAAAATGTCTCAAAAACTATCAAATCGCATGATAGAAATATGCAAAGTAAGATTTAGGAAAATAGTAATAACCACAAAGGTATGAATAGATTGTTTGTGTAATTTTTTATATCCTGAATTAAATTAGACAAATAGTATGATTTACAAAGACTCTCTAATAGCATAACAACTACATAAAAAACAATTTCTTTAATATATACTCCATATATACAGTAATTTTGGTGTGTGTTTTTCAATGTGCAAGAAAGCGCTACACGCTTAGCACCTAAACGGGCGGTGACCGCGGATAGTGCCGTGCCAAGGCTTATAGAGGCTTGAGACATCGTTGTTGTGACGTATACATGCGACAACAACCCATCCGTGTTTAAACAAAACCTCAAATACAAGGTATGAAAAGAAATGAGTGATCTAGCGCTTCAACAAGAGCTTGTCTCCCGGCGGATGAGACCAAGAACGTCTACTTCTTCTCTTAATTCTCATTCTATCTCACTTTCATTTTTCTAATTTTTCTCATGTTGGCCATCGTTCGATGTGATATAATTACACAAAATTATATCAGTTAGAAGATTATTGGGTTCAATAACAAAAAATACTTGTGTTTTTTTTTCTTTAATGTTGTATATGATAATTAATGTTATTGGCATGTTCTATATATAAGTAGATTAAATCTCGCGTATACACGTATTATGATGTAATATTTTAAAATTCACAAAAAGATGTACACTTTAGAAATAATAAAATAAAATCACTCGTGAAAATATGTTTACTACATATGAAACTTTTATAAATCATGCATAACATTTACTTATAGTTTTAAAAAAATTTTAAAAGTAAAACTACAAACACAATTTTAAATTTTCCGCATCTCACTTTCTGATAAGATGTATTATCATTCGACGATAAGAACTTATGTCAACCCTCCATGCAAGAAACATTATACCCTCCATGGAAGAAACACAAATTAATAATTGACACAATTAGTTGAAGTTTCGCTTTACCAACCAAGTATTGTACGATTACGTAGTTACATTGTTTTACCTCTTGATTTACTAATAAAATAACATTGAAGCAATGTTGATGTTTTTGAAATAACTATTTTGTTTTGTGAAAGATATGAGACAATCTATTTGATTATATATATAGATTATATAAAGGTGAAATTTACGATTCTATTTCTTTTTGGACTAATAGTTAATTGTATAATTTTCTCGAATCCGCAAATACACATAAAACAACTTATTAAAATTTAATTGTCGTATAATGCTGTCTCTGTATGGCCGTTTCATCACGGTTCCCGTCCCCGTAGCTATTGAAATGGTCGTGGAGGCGGTACTTCTGAAGGTGGTTACGGTGGTCAAGGCTGATCTGACGGAGGAAGCTGGAGAAATTGTGTCTTGTGTCTCTGTTTTACATTTTTCATATGTAAATACAAAATAAATGCCGAGGCTTTTTGTCTTCAACAAAGAAACAAACATTGGATTGGATCAATTCAAGATTGAATCAAGTTTGGTACAAATCAGGAGATTTATCGAAGTGAAGAAAAAAAGCTAATTCTAATTCATAGGAAACTAAAAATTGCAGAGTGGTGCAATGAACGAAATGAAAAGTCTTAGTCAAAGTCATAGCCCAGATGGTTTGTTCCTAATCCGGCTTGAACGTCTCACTGGTGTAATCATCTCTTCCTCTCTATCACCCTGTGAATATATTAAACAGGCTTAGTGTTAAAACGATGCAAAACGTGTAAAACTTTTACTTTAAGTGATCACTGATTGATGCTACTCACACTTTTGATGGGTATTTTCTCGTACGTTGTGAAACTTCCGTAAGAAAAGGAGCCAACGGAGTATTCTGATGCTGAAGAGGCCATTGATTCTCTCCTGAACTTGCTACTGCTATTGTTGTTACCCTTCTTGCCTCCTTCACTTTGAGGTTCTTTGTGGAATGAGCTCTTCTTATGGAAACTGTTACTCATTCTGTCATCAACTTCTTCCACCTCGAAATTCAGTGAAGAAAGCTTTTCTTTCATCAGATTCTCTACTGGTACATCCTTGATGGTCTCAGCGGCTTGTTCAGGAGCAAATGCAGCTACTTTTACCTTCTTAACGAATATGTACGCAACCGCTGCGAGTAGAACCAGCATAGTCGTCGAGGACAATACTATCATAGCCTTGACTAAATCATTATCAGCTTTGTTAGAAGACCTTACTTTAGGATGAAGATCATCATCACTAGTTTCTGCTGCAATTTCCCCAAAAGCTTCTTCTGGTCCACTTCCAGCATCAGCTTTGGCTAAATCAATATCAGCCTTGGCAGAAGTCCTTACTTCAAGATTAAGAAGATCACCACCAATTTCTCCAAAACCTACTTCTGATCCACTTTCAGGAGCAAGTATCTCACTCTCTTTTTGTTGGTGGAGATTGATGGCAACGGAGTCAACATGCTGGTTAATGTAGATAGCTTCGGATTCAGCTTCTTCCAGCTTCTCCTGGTCCTTTTTGGATGATCCTGTTTCAGACTTTTCTTCAGGAGTCACCTCAGACTCTCTCTGTTCTTGGATGTTCCACTTGAAGCCATCTTCGAAAAGAGCAACTTCATTCAACTCTATATCTGTGTTCCATCTCATCGCAGTCTGTTCATCAGATTCATTAGTTTCTGCATCGCCATCTGTTTTTTCCTCTCCTCCACTCTCCAGCTCAGATGCATTGACAGAACCATCCTCTCCATAGACAACATCTTCAAGATTGGTTTCAACTTTGCTCTTCTCTTGTAACGGTTCTTCTTTGATTTCAACACTTGTTGGCTGGAAAACAGTATTATCCTCCAGACTATATGTCAAGTTATGAAATTTCAGTTGACCATATTCCTCATTTCCTCCTCCAAGACGTGAGATCAGCTTACCCATGTAAACAATTGATGATTCTGTCAAAGTCCAGAGCTTTTCACTCAACTTGTCCAAGTTATTAGCTTTTGCAAACTCTGTGATTTCTTTTGGGATATGGAACTCGTTGAAAGTTGATTTCATTGGTGGAGAAAAGGTCGTAGAAACCAACAAATACGCCATGGCCAAAGCCAAAAACCAACCAAGGAACTTGGATTTCCTGAAACCAGACTGTTTTGGAACTTGACTTGTTTCTTTAACGCTCTCACAAACCATTTCTTCATCACTCTCTGCTTCCAATTGCTCCATATCTTCGGTTTCATCTTCTACTACATCCTCAGCTCCATCCTTCTCTTGTTCCTCACATGTTTCAGATTCTTCTACAGACAATTCAGTGTCCGAAGAAGAGCTTTCAGGGATGAAAAGTTCCTCAAGCTGCTTGCACTCATCAAGACGCTTCTCGATTCTTGGATTCGGCTTATAATGAAGGAACTGAGGCCTAGGCGACAGATAATTCTTCTTCGGATCATAAGGAGGCAACAATGTATCGACTTCACGAGCTGCAAATTCAGGAGACGTGTATGGAACATAAGGACGAGGGCTGATCCTAAATCTTGGATCAGAATATGTAATTCCCTTTGTCTCATAAACATGAGTCTCATTGAAATCAGTCACAGTCATGTCATATGACTCCTCAAACTGCTTCTTTTCATCAACACAAATGGTGTGTATGACATCTGAAAACGAAACACATGACTTAGCACGGTGATGATTTCTTTTGTTGTCCTCCAAGACAAGACCTTTAACATCAGAGACGGATCGGGACATATCGTTTTTATCAGACAACACTCTCTTCCTTGGCGATGGATTGATTTTAGAAACTGCTGAAATTGTTGGTGACATGAAGTTCTTGGAACCTTTTGGAGTTACAACAGCTTTGATCTCGTTCTCTTTGTCTCCACCAAAAGAGTTCCTCCGAGAAAACTCTGACGAACACAAACATCACAACACCACAATCAGCAAGAACAGATTAGAGAATCTCTGAACTTAAAATCTACAAGAACAAAGATAAGCCAAGAGAATCTCCTAACAACCACTCAGATTACATACCTAGGAGTTAACGATTTCAACTTTTCTACAAAACCCTAATCCAAAAATCGAAACTTTGAGGAATTCAGAAAGACCCTAACCTGAGGGGATATTGACTTTTGAATTGGCCGGAAAAGGGTTGCCACCAAAACTCCGGCGTAACGGGTCACCAGCTTCTGAGTTTCTGGGTTTAGGGTTTGGTCTGTTAAGGATTGGAGGAGAAAAGGAGGGATTTTTGTTGGTAGGAGAAGCCATTGACTGATAAAAACTTGTTCGGAATCCTTAATTTGTTAACAAATCTGAGATCTTTTGGGACGTGTAAGGAAACAATGAACCAAGAAATTGGAAGATTAAGAAAGCTCTAAAGATGGAGAGAGTTTGAAAGTGGGGAGAAAGAGAAAGAATAGTAACGGCTAGTTGCAATTTTTGGAAAGATCGATCTGAAGATTTAAATGACGGCTACTGGATATTTTCCGACCGTTGGGACGAATATTAAAGGGGTGTTTCAAACTGGATCTGACCCAATCCTCATGAATAAGCTTTTAAATTGAATTAAAGATGATTTCAGCCTCGTAAGTCCAAGTAAAAAGAGGGGTCATTTTACAATTTTGTGACTCAAATACGTGGTCGTTTATTCTGGGTGGCACGACTATGCATCTTAAAATTTTAGGATATTTGGGTAGGTATGACCACAGTTATGGTTTCATAACCACCGATTACAAATTTCTCTTAAACTTAATCTAATTATTTAAAATACGATTAAAACGATTATTGTAAATACGGTTCCGGTTATTACAGTTAGAGATACGGTTATTACTATTTGATAACTACAGTAAAACCTCTATAAATTAATAATGTTAGGACCACAAAAATTTATTATCTTATAAAAGTTTTAATTTATTGATAAATTAATAATTATTAATTTATGATGATAAATTAATAAATTATTAATTATAAGAGATAAAAATTTTCAGTTCATAATCTTTTAAATTTTATTTTATTTGAATTTTTGTATGTTTTATTGTCAATATATATATATATATATATTCTATTAATATTCTATTTTTTTGTTAGTATTTACTTATTTTTTTTTGTCTTCTACGACATTTTTTCTTTTGTTTCAATAATTTTTTTTTGGTAATTCATTAAGCATTTTTCACGTTATCTTATACTCCCTATGTCCCATAATATTGAATTTTTAAGGTAAAAGCATTGGTGATACGACAAAAATTTATTTAATTTATGTCAAAAAATTTTACACTATGACATATCGACAAAATTTAGGCGTTGATATCAACCAGTATACAAGTAAATTTTATAATATGATATTTAGATTATATGATTCAAAACTTTATATGGTTAATTGATGTGATCCTAGATAGGATCAAGTCCCTGAACGTCTCCAAGAGGCTGTGGCAACATCAGCAAATCGAAAGTGGATGCGGAAGTGAAGAAATATTGATTTGTGAACTTGAAATGGATGATCTCGAGAACTTGTGTGGAATGAGGGATACTTCTCAAGGATGGTGGAAGATCCTTGGACTATCAGCTTGCTCGGTATGAATGATGAAGACCAGACATGTTGAGCAAGAGGTGGAACGAAGTGAAACTTCTAAAGGGGTGTGAAGAAACCCTTAGACTTTCGGCTCTTGAAGGAAATGGGAATCGATCCAGATTTCGGATTCAAGAGATGATCAAACGAGATTAAGAAGAGATAATTGATATTAAAATGTTTGATGATCTAGAAAAGGAGATACAAGAGAGTACATATAGAATCCAGGAGGTGCATAGGAGTAGACAAATACTCCTAGGAAACCTCCAAAACAAGTTACGAGAAAACTAGGAAATTACAAAAACATTAAGAAAGAAGACTAAACCTTAAAACTTAAATTTAAATGTTTAGATAGGATAAAATGGGGCCTGGTTCATCAAGAGGCTTTGATAAAGTACCTTGGGCTTGCCTCATTAAAAATCTCTCTTAGAAAACCCATTGGGACAAAACTAAGAGGAGGGAAAAAGAGTGCAATCCAAGGCACCTCTCTTGATGAGGTTTAGGTGGCTTGTATCACAACCAAGGTGGATGGATTAGCACACACTAAACTGGCCTGGATGGTGCTGAGAAGGCGTTGTAGTGTTGTCTTAAGTTTGGCTTGCTTGGATCGAGTAATGGGACCATTGGTGATTTGCAAGCTCTCTTCTTCATCGTCCTCGGATTCTTGGTGCTCTTCCGTAGCTTATCCTTGCTCAAGTTCAAGCTGCTCTTTTGGTTTAGGTTCCTTGCTGGTCAGCGAGATAAATTCGAAGGAGGACAGCGAGCCTCAGCGAAAAGGAAGAGGCATTGTGAGGAGGTAAGGATACACTAGGTTTTTGGGTAAAAATTTACACATTGGAGTAATTTAAAAAACTGAAACCCTAAATCTAATTCGTTGATGCGGCGCCTGACAGGGAGTGTAAGCGTTCGCTTGTTTAAGAAATCGTGTGGCAGTAAGTTAAAAGAAAGAGGTAAGATTTTTTTAAAAAATTTGGCGCGTATGGATTCTGATGATAGAGTTGTTGATTCCTAATTTCACATTACGGGTTGGAAGAGTTTTATGGAAGATTTAAATGCGAAAGTTATATGGAAGATTTAAATGTGAAAGTTATATGGAAGAGTTATATGCCAGAGTTAATTAATAAAAATTATGGGTTGAGTACACGAAGTGACACATGTTTACATTTGCAGGAATAGGTTCAAGTGATGAGGACAGAAGATACCCTCCAAGACTGTATCCTGAAGGGAAATCACCATTGCAAAGAAGGAGCATGCACCATAACTGCAACTTGAGTAGTTTTGGAATGATGAAAGAGTACATTGGGGAAGAAGTGTATGATGAAATTCGTGATAACTCTCAAGTGGGAATAATCCTGAAGCTTGCTAAAAGTGGGTATGTTTGGTGGGCTAAGGCTGTCCATCACTTATTAACACATCAATTGGCAATAGGTAGGAGATATGAGATGTGGTCCTTGATTGAAGGTAGTCCTCTTAGGTTTTCTTTGTATGAATACGAAGACATCACCGGCCTGAACTGTGATACAATTGATTTGGAGGACATAGTGGAACTTGATCACAGATAATTTTGGGGAGACTTGAAGGTGGATGCATTGGTAGGTCCAAACTGGAATGAATTGTATGAGGCCTTGAGGTTATGCAGGACATGGAGTCCTGAAAAGAGGAAGATGCTTGGACTGTTGTTTGTGTTGCATGTTAGCATTATGGGAATCTCTCGGTCTAGTAGGATACCATTGAAGTATGCCAAAAGGGTATTGGATGCAGAGGCATTTGAGAGATTTCCATGGGGTCGTGTTGGATTTAAGAGTTTGATTGAATCTATAAAAGTTGTTTCTTTTGAGAACAACACATATGCAATTCATGGTTGTGTGCATGTGTTGTTGATTTGGGCCTTTGAGAGTTTGGAGAACCTAGGGAAAACATATGAGAATCAAATTAAGGAAGGAGACGATGTGCCTCTGCTGAGCTGGAAAGGAGGGCGTCCAAGGATATCCATTGCTGATTTCCTAGCCACAGAGAAAATGAAAAATAAGAAGGTATTCTTTTTAGTCTTGAACAGAAAATTGAGTATTTTTAAAGTCCAAGGACATTGAACTGAAAACTTGAGTTTCTTTCTTATTTTTTCTTACACATGTAGCTGAAAGTCCAACATTTAGCTGTGAGACGTGAAGAAGAGATTTATCCAGTGTGGCTGAAAGTCCAACATTTAGCTGTGAGAATGCTGTTTATGGTGAAAGAGAAGGTGAAAATAAACTGCTGGATAATCTTATCCATGATATAATGTACTCACGTGTAGATGAAAAGCTATGGGAAGATGGTGACAATGTTGTTGAGATTAAGAAGGGAAAAAGGAAGAAGAGAGTGGAGGATAATTCTGATGATTTTGTTGACCCACCAAAGAAGAAGAAATCTGAGATATGTGAGAGTAGCTTGAAGAAAACAAAAGGTGGCCTGAACTTGAAGGATGTCAGTGATGATGATACTGCAGTTAAGGAGAGGGAGAAAGTGTCATTAGATGGAGTTGTAAACTTGCTTGCCGCTTTGTCCCGGAAGTTAGATACAATAGACACCAATTTGGGAGGTCGACTGAATGTTATTGGGTATAAAGTAGATGATATGGAGAAGAAAATGACAGTTGTTGAGGCTGAAGTTGAGGTATTGAAGAAAAGTTAGTTTGAAAACAAGAGTGATGCTGAGTCTAGTACTGATGGTGCTAATTCTGGAGGCAACGATGAGGTATCATTCACAATTTAGACAAACTTAATGGAACTGAATATAATATTCTATGGAACTGAATCTGCTTTTCTATGCAGCTGAGTGCTTAGTTGGTGGCAATGACTAGTCAGTAGTCATTTTGAAGCATATGTTTGTAGCTTATCCAAAATTTCCTTCTTTCTTTTCCGATTTGGTGTTGTAAGACATTTAAGAGAGTAATGCATGTGTTTTTCAGATTTTCATGTTTAATATTGTATTCTTTGGGTTTTAAAATTGTCTCGTTTAGTCTTGGCTTTTACAGCTGAAGCCCACATCAGATGAAAGTTCACCCATATCGTACGTGGTGAGGAATCCAAAAGCAAAAGACAGAGCAGATTTGAAGAAGAAGGGCAAAGTATCTTGTTTGGGCAGAATGATAAAACAGGAATATCCTGATCATTCATTAAAAGAGAAAGGTGTTGGCAGAGTCAAAAAGGAAGAAGCCCATCAACCTAAGGAGATGTTCACACCAATTGTTACAAAAAAATCTGCACATGTGGTTGATTTAAGTGATGAAATGAAACCAAAATCCAGCTCCTCTACATTTTCAAATCCTTTAGAGGCAGCACAACATAAGGCAATTAATGGTGCGTTGGACAAGTTGGTGAAGCTATGTCAGAAGGATGATCTGGTTCCTATAATAAGTCGTCCAAGAAACCTTGCATCTACCCAACTCCACCCATTCATAGGTAGTTCAATTGTAAAGCGTATGTTGCGTGGTGTAAAACTGTCTCAAACAGCTTATGACCCTTTTGCTAAGGCAAGTCATGAGTTGGTGGAGAAACTAATGGCATTCATCAAACATGATTTGTAAGTTTTTCAACATTCATTCTCACACTTTTCCTTTCCTTTATGTTTTGTTAACTTTGCATATTTGACTTATTTATTTTATAAGGACAACTCTTTAGATAGCACCAATGAAGCATCCCAATTCTACTATAGGATAATGACTCCTAAAGAGATGTGGCCAGAGGATGACGATACATATGGTTGGTTAAGGGATGAAAATGTGTGTGCAGCAATGAACATAATCCGAAAAAGGTCTATGAAAACTCCATCACCTTATATAAGTGATATGATTGTTTTCCTAGATTCATGGTTTGTAAGTCAGTGGGTTTTGGACTACAAGAAGTTTGACAGTGATAAGAAATGGTTCTTCACTGATGGTTATTTCAAGGTCTACAATGGTGTATCCCATATATATGGTAAGACATTCAAAAAATGGGTAGTTGATGTTGATATACTTTATCTAATACACAACATGAACACAAATCATTGAATAACCCTGGAGGTTGATTTAGTTAAGCGTCGAATCAAGGTTTATGATTGCATATGTGGGTGCAATAAAGACGAGGCCATCTTTGAAGCGTGCAAGCCATACAGTCGTGTGATTCCAGTTCTTATCCAGGCAATGGCTCCCCCGGAAGAGAAAAAAAAATTAACTGATGCAGCTTTCTCTATCTACAGGGTGAAAACAGCCCTACAGAACATTAAACAAGGTGATTGTGGTGTGTACTCCATCAAGTACATTGAGTGTTTAGCCTTAGGTATTAATTTTGAAGGCCTGAGTGATGCTGCAATGCCCGCTATTCGGTTGAAGCTTGCAGCAAATATATTTGATGAGGTGCCAGATCATGACTACTTCGTCCAACTATCAGATCCTCATCCTCGTGGAGACGACACAGGCGATGTGGAGTTCATATCACAGACCAATCCGGCTCTCTAGGTCCCTTTTCTAACTATGATTAACCAGCCAAGAGTTTTTTAATTGGTAGATAACTATTTTTTTGGAGGCCAGTAATGGCCTCAGTTGCTAATAGGCATGTTATTCATATTAGTTGGTGATGTGTACTACTACACATCACCATCTAAAATGTCTTATTTTGGCACTTCATGTTTTTGATATGTAATTCGGAAATATGTAAGATGGCTACTTGCAAACATGTAATATTTGCAAATGGCATTGTTAATCTATGTACGTAGTGTTTTTCAAGAGAGTAATACGAAAGAGTAATATGATAGAATATTATGACAGAATAATATGTTATAATATTGTGACAGAGTAATATGTTAGAATATTGTGACAGAGTAATATGTTAGAATATTGTGACAGAGAAATATCGCAAAATAAAAGATATCACACACATCAACATGACATCTTAGTTAAGCATTCTATTACATAACAAAAGATATCTAATACCAACATCATCATTCAAACCTTCAACACATATCAATGAATAATAAAGCATATTTGTAAGCAATACAATGTTCACAAATGTCTAACGATTCGCAGTGATTTAAACGACAATAAAGAATTTCAAGGAAATAGAAATAACTGTCAAACAAACGTTTCCCAGCAGTACCCATATCTATAAGCTGGGTCTTCACACATTCTGCAATCATGACCGCTTCATTTATGTCTGGGACCCTGTCCAAAAAAAGTTCCAGTGACTTTCACTCCGTCTTTACAAGATCCACAACAGATGAGGAAAATCCCGAAAGCGAATCGAGCGTATAAGCTATGCAGAGCTGCTTCAACGAGCATATTAAAGGCGTGTTGTGAAGGGCCAACCTGAGCCAAAATCCAAAGAGATTCAACGTAATTGGCTGTGTGATTTCCTGCTGCACTCCATGATGAATGACCTATAGATGGAGCCTTCTTTTTCAAGCACGCTATTGAAAATTAATTCATCTAGATCTACCTCAAATAATATATCACCCGAGTAGACAATCTCTTTGAACGTACGACCTGAGGCAATGAATGGTCCTAGATATCGGAACCCATCGCTTCCTACACGTCGAATAATGTCTTCGAGAAGAGGTAGAGGAATGACGACCATTCTGAAAACGAGAAAAGGTAACAAACACTATAATCTGCATTATATATAGATGAGAAATCGTATACCTAATAAATTTGGGGTTCTAGTTTAATTGTCTTTATAGGCCCATAAAAATGTAAAAGTATATTTTAGTTCTCTATATTTTGGTCAAGCACATGGAAATATATTTGCCGCAAGCCCATCATTAAAACTTTGTCACGATGGATGGGATCGGAAAAAAGTACAGACTCTCTAAATGAAAGAAAGTGTCAAGTGTTTTCGAAAACCATTAAAAATTAAAATTTAAACCCTCTAAAAATACAAACCCTCTGTTCAAAAAGGGCATGTCTTCCAATTGTGCCCAGTGTTTTTACATTTCGAACATGCATGCGTTTTTCTTGGTTTTTGTTTCTCCATTGCAACCTCGAATGGCCGTTTTATTTTTGACATCCTTGGTCGTCCAGGTTGAACCTTTACAAACGGTGGATTACAAACTTTTTCTGTAACAGAGTTTGGTAGAGGGCAACTTGCATCTTTCGGCATTATTGACTTTGCATAACCATTGCATATATAATCTTTTCGATAGTATGGATGACATAGTCTTACCTTACAAACCTTTGCCTTCTCAGCAGCCACGATTGCATGCACACATGGTATCTTCTCTAAATCAAACATACGACACATACATTTTTTTTTGTGAAAGGTTAACGACATTCATAGAAGAGCCACTTCTAAATTAATATTGATGTCGATCTATCTGTTGAACATTCAGAGTACTTGCTCTACCAACGCGGGTCTGTAAATGCAAATTAGTTAGAAGTATATATAAGCTAATGAATAAACAAAAAATTGAGAAGACAAAACAAGTGAATATAACTACCTGTAGTAGTTTTTCTACTCCGGTTGTTAGAATGGTAGGCATAAGATTAGCTACTTCTCGCCTAGCAGCATACCAACGGATCAACATCAATCTAACTTCGTCGAGTAGTTTAACAATGGGATACTTTCTTGCTGGACTTAACACTCTGTTTATTGATTCAGCAATGTTGGTGGTTGTGAAGTTGTATTTATCACCTGAGAAATAGACCCGACTCCACATACTTACATCAGCCCTTTCCAAGTAATCGTGAGGCTCGAGATTCATTGTATGAATTTGCTGATAGAAGACATGAATATCTTATCTTTAAATTTTTTTCCCAAATTGTCTACATGAATATCTCCCATCGTGGGATCACATCTTCATGTTCAGAGGAATCACTTACTTTCTCTTCAATTTGGACACATAGCCGGACCGATTCTGCTTTACACTGATGAAGAAAACCTTCAAATTGTCGACCATTACACACAAAGACAGGAGGTGTATCTTCTGAAATTTTACGCAGCTTCTTCCTAGATAATTTATAACTTAACTGAATCTGACATAAGCTCCTTTCCAACCCAAAATCCTCATAAACCATTGCAACAAAATCTTCAAAGGACCTTTTCCGTTTAGCACCCAGCAACCTACACCTTCTTTTGTCATCAACACAAAAAACCCATCGCTTGTTATGGAAATTCCACTTTCCACATACTAATGGTATCGAATCCATTAGAGTTTAAGAGAAAGAATGTTTGAAAAATTTAGGTTGTTTTTTGGTTTCAGAGAATCGAGAAGTAAGATCGAGAAGGAGAACGAGAGATAAGGTTTGTTTGTAATTTTTGAGTTTTTCCGAGGGCAAACACATCATTTGGGAGTTAGTCCGATGCCCTAGTTACTGGGGATAAAATTGTCATTGCACATACTGGTGCATTATTTTTACCTAAAACACCAATAGTCAAGTCTATCACCATTTGTTAAATCTACCTCCACATAACCATAACTCTAATAATCTTTCATAATACTAACTCTCCCGCGTGACGATAGAGTTACATCTTCTAACTCTACTGGTACTTTAACTCTGCTGTGAATAACGCTAACTCTAGCGTATATGTCTGTCACTTACGAATTAATCAGCTGCCATGCATTATAAATCTGCCACGTAAATCAATTGTCTGGTATTAATCAGCCACCACATGATCTTACTCTGTCGTTCTAATCTACTTCAGACGTTAATCTACCATCACTACAAATAATTCTATCACATTAATCAATTTCCGTTACTAAATCTACTAATATTACATAAATCTACCACCACTATATATAACTCTATCACATAACTCTACAGATACCAACAACCCTACGCCGTAAATCTTTCGCTTCTTGAAACTCTGTCATCAAACAAACGATAGACTTATTCCCTGGCGGGAAACTTTCCCGCTTTATCAACCTCTAACTTCCAACTCTCTCTCCTACATGGCGCCTCCTTAAAATAGCAAAATATGTAAATTTTTTTTTTCTAACAAAGGATGATAGGGCCAAACATGTCATTAAAAACTCAAATCATTTTCTTGATATTCTAGTCATTTAAGCACATATATGAGCTATTAGAGGAAATCACACTTTATTAAACTACCTAAACTTAATTTTTTTCATACAAAATGCTACGCATACTTTTGAACTTTAAAATCCTCCCTCTTAAACCGGGTTAACCGTCAAAACACGTTTATCAGATTCACAATTACGAACACCAATGAACCGACTTTGTTAATCCTGACTCGAAGTTAAAAATACATCTATCGCTCTCTTTTAACAAAATCAAAAATCAAAAATCCCAAATCAGACCAAAATAGAAACTAGGGTTCATCGAGAAAAAATTGGGGATTTTTAGAAATATGAGCTGCTCTTTGGTTTCAAATCGTGCTCATCGAAAAGCTATCATCACATTCACGGCGAAGACAAAGGAAAATCCTTAACGAAGATTCTATCGATGCTCGATTGCTATGAAGGTAAAATTGTTTATTAAGTTAAATTGTTGATGGTAATGATGTATTGATTGGAAGTTATGTAATTTTTATGTCTATTAAAGGGAGAATGAAGATCATTTGTTAAAATGGATCGATGAAGCTTTGTTAGACGAAATTGGGATGCTCGATGAGAAGTGTAGACTAGTTGCAGAGGATTTCAATGATCTGAGGAAGCTGGTGGTGGATAACATGGAGCTGCAGAAGAAAATCTCGAAGAAGATTGAGGAAAAGATGATCAAGATGATGAATGAGAAGATTGAAAAAGAACAGGGGCATGGGACATCTTTGAAGACACTAAGTGTTGCTATTGTTGTCGTAAGCTCGGTGGTTTGGCTATGGGGAAGGGTGTAGTTGTTGTCTTGGTTTGTTCATGTCTTCAGGATTAAATGTTTTTGACTCGTTTGTATTGTTGTTGTTTGAGACTCGTTTGTATTGACAATAAACATCATGTTTCAGTATAGTTTTAATAGACATCAATGTATCCAATCATAATAATGTGCCATTAAAGAGTCAACATTTACATCCAAAAATCATCAAAAATTTACAAGTTCCATAATAAAAACCAAACCAAAATAATGGCATCCGAATACCATACACAACCAAAAACCATCTAACATTATCCTAACACCACAACATTGTCATCCTAACACCATCCACACACTATCCACACACCAGTTAACATCATCTAACATCATACACAACCAAAAACCATCTAGCATCATCCTAACACCATCATACAACTCCCATGGGTTACATTGACTACTTGTTTGTATGAGTTTGACTGTTTCTTGTCCTTGGCTTGATTTTGTGAGTTCTGGTCCCACTGATATTGTTATGACTATTTCTTGTCTCTGATTAGTAGATTAACAACCTAAACCCCAAACACATTGTGTACAACATATGTAAGTATACAACAAACACAACAAAAGTAAGCAAAATTTGGAAACATACCTTAGGAAACTTCTTAAATCCAGCTGCATTGTGTTCCTCTCCACCACACGATTTACAATACATTTTCTTTCCTTTTCTTCCTAGTTTGAGAATCTCTGGTTCCTTCTTTCCCTTCTTCTTCTTTGGAGACTCAAGTTTACCCTTAATCCGTGCATAATTCTTTTTCTGACCTTTCTTTCTACCAGGTAGATTAGGTTCTGTAGGTGCTTTTATCAATGCATAGTTCTTGGTCATCCAGAAACGTGCTCCTCTCACTGGATCCAAAAATTCTTCAACATTCTTACTAATGTCTAAGACTGCTACATATGCATGTTCACATGGAATCCCTGTGACTTGCCACTTGCAGCATGAGCATTCCAAACTCCCATAATTCAAGTTCACATGAAGTGAATTCCCATTAACACATACTTCAAACTTACCATGTGTTTCTTTTGTCACTTCACATTTCATTGCTTGTTCCTCCTTTTTTCCAGAATATCTGATGAATACACAAATAACTTCTTACTTTTTTTTCCATTTGAGTATCTTCTCTTTTCTCTTAGATATATGTGCCATTCCTTACCTTCTAGTTGTCTCCAGCACCAGAACCAATGTCTTTGCCCTTGCTTTGACGATTGTACCATTGAAAGATTTTGTTGCATTGTTGTTCACATCCTCACAACAGCTGCCAATCTTGAAAAAAGATCTACAACAAGTATTTTGTTCCTCCTTGATGACATCTTCATACAAAAATATGATGTAAGCTCTAATTTTATCCAAGTTAGCTTGGTAATTAGCATGGTTATAACTCCAAGCTAAGGTCCGCACCAACATCTTCAACAAGTTTTTATTGGCATGTCTGTTCTTCAAAGTTTCAACTATAAGCTTGACACACGGTATGTCCTGGCATTTGGTAAGACATTCTTGATAGTATTGATGATTCCATACACAGAAACCAAACACAAAAGTCAAACCAAACCTACATTGTATATTATTACAAGACAGAAACCAAACACAAAGTGAAAAACACTTACCTTGCAACAATCTGATATCACTACATAACCATTTTCATATTTTAGATTCAAGTCATCCTTGAGATAGTTCAGAAACCATAGCCAATTCTCTGCATTCTCAGATTGAACAGCAGCCCAAGCAACTGGTTATAGTTAATTGTTTGCATCATGTCCAATAACACTCAGTAAGCAAACTTTAACAGCATGCTTCAAGAAGGTGCCATCGATCCCGATGATTGGCCTACAATAGTGGAACCCATTTTTTATTTCTCATAGATAAACATAGATACTGTTGAATACAATTGAATACAATAGTGGAACCCATTTTTTTCCAGCTGCATTAGAAATGGTATCAACAATTGGAGTTGATCCCTTATTTGTGACTTCAATTTCAGCAACATAACCTCGGAGGTGGGCAAATTGTTGAGCATACTCCTCTTTTAGCCATTTTAGGGCTAGAATCCTTCCTCTATGAACTTGTTCAACTGAACTCACTAGTTTTTGTTGCTCCTTAATTTGAGCTTGAATATTCAGAGGCATAAAAGAAGGTTTTATCCTCAATTTTTCCATGAACAATCGTCCAATAACTGCAATCTTCAGCAACTTGCACCTAAAACTTATTTTGTTCTTCTCCCACCTTTCATATCTAAGATTTTCTCTATTCTTTAAAACGAAATGCAACACATCCTCTTTAAACTCAAAAGCAGTGAAGAATATTCTATAATTGCTACCCAACCTAATTTTTCTTTCTCTACTAATTACCAGATCTTCATCGCCGTCTGAGGTATCTGGGATATCATTTCATTGAATCTGAAACTCATCAAACTATTCTGCTACAACATCCTCGACCTCATACTCAAACCTCTCCATTAGGTCTTCTCCGGTTTCATCCATCGATCTTTTCGCATTCATCTCTCTTTGTCCACCATCTTCTCCGTCTGGAACAACACCATCCTCTTCATTGTCTTCTCCATCATCGTTTTCATTGTCTTCTCCATCATTTTCTCCATCATCGTCTCCATCATCATCTTAATCGTCGTTACTTACATCTCCATCGGCGTCGATATCATTTATGCTTCCATCGCCGCTCTCAACATAGAAATAGGGGTTATCTGGATCGCTTTGATACATCTAATCTTCTCACGATTTTGGATCGAAAAAATCTAAAAGCCCCAATTTCGGATTGAAGAATCGAAATCCCCAATTATTCCTTGGATGAACCCTAATTTTTTTTATGTGTGAATTGGGGATTTTTGATTTTTTTAATTGTTTTGTTAAAGGATAAACAATACGATGTCTTTTAAAACACGAGTCAGGGATTAACAAAGTCGAGTCATGGGTTATCCTAACTGCGAATCCAGTAAACGCGATTTGACGGTCAACCCGGTTTAAGAGGGGGGATTTTAAAGTTTAAAAGAATGCGTAACATTTTGTATGAGAAAATAAATTTATGTAATTTTATAAAGGTTTAACCTTTTAGGATAGTTTTTAAGAGCCAAAAAGTACATGTAGAAATACTGAGAAAGCAACAAGTAGAGGGGGAAAAAAACCGGCAACCCTTATTTGATCGTACATTATGTTTCTATGTTTTTTTTAACGAATCAATTTTTTAATAATAAAACATCATGTTTCTATGTTATATTCATACTTGTACATGATTAATTATTAGCATTTAAATTTTATTTTAAAAGGACTACATATATCATTTGGATGCTTTAACCTTGCGGTTAACTGATGGTTTTTTATACGATTACGGTTACAGTAAGTAATCTTACTTAAGCGTAACTAATATTTTCACGGTTAATGGTTACAATCTTCAACATGTTATGCGGTTATGGTTAGATAATGATCCGGTTATAATCTGATATTCGTCATATCTATATTTGAATCTAAAAAAAGTTAAAAATAATAATATAATTTTATAAATAGTTATTGTTTTTTTGTCGTTTTCAAAATGTAATATTTGGTTGTCGTTTTTAAATAGTAATGTTTAAAGGGAATCACTCTTTTTTCAGTGGATGCCTTATACATACAGAGACACAGATAATAGCAAACCATAGATTCCATTTAGTTCAATTTCATCTCATTCATTTTCTCGTTCTTTGGTTCTATTGCTCTCAACCCCTCCTCTTTTTAACCTCTTGAGAAAGAAAAAAATACAAATGATACTTATAAGAGATAATCCTAACGGAACTGCAAATAGATATCACGATGCAAAAAAGAATAGGAAAAATACTAAAACCCTAAAGAAAATTCTTACTATTTTTATAATTTGTTTCCACAACTCAATAGTTCGAAGAAATTTAGTTTCAATTTAATCATATGATATTGTAGCATTCTGCTATTTTTGAACTCTCTATTGAATTTGGCTAAAGTCTTGGCTAAATTGTTTTATATTCGAAAGGTAACTTTTTTTCTCTAGTTTGTTTTCACTTTTCAGGTTATGGGGTTATATATCAGATCCAAAATATAAAAGACAAATAATTGTTAGTAGACAAAACTTTTCTCAGAACAAGCGTCTGCGATTCACTAATTACCAAAATATGCCTCACAATCACAATAGATAACAAACCAAATGTTGCCCTTATGGATTCTATGGAGGCTTTGGAAGAGCCGCACTATCTTTGTTATCAACAATAGAATTTGAAATGGCTTAAAAAACTCCAACTAGCGAAAAATGATGTGAAAGATTGGAACATTTCACATGATTACATTGCCTCTTTCAATACAGTTCAAGGCAGGTCCTCAACACAACAACAGGTCTATTGGCAACGTCTGAGATACCAATGGTTGAAATGTAATTATGATGCTTCTTATGTAAACAAGAGTGTCGAACCACGATCAGGATGGATAATCTGAGATGCTAGAGGGACTTACAAAGGAGCATGCCAAGTAAAAGGTATGAAGGTTGACACTGTTTTGGAAAGTGAAAGCCAAAGTCTAATTCAAGCTACGCAAAATTGTTGGTCCAAAGGATATCATCGAGTCATCTTTGAAGGTGACAATTTAGAGCTAAATAATATCGTCAATGGTAAAGCTCTGAACTTTAGACTGTATAATTGTGTTTGTGATTTTTCCCACTGAAAATCAAAGTTTGAGGAAGTTCAGTTAAATTGGGTAAGAAGAGATCAAAACCAGGCGGCATACATTCTCACAAAAGTTCAGATGGATCCAAGACTCGATTTCATTTATCATTTCTATATACCTTGGTGTAACTGAGGTTTTACATAACGATTTTTGTAATTCTAACATTGTTGAATTATAATAAATCAACTATTATAAAAAAAACATACCTTATGTTCATCTAATTCTAAAAATGTTGACTTTGATCCCATCTGAAACTACTTAATTTGAGATCCATTTTAAGAAGATATAATAGCATCTCCAATAGAGTTTTCTTAATAAAAACCTCTAATAAAATTAAAAAAATCATGTGAGAGAAGAGAGTTTCTTAATAAGAATCCATGGGTTCTTGTTTAAGAACTCATGAGTTCTTATTAAGAAATCCTCTTTACACTTGTCACAAAATTATAAGTCAAATGTTTTTAAATTTTTTAAGTTTAATTAAATATAAAAATTTTATTAAAAATTTTATTAGTTTATTATTAAGATACTCATAGAGTATCTAAACTATTGAGGATGCTAAGTTATCTTATGGTCACTTCCAATCAGTAGTTTTATTTTATTTCACGCTGGTATCTTGCATATATATTATATTTTAATATATAAGGGAAAATATCAGTTTCATTTGTTTTTCCTTTCCTATAATAATTATGTAAATTTGTAATATACATAGAAATTGATGATATTTATCCTTAATATTTTAACATGCATAAACATATATGGGGAAATTAGCAGAATAATAAAATTTGAAATTTCAATATCGTAAAATGCCATTGAATTGAAAAGATTTGCAAACTAACATTTTTGCTTTGCAATATTCCTATACTATCCCTATATTCATCCGGAAAAAAAAATTGGTTAAATCAAAAGTTTTTTTACTATCTCAATTATTCCAAAAAATTATGTGAACATAATTTATCTACATTTTTGAACAGAAATAATTGGTTTAAAACGCACACAAACATACATTCACATGGTACAGATTATGATTGGCCATTATATAGCCGCAATCCTTACAAGACTATTCCACCAGAAGTCACATTAAAGTTTTTAGTAAATTTATTGTCTCTTCCTACTTCGAGTTGCCCTCCTAACCAAATGCCAGCCTTATCTTCTTTAATTGTAACCGCCAAAATCTCACATTTAAAGAGAGAGAGAGAGATGTCGGCCTATTGAGGCCTAGATAATCGCGAATATGGGACATGAGCATGAGTATGGAAATAGATTATTGGTTTTGTGCGCTTAAAGATAAGGTTGTATCATGTATGAATGGTTTAAGCGCCTTAAGCAGAAACTAGTCAGTTATGTAGTCTAATTGAAATGGTTAATTGGAAAAGTTTGATGGTTATCATGTTAGCATTTTGGCGAGTTTTTTTTTTTTTTTTTTTTTTTTTTTTTTTTTGTGTAATGCAAGTGAGGTATATGTGTGCAAGACTAATCAACCTTTTCTCATATCAATTGTTTCGATTTTTATTTCGGAGATTTCAATTTTGGTAAGATGACACTTCAGTATTTTGAAACTATTGGTCAAATTTTATCAAATTTTTAAGTTTTTATTCAAATTTTTTAAAAAATTTCACATGTTTAAGGGGATGATTATGATAGATTTTTAAGGTTGTGACTTTATTATAATTTTTTTGATCAGTATTAGCCTATCAAATTCTGGTGGTTTTAAAGTTCTAAAATTTCTCCTATATTACTTACTGTCTAACTTTTTTATTTTGTTCTTATGATGTTTTATTTTTTATAAGCCAACAACATCAGATTTTTTAATTGATAACCTTTTATTCAAAAGTCAAATTCTCTATAACATTTTAAAAGTAAATATTAACAGTATTTTTTGGTATTTGGATGTCATATTGTTGTAGCAATCGTGTAGCTTAAGACTCGAGTACTTAGATCTATGAATAGATTAAGACTAGAGACGACTCGAACTCAACGATCGTAAGAGAGTAGAGGCGAGATCAATTTTAGAAGAAGAGATATCTCTCTTAAAGTTTCATAAAATCCAGGCTGAAGAGGTGATACAAGATAGTCTCCTACTTATACTAATCTAGATATAAGGTTAAAACTACTAAACAATAGAGATGAAAAGATACGATACGTTTTAAGAGATTGGAACATATTTCCTTACTCTTTTATTGAAACAAACCGAAAACTAATATAAAGAAAAGCCCAACTTAAAAGAAGAAACGAAGCCTAGAGTAACGTGGGAACTACGTTACATCACATATATAACGTCGCGCAACAAAACACCATTTGTTCAAATTATCTGAGAATACATTTGCAACGCGCTCGTTCTCAAGTGGATGCTTTATAATCACAAAAGATAACAAGTCATGGATTTACATGTTTCTAAGAACATAATTTTCATCAAAATCTATAACTACAATTAAATCACATTTACAAGGAAAGAAAATAAATTTTCTTGTAATCACTTCCAAATTTTTTTTTTGTCAAACGATTCTTTCATTCCAAACATTAAACAAGTAGCAGATAAGGAGAAATCTCAAGCAATTTGAGAGTTTCTTTAGCTACAACATTTGCCTTTGCATTGGCAAGACGAGATATAAACCTAAAGGAAATACATATGAAATGAGATTGAAGCAGGCGGATTTCATGGAGGACTCCATGGATCTCGTTATAGAAGAGTCCGAATTCAAAGCGGTGACTAGGATCTAACTTTGCGAGAGCACTAGAAGCTCGATGTGCCATAATTCCTGGGCATGGGTTAAGGCCAACTTGATGACCCAATCCTCTGTGCAGAACGCCGAAGACGCCGACAATTATAGGAGAAAGCCACCGATTCAGCATTTGGGAAAGATTGTAAACCCAGCCAAAGGCTCCAATCAAGGTTTGTTCTCTCTAGGCAGCGTCCACAAAACAGAAGTTACCCGATCCCGTGATTGGGATGGCTGAAGTAGGTCACCGAGTGGTTACTCTTGGGATTGGCCTAACCACCTGAGCTGCTTGCCGAGCCAAAGCATCATGAATTGCTTTTGCGACCGTCTCTATTGCAGAGAAATTCCCATTGGAGAGAAAAAATTATTTCTAGCTTTCCATATATGCCAACAATCCCAAGCATAGAGGGTAGCTGATTGAAGTCCCGATGGTGGAAGGTTAACTGATGTCTTAACTAATCGGAGAAATTCAAGAATAGTGATTCCTTGGGGGTCCTTATGGGTGAAATAGGAGCGAGGTTCCACAACTGTGATGCAAAATCACAATGAAATAACACATGAGAGGTAGACTCCGAAACTTTGCATCTTTTAAAATTGTTATCTGTCGTCACTCCCCTTCTAGCTAGGTTAATGCCAACTGGTAAAGCGTTTGAAGTTGCTTTCCGCAGGAAATTTCTAATTTTTGGAGTAGTGGGAAACTTCCAAATGTTGGATTGCCAGTTGAAGGTGGCCAAATTCTCAGGGACAGTTTCCATGGAGGAAATGCCATAACCGACCTGGTGGTATAGATTCCGGATTTTACCGGTAACCAAGCAAGCTTATCAATCCCACGAGAATAAACTGGCGGGAGTATCATGATGTGATTTTCATATGCATGTAGTATGAGCCGAATAAGAGCACAATCCCATTGCTTAGTGACATGATTGATTAAGTCTAAATCATTAATTGATGATGCTCTCTTGTTACTGTTCCAATAGGACACTGATATGCTCAAATCTAATACCCTAAAGTATCTAAGCAGTCGCTGTAATATTTTAGGGGTCAATCTACAAGGACTCAAAATAACACTCAATAGATTCTAGAATATGAATTAAATTAAGCCAAATAGATGAAATTAAAAATAACAAAACAATTAAAACAGGTAGTAATTCAGTGGAGGAAAACGCTAGGCTTAGGGAAACTTGCAGGCAAATCAGAATTATCAAATCAAATCAATTATCAGGAATAAATTAAGATCCGCTCTCAAACTTGAAACACAAATGTAAAGTAAACAAACTGTCGTTGCGAAAACTATCTATGCCTAAACCTAGAATTCCAAATTTCTTTGCAAATTCTATGAATTTAAACAAGCATTAATGGTCAAGTTCAATTGTTCACAAAATCCCTAAACCAAATTTCTTTGCGAATAGGGCTTTTGCTCACCAAACACTAGATCAGGCAATCAATCACACTTTCGTGCCAATCAAACAACCTAACATCAGCTTCTAGTTCGCGAGGCTAGAATAAACATTAATCTCAAGTTTATGTGAAAAGCTCTATAGGTTATTCCCTAACAATTTATTCAGATCTAATAATTCATCAAATACCTTTAAGCAACCCTAATCCTAACAGAGAATCTACTCACAACATAAGTGACCATAAGCGGACAACCATCATGAATAGAATAGATTGCCATAAAATAAATCAAGAGTAAACAAGGTTCAGAATTGTCTTCCACAAAACCCGGAACCAATCTCTCTCAAAGTATTCAGAAGAAAATCAATGATAAAAGCTCGCATCTCCTAAAAGTGGCTAAAAACCCTAAATATAATGCTAAAACTAGTTCTGGCTTAATTGTAATAATAGAATCTTCTGGGCCAAGTTGCAGACTCTAAAACTTGTAAAAATCGCGTGTTTTCCCTTCTTGCAGTCGGTATCGATCGATACCGGGTTGGTGTCGGTCGATACCAGGATTCTGTGCTCGGCAGACTGGACTGTCTTCACGAAAACTGGCATAACTTATGATCGCACCGTTAGAATGGCTTCAAAACACTTCCAAATGAAAGCTAATCCACAAGATTCAGTCTTGTATCCAAATTTTGAGCCTACATCCAACAGTGGGAATTTATTCAACGAATGCCAAAAAGCTCCCGAAATGCTCCAATATCTCCAATTATGCTCCAAACGTGCTTAAACCTGAAAAGACTCAAAAGACTACAAAAACACTAGAAGGACTCTGTAAACAAGACATATATCATGGCTAACAACGGGTAAAAACCATTATATATCATCTCCCCCAGACTTAGCTTTGCTTGCCCTCAAGCAAACAGAAAGCTAAACTAGCGAAAAGAGGTTTGAAAACATGGAGACTCACCTGTTCTTGAAACATCGCAATGACCCTTTTTCCAAACTTTCCAGATATCACCTAATCAGTTTCAGATCTAACCACCATGTTACTTCTCCGTAGAAATTTGCAGCTCCCCAGATTCCACACATTATCTCACAGGCATCAACATAATAAATCCTTCATTGCCGTTTTATCACTGTGCTGATGTTCAGGAACCTTCTAGATTCTTCCTCATGCAAATTCAGACCAAGGAAACCACCCAAGTTTATACTTTGGTATATATTTCTCTCCCCCAGAATTATCTCTTGTATTATTCTCTTGATTTTTGGATTTAGCTTCGCATATACAAATCAAGGTTTGAGACGCGAGTCAGTATTGATGGTAATTGCCACCGAATCCCAGGTTCTCCCCTCTCAAAGTATCAAAGGTCTTAGGTGAATAACGGGGGTCTCGGAAATTCCTATCCCTCGCTTCAGACCTTTGTGTGATCATTCCCATCATCAAGTAGAAAAGGGGATCACTGGAAATGTTCCTAGCCCTCATACTCGGCGGAAATCATCTCATCTTTCATGCATCTTCTGTATCAACGTGTGTCACAAGGGAGAGGTATACCATAATTTTCAAACATATGGGTTCCTTTGTCAGATATGAATGATAAATCAAGTTCAGTGAACACCAACCTCAGAAAAAAGTGCAAAATTGGGCTCATGAATTAGAAGGACTCTGCTGAAGACAATGGGTGTCTTCTAGTGCAACTGGTCAGTCTTTAGATTTTTCATTAGTCGATATAGACTGAATTCTGTACACTGATCACTCAAAGCAAGGTCAGAACAATAGATTCAAGAAAAAAGATCATAATCTCCAACAGGTTTTGACTCAATAAAACAATTTGACTCATAAACGACTAACTCTAAGAAAAACAACACAATGTCAGCGACTACCTCCCCAGACTTAAACAACACTGCCCAGTGTTATCTAGTCTAGATTTGGCAAAAGAAATCAAAGGAACAGACATGCGAATGAAACGCAAAGAAGTTACACATTCGTGTGATGGTCAGTAATCGACCGATTACAGCCTGGTATCGAGCGATATCAGGTGTTTGTCGACAGAGGCTCTTTTTCCAGTGGATGTGGTATCGATCGATACTGAACAGGTATCGATCGACACTGACAGGTGTCGATCGATGCTGCTCGTCTGGACCTGTTTCTTCGTGCAGACTCAAGACACAAAATCAGAAATAAAATTGAAAATTAAAACTTATATACAGAACTCACCAGTGGGTTTGCCTCCACTAAGCGCTTGTTTAATGTCATTAGCTTGACCGTGTCGGAGAGCTCAGGCGTCGGATGTGAAAGTTCGCAGAGAGGCAGCATGAATGATATCTGTGACAAACGTACTCATCAAGGTAGGTGTAATGTAGACTAATTACTGCAGTGGTCATATCAAGAAGTGAGGAAACAACATACAAGGAACTCAGATGGAAGATTGGGTGGGATACTTCGTTATCCGCAACAGTTCAAATCAAAAGGAGAAAATAACAATCGCTCGACGAGAATCTCGCGGCTTGCTTAAAAAGTGTGGAGTAGATGAGCAACATATGATGATGACATTAGGTGGTTTGGAATTTGGAAAAAGAAGGTGTCGTACCTCCTTACTCGAAAAAGGAGGATCTGGAATGTGTGACAGTTGCGCAATCGACCGAACGCAATGATCTTGAAACTCGAATTTCACCAACATTGTCTGCAGTTTAGCTTGCAATCCTTCTGCCTCTAATGTAAGACATTCATTTTCCACAACGAGTTTCTGGCATTAATTGGAGCCTCTTCCTCGAGGTCGAGTAGTACTGAAAAGACACTTCCTCACTTCCAATCTACAGTACATCAACTCTTTTCAGAGCTCATCAACCAAACAATCTCTAAGAGACAACCAGCTAGACTGACATTGACATCAACGTATCAATTCCACACTAATTGAACAAAATACCCAGACAAAGTATGTCTTACTGAAAAGGCTTTGTGTACATGAGGTCACTCAATCAATTGAGACTAATTCTTAACAGAAAGATCGAAATCATCAATGGTAATAGAATACTCACTCGTCAGACTGTCCATTGCTTTTAAAAGCCTCATAAGACGAGTACATCACCCAAATCAAAGAACTCTAATCTGCTCCACTATATACTCACATCAATAGATGGCACCAACTAGTTGCAAAATTGGATCTCCAAGATAAAGAGGATACTTGAGGTTCTATCAACATTAATCCAAACCCAAAGATCAATGTGGAATGCATAACCAGCCTTCCGATCATTCTAGATGGAATATTCTCTAAGACACCTTTTGGAAACCTTTTGGATTTATCAGCTAAGATGAGAGAGATCTTTGTTGGAACAAAATCGGTCATCCTAAGGCTTTCAGCAACAGAGAGAGGCATCAGGTTAATGCTAGAGCCAAGATCACAGAGAGAATGAGGGAACCTTTTAGTTGAGATGGAACAGTCTAGTACGAAGCTTCCTGGATCAGATAGCTTCTCTGGAATCCTACTCTAAATCATAGCACTAACGTGTTTAGAGGTTTTCACCTTCCTCTCTTTCCTTGAGACTGTCTTTTTCAGGAGGGTTTCACTGATGTCCCTTGTGAGCAGTGCTGCTTCCTCAGGACTCACACCATTGGTAACCATCCTCTTAGCATACCTCCTGAGAGCTGGTGAAGTCATGATGGCATCGACGAACGGGAGTTCAACAACCAACTTTTCTAGCATTGCTCTGCATCTAGCCTCTTCTATCTCTTTCTTGGACTTGGCAGGGGGTCGAGGGAAAGGAATTTTTGATACATATACTCGCCCGACATGTCCTGTAGTCTGCTTCTGGTCGACTTTTGGACTGGTATCGATCGATACAGGGGGGTGTCGATCGATACTTGAGATTTTGCAACTTGTTCTGAAGAACTCTGAACAGGTAACGATTGATGAAGGGTGGTATCGACCGATACTGGGTGAGTATCAATCGATACTGGGGAGGTTTCAGGAATCTCATCGTCGTCATCGTCGTCTCCAGCAAGATCGACGAGCTGCTTAGGCGAGTAAGTCTTCTTCAACCTTGGAGCAACTTCTCTTCCACTTCCCAGAGTAATGGCATGAACGTGCTCTCTCGGATTTACTGTTTTTCCCGGAAGGAAACCATCCTGTCTCTTAACAGTTTTTGCAGTCTGAGCAACCTGAGTTTCCAACTTCTTCTGATGGATGTTCAGAGCTTCGATTTTTCCATTCAGATCAGTGTACAAAGCATCCATCTTTCCATTGAAATCAACCGTCATCTTTTGCTGCCCCTCAAGAATCTGTTCAAGCATAGTCTCAACTTTGCTTTCCTGAGTCTTGGGAGGTGGTGCCTGGTAGGATGAATTTCCATAGGTGCGAGTGTACCCATTGTTCTGAAATGGCTTCTGAGCAAAGGAGCTTGCTCCGAAATTCGAAGACTTGAAATCAGATTTGAATCCTCCTCTCTGAGAGTTGTTATTAAAGTCGCGGTTGTACAAATTCTGAAATCCATTACCACCTATGTAGTTGACATCCTCTGCTTCACCTTCATCGAAATTCTCGACTTCCTCAGCAAAATGCACTGCCTTCTGCTGCTTACCCATTAACAGATTGTGAACTGAATCCAGCTTCGCATGTACCTCAGCAATCTGCAACCCATCAATGCCTCCATTCTGCTTCTTCCTCTCTAAATCTGCATTCTTAGTACTGTTGCTAGATGCCAAATTCTCAATCAACACATAAGCGTCCTTGGGATATCTGGTGTTGAAATTACCATTGCTTGCAGCGTCCAAAGCCATCTGATACCTCCAATCGATACCTCTGAAGAAGATACCTAATAGCTGAACCTCCGAGAAACCGTGGTGAGGGTAGTCCCTCTGATAAGACCGAAATCGAACCCAGGCAGCCTTGAATGCCTCAGTTGCTCCCTGAGAAAACTAGGAGATCTTGTTCCTGAGCTCCTCTGATCTCGCATCATCATAGAAATTATTCAGAAGAGCAGTCTTAGTCTCCTCCCAGGTAGTCAGAGAACCAGGAAGTAGCTGCTTCAACCAGTAAGCTGCATCTCCACCAAGAGAGTAGGGGAAGAGCTTACAGAAGAGGAAGTCATTGGACACTCCATTGTATTTGATACTGGTGACCAAATCCTCGAACCTCTCGATATGATCCATGGGATGCTCATGAGAAAAACCATGAAAAGGATGCTGGCCTACAAGAGTGTAGTAGGCAGGCTTCAGCTCAAAGTCGTTTCTCTGAAAAGTTGGAATACGAATTGCGGATCGGTTCGCGTAGAACTGATCTGGTCTGTTGTATTCTCCAAGCGTTCTAGCGCGATTAACCTGAGCATTCCCAACATTCCCACGCACAGCTGGTGGGATAACCGCATTAGCAACCGGTACAAGGGCAACAATGTTTCCTTCTGCATCAATTCTCTGTCCTTGCGCGTCACACAGGTGACCTTCCTGATCTCTCAAAACCCCAGCCTCATCACGAGCGAGCACAATCGGATTGTTCATCTCCGCTTGTTTCTTTTGCTTTCTGTTTGTACGCTCTAATTCAGCTAGCTCTTCGTTGGACAGGTTGATTAACTGCTTGTTCTTGCTTCCTCTGGTCTCTCGATGCTACATACACCTGAAACACAGAAGTTAAAACGCGTAAGTGACGGAAGTAACAACGAGTATCGATCGATACTAAGAGGGTATCGATCGATGCTCAAACACTTAGTCGAAATTCTAAACTGTAATCTAATGGTGAAATTAGAGTCCCCGGCAACAGCGCCAAAATTTGATATGCTCAAATCTAATACCCTAAAGTATCTAAGCAGTCGCTGTAATATTTTAGGGGTCAATCCACAAGGACTCAAGATAACACTCAATATATTCTAGAATATGAATTAAGCTAAGCCAAATAGATGAAATTAAAAATAACAAAACAATTAAAACAGGTAGTAATTCAGTGGAGGAAAACGCTAGGCTTAGGGAAACTTGCAGGCAAATCAGAATTATCAAATCAAATCAATTGTCAGGAATAAATTAAGCTCCGCTCTCAAACTTGAAACACAGATGTAAAGTAAACCAACTGTCGTTGCGAAAACTATCTATGC